>CAWUFW010012329.1:0-549327 GCA_963921515.1 Calotriton arnoldi | reverse complement strand
GCCATCTTCCCTAGGCGGAGACCGAACATTGACCGCCCATACCAATTGCTGGCGGACATGGAGGATACTGAGGTCATAAGGAAGTTTCGGCTGGACAGGCCAACCCTGCATCGACTGTGTGCCATGTTGGAACCCCATCTCCGTCCCCGCAGGGTGTATCCGACAGCATTCACCCCCACGGCTAAGGTGATGGCCGCCATGCATTTCTTCGCCACTGGGTCATTCCAGCACACAGTGGGCAGTGGAGGAGGGATGTCCCAGCCCATGTTCAGCAAGGTGCTGAGGGATGTACTGGCAGCCATGATGCTGTACCGAAACAGGTACATCAGATTCCCCAGGGCTCGTGAATTGGCGGCAGTGAAGGGTGCATTCTATGCCCTTGGCAGGATCCCACACGTCGTTGGTGCCATTGATTGCACACATGTTGGCCTTGTTCCACCACAGGCCACTGAGCACCTGTACCGCAACAGGAAGCACACGCACTCCCTGAATGTGCAAGTGGTGTGCCTTGCGGACATGGTGATAACCCACGTGTGTGCAAAGTTCCCAGGCTCGGCCCATGACGCACACGTAATGCGCAACAGCATCTTGCCACGACTGATGTCCAATCTGCAACAGGATCGTGGCTGTATTGTCGGTGAGTATGTGGAGTGGTGTAGCGTGCTGGTTGTGCGATGCTGTCCCCTGTCCAGTTGGAATAGCAACGGTTCTCTGTGTCCCTCACACCCAGGTGACTCTGCGTACCCGAATGGGGCATGGCTGCTCAGTCCATTGAGGAATCCTCGCACCCCAGCAGACGATCGCTACAATGAGGCACATGGGAGGACCAGACGTGTGGTCGAGCGTACCTTTGGCCTCCTCAAGTCCAGGTTCAGGTGCCTGGACCGCACCGGGAGTGCGCTGGCGTACTCCCCACAGAAGGTGTGCCAGATAGTGGTGGCGTGCTGCATGCTGCACAATCTGGCCATTCGGAAGCAGATCCCCCTCATTGTGGATGACGGAGATCAACCAGGGCCCCAGCCCGCAGACCAGGACAGCTCGAGTGAGGAGGACAGCGGAGAGGAGGAAGCTGGGAATGTGCGCCAGCAGCTCATCGCCCGCTACTTCACTTAACGGTGAGTGTCCATGTACGACGGCTGATGTGTCTGTATTTGTGCAGGTGTGTGTGTGCTGTGTCAGGGTGGCCTTTTGTTCACTGCGTGCTGTGTGTCAACGCTCCATGCCCAGGTTAGTATGCCACTGATGGTGGCTGTGGCATTGTGCCCTATTGCTCTGTGCGATGTGTGTACATTGCTTGTAGTTGTTGACATGTACTGTGTGATGGGTGTGTGACACACTCATTGAATGTGCTCCTGTTCTGTCTCCCACCCCTAGGTCCCTACAGGCCCTCCGGTTCCATTGCCATGCCACGCATCAGGTGCCGTTCCGCTCAAGGTGGCCGTTGTATTCCGTACAATTAAAACACAGGGCACAGACAGCAGTTTGTGGAAGAGGTGCATTTATTTCAAACTGTGACATGTGATTGTGTGTAAGGTGATGACAAAAGTGGTGCGTGCAGTGACAATGAGCTGTCGGTCATGGCTGCGTGATGCTCAGGGTGTACCCACTGGTTCTATGTCCATAGTCCAACACACACATGCCATCCAGATGGCTGTGTGGAGTGGGATCGTAGTCCAAGTCAATGCAGTGGGTGGTCAAGGAAGGCTGGCTGGCTGCCTCACTTGCGTCTGGAGCGTGCGAAGTCCTCCCGGGAGATCTGTTTCCACTTCGGACGGCCCCTTCCACGTTTGCGAGGGGGGGTGCCTGCTTGCGGCCTGCTGGTGGTTGAGGTGTGCTCACTGGCTGTGGACGCAGGGGAACTGGACACTGCTGCTCGACCCTGCGCCCCGGCAGGTGGTGGCGGAGGGGGAGCTGCTGTCCCTGGCTGTGACCTCACCGCCACCACCAGCTGGCCCATGAGGTCCACGAGTTGGCCCATACGGGCGTCCATGGACCTCAGCACCCCCAGCACCTCACGCGTGTCTGTATCTGACCTGGCCCATTGTCCTTGGGCCTCTTCATAGGCCCCAAGGACTCTGGCCATTTGAGGCAGGGCATGGCTCCCAGGGGAGGCTGGCGTTTCCCTGACCCTGCTCCTCCTACCAGTCCTGCTGCCACCGGCCTGCCCACTAGCCACATTGCTCACCACGGTCCTCACCCTGGCTCCCAGGGTGGATCCAGTCGTCCGGGCCACCACCTGCGCTGGGGCTGGGGCCAGCGAAGACGTGGTGGCGGTTGCGGCAGTGGTAGTGGCTGCAATGACCGTGGGTGTGGCCGCAATGACCGTGGGTGTGGCCGCAATGCCCGTGGGTGTGGCCGCAATGACCGTGGGTGTGGCCGCAACGACAGTGGCAGCAGGGGGCTGGGAATGTTCAGCAGCCCTGGATGATGGGTTGGTGGGTAGGAGGGGTGCTGGGGAGCGGCTGGGCCCTGCCACACTAGATGGGCCTGCTTGGTGGTCCGTGTCCGAAGAGGAGGACAGATCCTCCACATCCGTGTGTCCTCGTTGGGGGCTTGTAGGCTGGCTGTGCTGGCTGCTGTCTCCATCCCCAGCATCCAGCAGTTCGTCACCTGTGGAGAGAATGAGATTTGTTATTGTGTTGCACCTGGCGAAGTCTGTATTGGTTGTCTGACATTCTCCGTTCGTGCACTCTCGTGCACGTGTGTCCCGGAGGCGGGTGTGTGGCTGTACAATCTGTTGTTGTGTGTGCTTGGCAATGGGACTGTGTGCTGTGCACATGTGGCATGGGACGGATTGGCTATGCCGATGGGTGTGTTGCTGTGCTCCTACTTATTGTGACTCTGGTGTATGCGGGCTCCAGGCCCATCCTGGGTCTGGTTTGTACTTTGCTTTTGGGGTGCATATGGAACGCTTAGGAACGCATTTGGCAACATGGGGGTCTTGCCCCAGGAACGCATTTGGGATGGAATATGCTTTTGGGGTGCAAATGGAACGCTTAGGAACGCATATGGCAACATGGGGGTCATGCCCCAGAAACGCATTTGGGATGGAATATGCTTTTGGGGTGCAAATGGAACGCTTAGGAACGCATATGGCAACATGGGGGTCATGCCCCAGAAACGCATTTGGGATGGAATATGCTTTTGGGCTACATGCTGTGAGCCATGGGTGCCGAACATGACATGTGTTGTGGCAGCATGACAGTGCATGGTCTGAGGTGTGTGCATGCCTGACATACACTGCATATTTGCTGTCTGTTGTGATTACTGGACATGGCATTGGACGCATCGTTATGAGTGTGTGATGGTTGTGTGCCACCCGACGTATTGCAGTTGTCCCATCTCCTTGGTGTGCATGCTGCCCTGTGCCATGTGCATCACTGCAGTGCTCGGGGGGGTGTGGCCCATGTTGTGTGTTGTTGCTCACAGTGTGGCGTGCGCTTCATTGACTTCTGGCACATGGTTGGTCATGGGCATGTATCTTAGCGTGACTGCTGTATGTGTGGCAGCTGTGCGGATGACATGCCTTTCATGAGACTGGGGCTGACGGATGGGATGGATGGTATGTTGTATGTGCATGGTGTGTCTGTGTGTTTGATGGGTTCAGTGGTGTTCGTGTGCATTTATGTTGTTCCGCTCTGTTGCGTCTAGTGTTGTTTGTCTTACATAGGCGTAGTTGTGGGGTGTGTGGTTGACAGGCAGTAGGGGCTACATGGACAGGACTTCAATGGTGTTTCGGTTGTGTGTGATGGGTTGCACAGTGGCTGCCGTGTGGTACTATATTCAGTGTGGCTTGTGCATGCAGACGTGGCTCCTTGGGTGTTGCTGTGTCTGTGATGGGTCATGTGGGGTGTGAGTCTGTGGTTCATGTCCGTGTGCACATTGTTCACTTGTTCGTGACAGTGGGCGGTGCTGCGTGTTCGTCTGCTACGTAACATGTCCCATGTGTTGGTCGTGTTACGGTCCTCATGCCTCCAGTAATCCAGCCCTGTCCAGTTTCCCACCTGCAGGTTGTTCGTGCGTGCACTGTACTGGATGCCACATGGTTCTAAGCGGGGGTGCTCCATGTTGCAGGTCTGTGGGGGTGGGGGCGGTGTTGTGGGTCGTGGTGATGGCTGGACACCCACTGACACCGATTGTTGTGGACCGTGATGTCTACCTTTCGGCTGTCGGTGTGCACTGCGGTGGCTGACACGTGGGTGTGGGGTGTGGGGGATGCTCCTCCTTGCTGTGCTGTGGGACTAGGGGCCTGGTGTGTGTTGTACTTGAGCTGTCCACCCTCCCACCCACTGCACTTTGTGTTCCTGCCACTTACCTGTTACTTGTCGGTTAGTGCAGCTATGGCGGACACATGGGTGTGGTGGGTGCTCGTTGTGGCGCTTCTGGCATACTTGGGGACCTGTTGGTGGTTACGTGGCTGGCTGAGTGTACACATGCCCCCACGTATCTTACAGTTGTTAGGTTTGGGCTGTGTGTGGTGGTGTCTGTTGCATGTGTGTGTGATGTGTTGTGTATTGTGTGCTGGACATGGGGGTGTTTGTCCCTGGGAGCTGTGGCATGGTGGTAGTGCATGTGAGTACATAGCGGTGTGCTGGTATACATTAGTTTGTACTTACCAGCCTCCACTCCCCCTGCTAATCCGGCGAGGATCTCCGGATGTATAATGACTCGCACCTTCTCCTCCCACGCTTTGAAGGTCTTGAAGAGCGCGGGATTCCCTCCGCCAGTGACGGCAGCCAGCTCTCTGTTCTTGCTCTCCTTCTTCTTGACCAGGCTCTTGACGTCATTCCACCGTTTGTTGATTTCAACTCTGTTCCTGGGCAGGGTCCCGACTGCATTGACCTGGTCTACGATCCGGTTCCACATTCTGTTTCTGGTGGCTAGTGGTGTGTGCTGGACCAGGTTCCCATAGATTTGTGGGTGCACCTTGATAATCTCGTCGACCATGACCGTCAGCTCAATGGGCGTGAACTTGGGCATTCTTTGTGGTGCCATGGTGTTTGTGGTGCTGGTGCGGTGTGTGTTGTGTAATGTGCAGGGGGTTTGTGGTGCCGGTGTTTGGTGGTGGTGGTGGTGGTGGTGGTGGTTGTGATGTGTGCGTTTCTGTGGTGTGCTGCTGTCCTTGCTGTGTCACTGTGTCCTCTCCTCTCCTCTCTAGTTTGCAATGTTGCAAGGGGTTGTGGTCTGTGGGAGTGCTGCTTTTGTACTTACCTATGTGGGTGTGTCCTCATGGTCTGTTGTTTTCAGGTGTGTTGTGTCTGGTGTTCTGGCCTTTGTATTTTTTGTTTGTCCAGGGGGGTGTTTTCGGGATGTGTACTGTGCTTGTGTATTTGTGCGTGCCTTGCTGTGTGGACTTGTTGGCCATGTTGTGTGCGATTGTTTTTGTCAGCGGATGGTTTCTGTGCAGGGACGTGGGCGCCATGGCTTCTGCCGTGTCAATTCTCATCGGCGTTGTTTGCGCTGGCGGGCGGTATATTTGTGGTTTACCCGCGCTCATGGCGGTGCGATCGTAATTTCACGTGCGGTGTGTCGGCCGTGAGGGCGGGCGGTTTTGTGTTGTCGTGCGTGTTTCCGTCCGTGGCGGGCGGTTTGACTCCGACTCGGACGAGGGCGGGCGGTATCTTGTGTGGTTTTTCCGCCGATGGCGGTTTTCGGTTTGTGTATTCGTAATGGCGTGGTCGGTGTTCAGACGGTGTGTGCGGGCGGATTTTTGCCGCTTTCATGCCTGGCGGATTTTTCCACGCCCGGTATCGTAATGGGCCTTTAAATTACTTCCCACCCTACTCCCCTATAAACCCCCAACCCGCCCCTAAAAAAATAACACAATTAACATATTTACCAATTAATAATTAATAGCAAATTAATAACTAATTAATAACTAATTAAGCAACACAATTAACAATATAAATTATTAAATACATAAATATTAATTAATAAAATTATTAATTAATTAATTATAATTAAATTACTTCCCTCCCTACTACCCTATAAACTCACAACACGCTCCTAAAAAAATGACACAATTAACATATTTACCAACTAATAATTAATAATTAATAACCAATTAATAACTAATTAATAACAAATTAATGGACACAATTAACAATATAAATTATTAAATACAAAAATATTAATTAATTAAAATTATTAATTAATTATAATTAAATTACTTCCCACCCTATTCCCCTATAAACCCACAACCCGCTACGGAACTAAAACGCAAAATGTAATTTTTATAAAATTAATAACTTCTAAAAATTATTAATAAATATATTACAAATTAAATTACTTCCCACCCTATTCCCCTATAAACCCACAACCCGCTACGGAACTAAAATACGCAAAAATTAATTATCATAAAATTAATTATTTCTAAAAATTTCAAACATACATTACAAAAATAAGCTATACTTATACAAAATATTTGATTCACATACTTTTAACACATATACTAAAATACAGAACACTAAAATAAATTTCGATATTATTAACAACAATATTTTACTAACGATATTACTAACTTCGATATTAAGTAAAACGATATTTCTTACCTGCATGTCGATATTCTGGTCGACGATATTCTTGCAGGTCGATATTGTGCCACATCGATATTTAAACATCGATATTCTGGTATATCGATATTTAAACATCGATATTATGTCTGCATACCCTTGGGGAGATATGTGGCAGTGTCGGGCCAATGGGAGGGCGAGTCAATAACAATAATGTCAGTGTACTTCCCACCGGGGTTACAGGAAACCACATTCAGGGATCTGGGGAAAGTGTTGCTAACATTGCCTAGTGGAAGAATGGTGATAGGGGGTGATCTACACTCTGTTGTCTCGGGGACCTTGGATCGTTATCCTCCCAGGGCCATACATTCCTCGCAATTGCACCTCCCCAGTTTTCTTGACGCCATGGGATTGGTAGATGTATGGAGAACACATCATCCTGCAGAGACACAATATACATTTCACTCAGGGGCCCACAACAGTCTCTCGCGCCTAGGGGCCGATTCCGATTCGGGCCGGAAATCTCGCCGACCGAGCCGGACCCGGAGAGATTTCCGACCGAATCGGACCCGTGCAGCCCGACCGAACGAGTACGATGCGCACGTATGCCATCGGACTCGATTCGGTCGGACTCCCATTGAAGTCAATGGGAGCCTGTCGTACAACGCGTACGCGGGCTCCCATTGACTCAATGGGTGCGAGCGGACAAGGGCGCCCCTACAGCGTGTACGCGGCGAAGCGACTCGCGCAGTACACGCACAGGTAGGGGGGACCCATGGGTCCCCCCTGTGTGCGACTCGCGCGGCTACGCGTACAGGGGGGTCCGACACGGACCCCCAAAGTACGGCTCCGACTGCTCTTTGGAGCCGGAGTGCGCGGCTCGGTCGGACTGCTCGCGGCGCGCATCGTACTCACCCGGCCGGGGAACGTCTCCATTGTGCGGTGCGTGTCGAGTCCGAGCGAGTCGGTCGGTGCGGTTAGACCCGGGAACGAGTCGGTCGGAGCGGTCGGGACGCCCGGACGAGTCGGTCGGCGATTTCGCATCGTACTCGCTCGCCCGGACGCGCGTACGAATCGGTCGGGAAATAGGGCTCCGAATCGGATCCGGTTAAGCCGAATCCGATTCGGAGCCCTACCGGCCGAGATCGGAATCGGCCCCATAGACTATATCCTCACACCTGCGGCACTAGTAGGGAATGTTAAGGAGGTCAGACAATTGGCAAGAGGCATTTTGGATCACTTTCCAATTTGGATGCAAATGGAGTTTGGGAGGGGGTGCTGTACCAGGGTAGCTCCAATTAACCCCTGGCATCTCCGAAACCCTGAGATCAAATTGAAAATTAGCAAAGAAATAGAACACTATTTTAATGAGAACGATGGGTCGGTTGACTCGGCCCAGATCCTTTGGGAAGCCTTTAAGACAGTGATACGGGGACACGCAGTCTCCCTAATTGCTGGGAGGAAAAAGGAGAAGCAAGCTAAACTACTCCACCTGGAGGAGGACATACTGAGATTAGAGGGCGAACTTGCTGCCTCAACAGAGCGAAATAACACACATATTCTCAACCTGACCAAAGAGGAATATCGAATTGAGATGAGAGAGATGGCCAAAACAATGATTAGCCATAAACTGGGAACTATATACGAGCTGGGAGATAAGGCAAGCAAACTCTTGGCCTGGTTAGATAAGAGGGAGTTGGCAAGCCGCCTAGTTACAGAGCTGTGGACAGAGACTGGGGAGCACCTCACGGACCCGCAGTTTATTGCGGACGAATTCGCCAAATACTATGAACGACTTTATGTATCCAGGACCTCTAGACAAGACATAGAGACTAAAGAACTATTGGCGGAAATTCATATGCCAGTATTAACAGAAGAGGATAAAATTTCATTAGAGGGTGACATAGCGCAAGATGAAATAACGCAGGCTATTCGTTCTCTCCAGACGGGTAAGGCGAAGGGCCCCAATGGATTACCAATAGAACTCTACAAACTGCGACCAGATATAATAGCTTCCCATCTTAAGGCAATGTTTGTGGAGAGTCTCGAAAAGGGACTTCTTCCGCAGGACCAGAGAATAGCCACGTTGGTGGTCCTACTCAAGGTAGGTAAGCCTAAAAACAGTTGCGCATCGTAGCGACCCATATCACTGCTAAATGCAGAGGCCACAATTCTAGCTAAATTACTAGCCACCCATCTGGTCCGGGTTATACCCGAGTTGGTTCATCCCGATCAGGCTGGCTTTATGCCGTCACGAAACACAGCCCTAAACCTACGGAGAGTGCATGGGGTGATGGGTAGAGCAAACACCATATTGGAAGACGCGGTGGTGGTATCCTTAGACGCTACTATGGCATTTGACACTATAGAATGGCCATATCTCTTTACTGTTTTAGAGAGGTTGGGATTTGGTCCCAAGTTTATTAACTGGGTCCGCTTATTATATGCCGACCCACTTGCACAGGTCGTAGTCAACAATAAAAAATCTGCAATTTTTTATCTCCACAGGGGGACGAGACAAGGGTGCCCCTTGTCCCCCCTGTTATTTGCACTCACACTGGAGCCTCTCGCTTGTTTGATCCGGAGGGACCCTGTGATTCGAGGGCTACGCTGGACGGAGGGTTGGGAGGACCGTATATCTCTCTATGCGGATGATATTTTGTTATACCTGGCCTCCCCAAAGAGATCCCTACACAGAGGGGCTTATTTACAAGCCCCTTGCAACACTTTTGCGTCACTTTTCCCATGTTAAAAATGACGCAAAAGTGGCGCAAGGGGCTTGTAAATCTGCCCCAGGGTTCTTAATATTTGTACTAATTTCGGCACATACTCAGGATACACCATCAACTGGTCTAAATCGCTACTCTTTGTATTAAAGGGCCATCCACCAACCCTGCCAAAAGAGTATCAAATAACGATAGCTACGGGGGGATTTAAATATCTGGGGATTTTTATTACTATGGATCCCAAATCGTTCTATACCTCTAACTTGCTACCACCGCTACAGCGGCTGAGGAGCGATGTGGAACACTGGAAGGCTCTTCCGCTGTCACTTTTGGGCAGAGCTGCACTTTTTAAAATGTCATTGCTGCGGTTTCTGTACGTTCTCCAGAACGCGCCTGCCCTTGTCCCCGCATCCTATTTTCGATTGGTGGAAGCTGCGCAGAGAACATTGCTTTGGGGGAATAGCCCGCCTCGAATCTCATTCCCTAAACTTGTAAAAGGCTGGTATGATGGGGGAATCGGGTTACCAGATATCAAAAAATACTACTGGGCAGCACAGTTAGTGGCTATCAATCACTGCATATATTGGCCCCAGAATGATCCGGGATATGCTATAGACAGATGGCTACTCCACGGTAGCAATCATACACGTGCGTTGTATTCTAAGCCCACGAGACTCCACCTGACGGGTCCCACAAAACACACTGTGCAGGTGTGGCATTTGGCCCAGAGGAGTATGGGATGGGCAAAGATTATAACGCAGGCTACCCCACTATGGGACACTGAAAAACTAGGTTCCCTCTGGAGAACGAAGGGATTTGGCAAATGGGATACAATAGGGATCTCCCGGGTGGGGGACCTTTGGGTTAAGGGTGGGGTAGTGCCTTTCTCGGCCCTCCAGCAGAGTTATGACTTGGCTGACACAGAGCGGTTCCGCTATATACAGGTGCGGCACGCCCTCCAATCGGTGATCCTGAAGGGGGAAACCCCTCCTGAGTCCTCACCCCTCGAGGATAGACTCCTGGATGGGTACATGCCCCAGAAAGTCATCTCCCTAACATATTCTAAACTGATAAATCATTCACCTGACCCTCTTTCACAACTTCGTGCAAAATGGAAAAGCGACCTTGCAGATCTAGATGAAGAGGAATGGATGGAAGCACTGGCATCCCCAAGGGAAGGGGCAATATCCTCCAAACTAAAGCTGGTACAGCTAAAAATACTGCACAGAATCTACGTCACAGGGCCAGCACTGGTCAAAATGGGTTACAGGGAGGAGTCTAGCTGTAGACGAATATGTGGCCAAGAGGGCACATTTTTTCATATCATATGGGAATGCCCTCATATCAATCGATACTGGACCAGGGTTACCTCATGTATGGGGGAAGCTATGGGAGAACCAGTGGCAGCGGATGCCAAACAGTGCTTATTACACATATGGGAACCTACGGACTTGAGGAGCAAGGAGAGAACATGGGTGACACTAGGCTTGATGGTTGCCAAGAGAAACATTGCTAGAAAGTGGGGAGTGCAAACGGTTCCAACACTAAAGGAATGGGAGGAGGACATGGACTGGTGTATGTTTAGGGAGAAATCAGTGTATACATCAAGGGGTTGTCCTAAAAAATGGATGCAAATATGGGGGAAATGGAATACGTATAGAGGGAACATCTGTGAGCCACCCGAGCTACTGTCGCACTTATCCCCGGACGAGTCAGATGTCTAATGTACTAGTGGATGCCGACCGCAATAGAGTTGATGTAACATTGCTGAACTGTATGTATCACATTACTGACTACTTCGATTTGTTAAAAGTAATAACGGAAATCTGTGCTGTTTTGTTAACAATAAAAAGAATAATAAAAAAAAAAAAGCAAAGATGTTTTCTAAGTTGAAAAGAATTATTGATGAAGTGTATACATCATCTCAGCAGAACATTAGTGGTGCAAGAGCAAAATGGCAGAACCAGGACATAACCCCTTTTTCGATCTATATGTAATCAATCAATCAATCAATCAAAGATTTATAAAGCGCGGCAACACGATTAACAGTGTGCCCTTAAGAGAGTACGCTGTAACGTTATCTGCCAAGCACAACCAGGGCACTTTTGCTACTGCACATGTAGGCGGACATAGAGATTGAAAGGAAACTGTGATTTGTCTCCTCCACGCTTGTAAACAGCGCAATCCTTGTCACCAAGTGAAGAGATAGCCATGTAGGAAGAAGTAGGAGCTGCAGTAACCCATCCTACAGCAACCTCCTGTCAGACAGAGCTGCCAATAGACTCCTCGCGTCTTTCCCCATTTGTTTGAGTGCCTTCTCCTAGCTCTTCTCTCGTTTTCACTGCTTTCTCCTGTTTTTTGTCCCATTTTTTGAGAGCCTTTTTCTTGCTTTTTCCACATTCCCTCTGCTTTCTCCTTGCTTTTCCCCTGTTTTTTGAATGCCTTCCCCTCCTTTCCCCTCTTTCCACTACTTTCTCCTTGTTTTTCTCCCCATTTTTTGAGAGCCTTCTCCTTGCTTTTATCTTGTTTTTACTGTTTTCTTCTTGCCTTTTCTCCTGGAGCAGAGGAGTGTCACCCTACTTACATCACCCCCAAAGCCCCAGAGATGAAAAATAAAATGGTAATTCATTACCATTTTATTTTTCATCCCCGTCCCGAACAGAGCGCCAGGACATGGGCGGGGCTGCTTCTGAGTGACAGCAGCAGGGAGGAGAGTGGGCTGTCTTTTGCACTTGTTTTAAGTGCGCATGTCATTTTGGCCGGCCGTCTTGAGATGGGCAGCCATACATGCACACTTTAAACCTCTCAACCCAGCTGTCTTAAGACAGCTGGGTTGAGAGTAAGTGCAGGCCTCCAGAGAGCTGTGGAGCGCCGAGTGTGGGAGCTCTCTCCAATCAGGGCACTGCTCACATGCTGCATGTGAGCAGCGCCAGGATTGGGCAAGGGAGTTTCCTGGTGGCCGGGCTGCTGTGGAAGGAAGAAGACGTCCGCACCGAAGGACATCGTGTTCATCTCCATGTATGTTTTTTTAATATATTACTTTTGCGCACACATGTGCCCGCCCACCTACCCCCATAGATGCCAGCCACCACTGCCTAAAGCCTGGTTGCATAGAGGGAAAAGAAAACTCTGTTACATGGAATGGCACTGTGACATGGAGATACTGAAGATGGGACAGGAAAGCACCAACAATGCAACAAGGACCTTCTGACATATGGACACTGTGACGTAGAGACACTGACAATAAGACAGAGTCACTGTGAAATGGTTACACAGATGAAGCTGGAATAGGAATACTCTGACACTGGGACAAGGAGACACTGACAAATGGACAGAAACACTCTGAACTGCTGCAAAGAGAAACCAGGAAAGAGACAGGAGTATCTTCTGTTCCGCATACTGGGAATGGAGCAGTTGTAAGGAATGTTCCAATGGGACACTCCTACGTCGTACATAGGTTTGACATCACACGCCCCAGATAGGGGTAGAAATAAATGTAATTAGTGGATGTGCTTCTTTGGAGATGAGCAGACCTGGGGATAGATATTAGGGTGTATTATCCGCACCATATGAGTAATGCAAGAGCTGTTATGCCCTGGAGGAGCTGCTGCATGTCACTGTCTTATATGAGGGAAAGCGCCATGGTAATACACCAGTCATGTGTTCAGCTGGGCTAATACCTTGTTTTTGTCTTCTAGACTGTGATGAAGAACCCCTGCGATGAAGGACTTCTGCAATGAAGAACCCTGTGATGAAGAACTCCTGCAATGAAGAACCCCTGCAACAAAGAACTTCTGCAACGAACAACACCTGTGATGAAGAACCCCTGCAAGGAAGAACCGCTGCCACAAGGAGCCACTGTGATGAAGAACCCCCACAACGACCAACCCCTGCAGTGAACAACTGCTGCAGTGATGAAAAACCCATGCAATGAAGAACCCTCGCAGTGAAGAACCCCTGCGATAAAGAACCCCTGCAAAGTGGACCATCTGTAATGAACAACCCCTGCAACAAACTACCCCTACGACAAGGAACCCCTGCAAGGAAGAACCACTGCCACAAGGAGCCCCTGTGATGAAAAACCTTTGCAGCGTAGAACCCCATGCGGGTGGAGAATTCCTGTCAGGAAGAACCCCCGCAATGTAGAACCCTTGCAGTGAAGAACCCTTGCGACAAAGAACCCCTGCAAGAAGACCATCTGAAAATGAACAACCACTGCAATGAACAACCCTCGTGACGAAGAACTCCTGAAAGGAAGAACTGCTGCCAGAAGGAACCCCTGCGATAAAGACCCCCTTGAAACCAATGAGCTCCTGGACCCAACTCAAACTGGCTTCAGAGCCACCAATAGCACGGAAGCTACTCTCCTGGCAGTCCTAGATAATATTAGATCCTTAACTGACCAGGGTAAAGCCGCCGTCCTGATCCTGCTGGACTTATCGGCAGCTTTTGGCACTGTTTCACACGACCTACTATTAAGAACCCTATATGAAAAGGGTATACATTCTAAAGCCCTTCAGTGGCTCTGCTCCTTCTTAAGCAATAGAACACAGACAATACAACTGGGCCCTTTCTCCTCGAACCCAAAATCCATCGACTATGGCGTTCCACAGGGAGCCTCCTTGAGTCCCACCCTCTTTAATGTCTATGTATAAAATCAGCGAAAAATGGGGGGTCAGTATCTGCTCTTATGCAGATGACACACAACTGCTGATAGCCCTTGATGGACACGAGGATACTAGGATTAGACTAACCAGCTGTCTCTCAGAAATGGCAGCCTGGGTGTCTGACCACTGCCTGAAGTTGAATGCGGATAAGTCAGAGATTCTACTCTTTGGAGGAGCACACCTAGTCTGGGACACAACCTGGTGGCCTCCATCACTAGGAAACGCACCCGCACCCAAATAGGTTGCAAAAAACGTAGGCATTCTCATTGATAATGCACTAACCATGCAGGACCATGTCCGTGCACTGTGCGGGAAAAGCTTTGCGACACTAAAACTGTTAAAAATACTTTTTCTATGGATCCCCCTGGAGTATAGGAAAACCATCATTGAGGCCCTGCTTTTAGTAAATTAGTTTACGGGAATGCACTCTATGTGGGCATGGCAGACTACCTCTTCGCCCGTCTGCAGGTGGTCCTGAATGCGGCTGACAAGCTGGTGTGCAACAAGAGCAAGTACAGCTCGGCGTCAGAATGCATGAGAAAGCTCCACTGGCTGCCTGTGCGCCAAAGGGCTAGATTTAAGCTGTTGGGCCATGCACACAAGGCTCTACACCATCTTGGCCCCAGAATTTTCCAAGACAGAGTTGAATTCTATGCCCCCACACGGAACCTGAGGACGTGCTATCAGGCACGGGCAAAAACTAAACGCATCAAGAAAACCAGGGCAGGGGGTCGCTCCTTCTCCCATCTGGCAGCAACTCCCTGTACTGAATTACTACTAGAACTCCGGCTTACCGATGACTACCTGGTATTTAGGAAGAAACTGAAAACCCATCTGTTCCCTTGGGTTTGATCAGTGACTTAGAGACCTTTTCACACTACTTCACTCCCACCTAGGTTGCGCTCTCCTTAGCGCCGTGATATCCATCCGGATGAATGTTGCGCTGTATAAATAAATAAAGAAGACCATCTGCAGTGAACAACCCCTGCAATAAACAACTCCTGCAACGAACAACCCCTGTGATGAAGAACCCCTGCAAGGAAGAGCTGCCACAGATGAAGAATGAATTTCATGAAGAACCCCCGCAACGACTAACCTCTGCAACGACCAACCCCTGCAGAAAAGATCCCCTGCAGCGAAGAACCCCTGCGTTGAAGAATTCCTGTGATGAAGAACCCCAGCAATGAAGAACCCTCGCAGTGAAGAAGCTTTGCGAAAAAGAACCCCTGCAAAGAAGACCATCTGCAATGAACAACCCCTGCAACGAACAACCCTTGCGACGAAGAACCCCTGCAAGGAAGAACCGCTGCCACCATGAGCCACTGTGATGAAGAACCCCGCAACAACCAAACCCTGCAACAAACAACCCCAGCAGAAAGGATCCCCTGTAATGAAGAATTCCTGCGATAAAGAACCCACCACAATAAAGAACCCCTGCAACGAACAACCCCTGTGATGAAGAACCACTAAGAAGAAGACCTCCTGTGATGAAGACCCCTGCAATGAACAACCCCTGCAATGAACAACCCCTGCAATGAACAACCCCTGCGATGAACAACCCCTGCGATGAACAACCCCTGCGATGAAGACCCCCTGGGAAGAAGACCCTCTGCAATGAATAACCCTTCAATGAACAACCCTTGTGATGAAAAACCCCTGCATGGAAGATCTCCCGCAGACGAAGAATGCCTGTGATGAAGGACTCATGCAGGTAAGAACAGGTGTGATGAAGAACCCCTGCAATGAAGAACCTCTGCAAAGAAAAGAAAACCTGTAATGAAGAATTCCAGCAAGAAACAACACCGTTGATGAAGAACCTCGCAATGAAGAGCCCTTGTGATGAAGAACCTCGCAATGAAGAGCCCTTGTGCTGAAGAACCTCGCAATGAAGAGCCCTTGTGCTGAAGAACCTCGCAATGAAGAGCCCTTGTGATGAAGAACCTCGCAATGAAGAGCCCTTGTGCTGAAGAACCTCGCAATGAAGAGCCCTTGTGATGAAGAACCTCGCAATGAAGAGCCCTTGTGCTGAAGAACCTCGCAATGAAGAGCCCTTGTGATGAAGAACCTCGCAATGAAGAGCCCTTGTGATGAAGAACCTCGCAATGAAGAGCCCTTGTGATGAAGAACCTCTGTTATTTTCAGTCCTGGGGAAGAAAGGTTTCTTTCTGCGTTCCAGTTCTGGTGACATGAGGTTGGCTCAACTTCAGCCCCTTACTTGACCTTAAGGTACTGGCACCGGCTGGCCAATTTATTTTCCCTATTTCACTTTGGGAGAACTCACATCTACATTCACATACAAAGCACTGCACCCTGCAGCCGAAGCCCATAAAGCACCTTCATTTACAGCTTTATTTGTGCCACTCCTATCCCTTTGTTCCATTCTCTTGTGCCCTTCATTCCTTGTGCTCCACACCCCAAGAGGGCCATCTCACCATCAAATGATCACGGCTCAAAATGGATCTCTTCTGCAAAGCACAGAACCCCTAACGCTGCCACATTCGTATTATGCCCTAGCGCGTCAGTCTGCCGAGCCCCAGCGGCCTAGTGGTCAAGGCACTGGCTTCCTAAGCCAGAGATTGTGGGTTCGATTCCCACCTGGGGTGAGCGTGACTTTCTCTGCTTTGAAAGGGCATTTGATTTAGGCAGGGGGTAACCATTGTGTAAGAGCAAAGACAGAGCTGGAGGCGATGTAGGGTCTTTGGTATAGTAAGCAGTCAGGGAATTGGGCAGAACTGATGGAATTGCACACCTTACCTAGTGACAACATCTATGACTATTCACTATCCAGATTACATGTGACCTTGTCCAAGCGGTCCCATTCTGTGTCAGGTGATGCTCTCCTTCTACTCACTTATCAGAGGCAAAGAAGAGGAGCTCTCTTGCTTGCTCCACCTTTGCCTGGGCTCATCATGCCTTCCTGGCACTGCACCCTGCATTCATGTATTGTGCATCCGCCTGAACAGCACCTCAAGTATATTCAAGTCCTGGACGTGTTTTATGGTCTCCATGAACAGAAGCTGACAGTAGCTTGAGAGGAGTGAGTCTCCAGGCTAGTGCAACCCTTACACATTGCTGGTCTCCTAACTAACCTATATACCCTGGCCTGGGTAACTTTCCTGTCTGGATAACCTTAATGCTCCCGCTTGGGGTAAGCGCCCGGAGTAACTTTCACAATTCTGCCCTTAGTAACTTTCATGCTCATGTCCAGTGTTAACCGCACATATCATTCCAGAGTAACTCCCAAAGTGCTATATAGAATACCCCCATACTCTGTCTTTGGTAACGCCGATACTCCGATCTAGGGTAATTCCCATATTCTGCTCTAAGTATCATTTATACTTCAGTCTGGGGTAACTCCCATGCTCCTTTCCTTGGAAAGCCTGCAACTCCTGTCCAAGGTAACCCCATGACTCGTATCCTCTGTAGAGAATATACCAGTTCAGGGCAACCCCCATATTTTTTATTTAATTACCACTATACTTTGGTCTGGGGTAAATCCCACATAACTTTCCTGTGAAAGCTCACTACTCCCATCCTATGCATTCCCATGACTTGTGTCCTTTGTAACTCTAATACTGCTGTCCAGTGTAACTTCCATACTCTGTCCAAAGTTACTCCTATACTCCAGTCAGGGGTACCTCCCATACACCTATGCTGGGAAACCCCATAACCAGTGTCCTACGCAACTCCATGACTCCTGTCCTGAATAACTCTCATGCTCATGTCCAGGGAAACTCTCATACTTCTTTACTGAGTAATTTCTTTACTCCTGTCCAGGATAGCTCACATACCTTCCCGTCATGAGAACTGATCAGGTCTGGAGGACATTTACTCCCACTTTGATAGTCAGAAAAAGGATGGCATTTTTAAAAAAAATGTATTTTTATTGATAATACAACAAGGTATTCGTCGGCAATTACATCAGAGCAATCAAGGGTATCAACAGTGTACCTAGCGCACAGACTCATATTACAACAAAGGTTGGCATTTTTGATTATGACCCTAGTGGTCAGTCCATGAAGGATGGCCCGGCACTGAACACCTTTGAGCCTATGTGGTTGGGTGGTTCCGAATCAGCTATTTGTTGCGGGTTCTGTGTCACCTTTGGATCCCTGTAGTATCCTAAAACTGGTGTCTTCAACAGTGAATCCAGTAATTAATAAGTTGTGTAATCAATCATTTGAAATAAGAACCTGTTCCTCGTGAATGGGAAAAAGCGCAGGTCCTGCCTCCTTTGAAGAAGCCGAATGCTGACCCTTCCACCTTGAGCAATTTCAGGCTAATTTCTCTGCTCCCAGCTTTAGGGAAAATGTTCGAAAAGCTTATGAACAAACAGCTTTCCCAGTTATATCGAGAACAACAGCATCTTGACTACTAGGCATGTGGGCTTTCACCCGGGTTCAGTACTAAGGTAGCATTGTTGCAGGTCTCAGAGTTTACGCAATCCAACCTTGACCTGGCGGAAGAAAGCTGTTGTGACTCTTTTAGATTTATCGGCGGCTTTTGATACCGCTTCCCATGACATTCTGTTGGAACGTCTGGAGCTAGGAGGTGTGGTCGGCAGAACCAAACAATGGCTCCAATTATTTCTGGTGGTTAGTGTAGGAGAGTAGGATCTGCTTCACATGGGTACCCCCACTTTTTGCTGATGCTTCACTGTTTTTCGACCTTAGTCTGGCTGGGGCCCTGCTAATCAGAACCCCAGCCTAGCTGCTTCCTCTCTAAAATGGTTTCCATGTGCCTTAGGCACATCTCTGATTGGAATCTGGAGTGCCCTTATAAGTCCCTAGTATATGGTATACTATGTACCCAGGGCATAGGTACCTCAGAGGCCTACCAGGGGCTGCAGCATGTATTGTGCCACCCCTGGAAGGCCATCCAAACTGACACCACAGGTCTGCTACTGCAGCCTGGGTAAGGTGGTGCATGCACCCCTTACTGTGATATAGGCTACCTATATCACTATATACATACACACATATAAACCTATAAGTCACTCCTATGGCAGGCCTTATCAATCCTGAAGGCAGAGTGCGTGGTTCCTATGTGAGAGGGTGCCCCTGCATGAGCAGGGCCCCTCTGCAGCATTCGGAGACCCTTCTCTGATGCTGTTTGTAGTGCAGCCTGACCATATACTCTTAAGCGCATTATAACCTCGTGTTAAATGCTAACTTTGGGATGGCTGCACGGAAACATGTCGTGTTTGGTGTCAAACATCTTGGAATACTACCCCCCGCCAGTTCTGGCGGCGGGGGTAGCATTCCACCCTTCTAGAGGGAAAGACATGTACACACCGGTATGCCCGGTACTGACTTTCCAAGCCCTGGCATCACAAAATGGATGCTGCTGCCACAGACACGAGTCTGGCCTCCTGCTGCTGACCGAAACTCCGGCAGGGGAGGCCTGGACAATAGGTTTCCTGTCCCAGGGAGGTGTGACCACCTCCCCAGACAGGATAGTGTGTATTGGGGCTGGGCGGGAGCACTCTCGGGTGCTTTGAAGTCCTGCACTGGGGGCACATTTGGTGTCCCTGTGCATACCCCAGTTCAAACCGGATCAGGGGCTTCCAGCCCCTGCTTTGGCGCGAACTGGACAAAGGGAAAGGGGTGTAGCCACCCCTCTGCCCTGACCCACCCATAGGTGGGACCACAGAGTAAGTCCAACCCCTAAACTTAGTATAAGTATGGGACCCCAGTCCTTAGGACTTTAGATTATCCCTGGACGAAACTCTGACACAGAATCCTGGACCTTCGACGCTCTACTTAAAGATTAGAGGACAGAAGAATCTCCCTTGGGGTCAAGGAGTGACTCCCCTGCTTGGCAGGCACCAAAGAAGCAATTGTCCGGTCTGCATCGCTGAAGCTCCCGTCGGACGCCGAAGTCTTTGCATCACCAGACGTAGATTTCCAGACTTCCCCGAGGCTGCCCTGAGTCCCCAGCAAAGCTGAGGCCCGTAGCTTTTGTGGGTAACGTGGAACCGTGACCCCTGGACACTGCACGCATTTGCAAGTGCATCCTCTTCTGGGTCTCCCACGAAGTCGTGCTTTGGGCTTCGAGTAGCCCCAGCCTCCAGCACCAACTGCACCGAAGATCACTGGCCTCCACTCCACGAGTGTCCTGTGAGCCAGCTCCACGTGCACCGTCTCGAGGCTCCTTCGCGGTCACTAGCCCGTTGGCTAGTAGCCCTTCACGAAGGCCAATCTTTTTCTACTTGGGCTCCCTGGTTGCTCCAGGCTTGCCCTCACTTACCTTTGCTGGGTGAGTTCCTCAGACCTTGCTGGTCTGCACAATCGTCAATCTTCATCTTCATTGAGACTTGCCGTTGCCAAGGCTTGTTGGATCCAATCCGGTCGCCGACACCTCAGCACTCGACAGACGTCGTGTACCAGCCCGAATCCTGCTCCTGGTCACCGACGACGCCTCCTGGACCTCGTGGCTGAAGAGTCAAGATGACCGTCAACCTACCTGAAGCACTCGACATCGGTGGGCATCTGCTCATCGCCTTCCTGGTCACTGGCTAGTGACCCAGACTCTGTCCCCTCTGCTTTCAGGTTCTTCAGATCTCCGATCCACCCTTGGATCCACCCGGACACTTTTCACTTGGTCGCCAGCAGCACTTTGCACCAGATCGCCATTCAAATCGACGGCGAAACCCGACCCGAAAGGCACCTATGCACCCGGCTTCCCTGGGTGAGGTAACAAGAGTACTCCTGTGCTCCCGTGGGTAGAGACTCTAGAACGACCTAGTTCTCAAAGGGTTTGCTCCAAGTCCTTCTTTAAGTGTCCCTTTTCTTTAAATTCCAAACCGCGACTTTCTCCATAGAAGTTAACGGCGATTCGCGGCTGTGTTACTACACTGCACGTGTCCCCCGTGGGTCCCCTGTGTCACTACCTTGGGTGGTTCCTTGTGGTCCAAGCACTTCTAGAGGCTCTAGGCCTAGTGTCTAGCTCAGTCGTGGTTCTTATACCACTTTATTGGTATATGGTTTGGTACGCCCCTAGGGCCCAAACGTGTATTTGTGCTATTACTGTGTTTAAATAACTTATAACTTATGTACTTCGAACTCTAGCCTCATAAAGAGACTAGAGGGGTGTGTTTAGTAATAAATACATATATTTTGAATATATACCTGGTGTGGTGCTCTTTCATTTGGTCACTCAAGAGATTATAGACTGGTAAAACAAGCTGCTTTACATTCCTTCAAGACTTAGCCTGAAGGCTGCTCTCCATAGCTACCACTAGGATAGCTTTCAATAAAGGTTGTCTTTAACCTATCTCCAATAAGGGGTTGTTTGGACTGGTGCAAGGTGCCCACTATAATTAGTGGACAGCATATGCCAGGCCAACTTCTCACATTGGTGTGCAGCGTGTGGGATTCCAGCTTGCTATTGTTTTACCAGATAATCTCAATTGAATTGATCAACTGAAAACCACTAAAGGTACCTAAGGTACATATAAATTAAGCTTAGTATACAGTAAGTTCTACTGAACTTAGAGTTGTGTGTTAAGGGATAGCACACCCTTTCTACAACTCAAGAGAGTTTAGTAGGCCACACTAGAGTAGGTAGTGCATACACCACACCTCACTAGTGATGTCTTCAAAGCCAGGACCCAGAGAGTCCTTGCCAGAAGCCACTGGGCTTCTTCCCTCCAAGTATGATACACTCCCATTCTTGGAATTGAGAGCAATATGCAATGTGAGGAAACTGAAGACAGGCCAAAGTCCCACCACCCAACATCTGAGAGAGATGTTAATGGCTGATGATCTCAACAGGCCCTTAGGGACTGAAGGGGTAGGTGCAGAGGGTGGGGCAGAAGATGAGGATAGGGCCAGGGGTAGCAACACCCCCAACCCCCTCTGGAACTGACCAGGAGGGTGACAATGACCCTGACCTGGAAAACCCAATCCCTCCTGTGGAAGAGGAAGAGGAGGATCAGAATGACCTCCACTTTGTCCCCCAGGAAGGATTATGAGTGTGCCTAGAAGGTCTAGATCTCCTTCTCAGGAGTCTAACCACTCTGACACCTCAATAGGGACCTCTGTCTCCTCTCATAGGAGGGAATCCTCTCATGAGAGGAGAAAGAGGCTGATTCAGTATGAGCAAGCCCAGCTTGAACTCAGAAAGCAGCAATTGGCTCTAGACAGGGAGTCCCTAGATCTCTACAGAGAGAGAAAAAAGTTGGGACTAGAGTCCCATGGTGGCAACAATATCCCTAAAGATAGGGAAAGGTCTTATGACCATAGAAACCTGAGCAAGATTGTCCCTCCCTA
Source organism: Calotriton arnoldi (assembly GCA_963921515.1). NCBI lineage: Eukaryota > Metazoa > Chordata > Amphibia > Caudata > Salamandridae > Calotriton > Calotriton arnoldi. The sequence continues at coordinate 527,149 of CAWUFW010012329.1, read as the reverse complement.
CCAGAGTGGGGATGACATCCACAAATGGATAACTGCTCTAGAGAGGGCCTGTAAAGTACAGAAGGTCCCTCAGGAGCAGTGGGCAGCAATCTTGTGGCTCTCCTTTGCAGACAAAGGTAGAGACAAGCTCCTCACTGTAAGAGAAGAGGATGCTGATAATTACAAGGTCTTGAAGAGTGCTCTTATTGATGGGTTTGGCCTAACAACTGAACAATACAGGTTAAAGTTCAGAGATGCCCAAAAAGCACAGACTCAAGACTGGGTAGACTATGTGGATTGTTCTGCTAAGGCTCTGGAAGGCTGGTTGATGGGCAGTAAGGTGTGTGACTTCACAGGATTGTACAATCTGATAATGAGGGAACAGATTCTTAATAACTGTCAAAATCAGCTGTTGCATCAGTACCTGGTGGACTCTGATCTGACCTCTCCCCAAGAATTGGGAAAGAAGGCAGACAAATGGGTCAGAACCAGGGTGAGGCAGAAGGTACAGAACCAAGGTGGTGACCCTAAGAAGCAAGATTCTAAGAACTCTGATAAGGGTGGGGAGAAGGGTAAAGATCAAAAGTCTTCACAAGGCCCCCAAAAATCTTCTTCAGGTGGGGATTCACAGTCTACCAAAGGGAAAGGCCAAAGAAAACCATGGTGCAAGGTCTGTAAGCAAAAGACCCACTGGACCAGTGATTGCACCAAGTCCAAAGACTCGACTCCAGCCCCCACCAATGCCCCTAAGGCACCTGCTCCCCTAGTGCAGTTACAGTTGGTGGTGGGAGTACTACAGCCAAGGGTTTAGTAGGGTTGACCCTGGGTACTGAGATGGGCTCTGACCTAGTCAGAGAACTCACTCAGGCTGTCCTAGTCTGTGATGGAGGCATGGATATGACCTCCTCTATGAGTCCCAGTAATCTGGGCAAGTACAGACAACAGCCTTTAATCAATGGACGAGAGGCTTTGGCATTTAGGGACACAGGGCAAGTGTCACCATGGTGACACAAGACCTTGTGAATCCTGGGCAAGTTATACTTGGTGAGATGTACCAAGTGACCAATGCTAGCAATGTCAGAACAGAGCATACTCTGGCAGTTGTTAACTTCTCCTGGGGAGGGGTAACTGGCCTTAAGAAGGTTGTGGTAAGTGCAGACCTACCAGTTGAATGCTTGCTTGGCAATGACTTAGAAACTTCAGCTTGGGCAGAAGTGGAGCTCAGGACCCATGCAGAAATGCTGGGGATCCCTGCAGATGTGTTTGCTGTGACCAGGTCACAAGCCAAAATGTCTAGCACTGAACAGGCCTTGGATTCTGGAATAATGGACCAAGTGCCTTCCAAGAGGAGGAGTAGTAGGGTAAAGGCAGTGCCTTCCCCTTGGCTCAGAAGGAAGATCAGTCCCTTGAGGGGGATGATCTCAGTCCTGAGGAAGGAACTGTCCCAGAGGAGCTTGAACCTGACCAGGTTGAGTTCTTGGGGACAGGGGGACCTTCCAGGGCAGATCTGAGCCAGGAGCAGCAGAGCTGCCCCTCTCTTGAACCCCTCAGACAGCAAGCTGCTGCTGAGGCTGCTGGAAAGCTAGTGGTCCCCATACTGTGTATTGGGATGATGGACTCTTGTACTCAGAGTGTAGAGACCCCAAGCCTGGTGCTACCAGGAGGTTGGTTATACCTCTGAAGTTCAGGGGCTTCCTATTGACCCTAGCCCATGATATTCCCTTAGCAGGTCACCTGGGCCAGAACAAGACTTGGGACAGAATTGTCCCTCACTTTCACTGGCCCCACATGTCTGAAGACACCAAGGAGTTTTGTCGCTCCTGTGTAACCTGCCAGGCCAGTGGCAAGGCAGGTGGCACTACAAAGGCCCCCTGATACCACTACCTGTGGTGGGGGTTCCCTTTGAAAGGGTGGGGATTGACATTGTTGGTCCCATGGATCCCCAAACAGCATCTGGGCACAGGTTTATCCTGGTGGTAGTGGATCATGCCACCAGGTACCCAGAGGCTATTCCCCTTAGGACCACTACAGCACCTGTGGTGGCAAGGGCCCTCCTGGGAATTTTCTCAAGAGTGGGCTTTCCTAAGGAGGTTGTATCAGACAGGGGTGCTAACTTTATGTCTGGATACTTAAAAGCAATGTGGAAGGAGTGTGGAGTGACTTACAAGTTCACCACACCCTATCACCCACAATGCAATGGTTTAGTTGAGAGATTCAACAAAACCTTGAAGGGCATGATTAAAGGGCTCCCAGAAAAGCTTAGGCGAAGATGGGACATACTCTTGCCCTGCCTTTTATTTGCATACAGGGAGGTGCCTCAAAGGGGTTGGCTACAGCCCTTTTGAACTTTTGTTTGGTCACCCTGTCAGGGGTCCACTGTGCTTGGTGAAGGAAGGATGGGAGATACCTCTCAAGCCCCCAAAGCAAGACATAGTGGACTACGTACTTGGTCTCCGCTCCCGGATGGCTGAGTATATGAAAAAGGCAACTATAAACCTTGAAGCTAGCCAGGAACTTCAAAAGGCCTGGCATGACCAAAAGGCTGTACTGACTGTTTATGAGCCAGGACAGAAGGTGTGGGTGTTGGAGCCAGTGGCCCCAGCAGCTCTCCAAGACAAATGGAGTGGACCCCATACCATTGTTGAACAGAAGGGTGAGGTTACCTACTTAGTAGACCTAGGAACACCCAGGAGTCCCCACAGGGTTCTCCATGTCAACAGGTTAAAACCATATGTGGACAGGGCAGACATGGGCTTGCTCATGGCTACTGATGAGGGACAGGAGGAAGAGAGTGACCCACTCCCTGACCTGCTCTCACAGAACCCTGATGATGGGTCAGTGGATGGTGTAGCCTTGGCAGGCAGCCTCACTACCCAGCAGCAAACTGATTGTAGACAGGTGCTCAATCAGTTCAGACACATGTTCTCACTGACTCCAAGTCAGACCACCTGGTGCACTCATGAAGTGGACACTGGGGACAGTCTGCCTATTAAAAATAAGATTTATAGGCAACCTGACCATGTCAGGGACTGTATCCGGACAGAAGTCCAGAAAATGTTGGATTTGGGAGTTATTGAACCCTCAGATAGCCCGTTGGGCTAGTCCAGTGGTCCTTGTGCCAAAACCTCACACCAGTGGTGGGAAAAGAGAGATGAGGTTTTGTGTGGACTACAGGGGTCTCAATGCAGTCACTAGGACTGATGCCCATCCAATACCTAGGGCAGATGAGCTAATAGACACTTTGGCATCAGCCAAGTATCTAAGCACATTTGACCTGACAGCTGGCTACTGGCAGATCAGACTAGCTGATGATGCAAAGCCAAAAACAGCATTCTCAACCCCTAGTGGGCATTATCAATTTGTGGTGATGCCCTTTGGTCTGAAGAATGCACCTGCCACTTTTCAGAGGTTGGTGAATACAGTCCTTACAGGTCTGGAAGCCTATAGTGCAGCATATCTAGATGATATTGCTGTCTTTAGCTCCACCTGGGAGGATTACCTGGTCCACCTCAGAAATGTTTTACAGGCCCTGCAAAGGCAGGCCTGACTATCAAGGCCACCAAGTGCCAGATAGGGCATAGTCAGGTTGTGTACCTGGGCCACCTTGTGGGTGGAGGCCAGGTTCAACCCTTGCAGAGCAAGATCCAGACCATCATGGACTGGACTGCTCCAACTACCCAGACTCAGGTGAGAGCCTTCTTAGGCCTGACTGGGTACTATAGGAGATTTGTCAAGGGGTATGGATCAATAGTGACACCCCTGAATGACTTAACTTCCAAGAAAATGCCCAAAAAGGTTCAGTGGACAGTTAGCTGTCAAAAGGCATTTGATGACCTGAAGCAGGCCATGTGCACTGCTCCCATTCTACAGAGTCCTGATTACTCCAAGAAGTTCATTGTTCAAACTGATGCATCTGAATTGGGGGTAGGGGCTGTACTGTCACAATTGAATGAAGAAGGTCAGGATCAGCCAGTAGCTTTCATTAGCAGAAGGCTGACCCCTAGAGAGAAACGTTGGTCAGCCATTGAGAGGGAGGCCTTTGCTGTGGTCTGGGCTCTGAAGAAGTTGAGGCCATACTTGTTTGGTACTCACTTCCTTGTTCAAACAGACCATAAGCCCCTCTTATGGCTAAAACAAATGAAGGGTGAAAACCCCAAACTGCTTAGGTGGTCCATTTCCCTACAGGGGATGGACTTCACAGTGGAACATAGACCTGGGAGTAACCATGCCAATGCAGATGGACTCTCTAGGTACTTCCACTTAGAACATGAAGACTTAACTGGGCAAGGTTAGTTTAATGTCCCTACGTTTGGGGGCGTTGTGTAGGAGAGTAGGATCTGCTTCAGATGGGTACCCCCACTTTTTGCTGATGCTTCACTGTTTTTCGACCTTAGTCTGGCTGGGGCCCTGCTAATCAGAACCCCAGCCTAGCTGCTTCCTCTCTAAAATGGTTTCCATGTGCCTTAGGCACATCTCTGATTGGAATCTGGAGTGCCCTTATAAGTCCCTAGTATATGGTATACTATGTACCCAGGGCATAGGTACCTCAGAGGCCTACCAGGGGCTGCAGCATGTATTGTGCCACCCCTGGAAGGCCATCCAAACTGACACCACAGGTCTGCTACTGCAGCCTGGGTAAGGTGGTGCATGCACCCCTTACTGTGATATAGGCTACCTATATCACTATATACATACACACATATAAACCTATAAGTCACTCCTATGGCAGGCCTTATCAATCCTGAAGGCAGAGTGCGTGGTTCCTATGTGAGAGGGTGCCCCTGCATGAGCAGGGCCCCTCTTCAGCGTTCGGAGACCCTTCTCTGATGCTGTTTGTAGTGCAGCCTGACCATATACTCTTAAGCGCATTATAACCTCGCGTTAAATGCTAACTTTGGGATGGCTGCACGGAAACATGTCGTGTTTGGTGTCAAACACCTTGGAATACTACCCCCCGCCAGTTCTGGCGGCGGGGGTAGCATTCCACCCTTCTAGAGGGAAAGACATGTACACACCGGTATGCCCGGTACTGACTTTCCAAGCCCTGGCATCACAAAATGGATGCTGCTGCCACAGACACGAGTCTGGCCTCCTGCTGCTGACCGAAACTCCGGCAGGGGAGGCCTGGACAATAGGTTTCCTGTCCCAGGCAGGTGTGACCACCTCCCCAGACAGGATAGTGTGTATTGGGGCTGGGCGGGAGCACTCTCGGGTGCTTTGAAGTCCTGCACTGGGGGCACATTTGGTGTCCCTGTGCATACCCCAGTTCAAACCGGATCAGGGGCTTCCAGCCCCTGCTTTGGCGCGAACTGGACAAAGGGAAAGGGGTGTAGCCACCCCTCTGCCCTGACCCACCCATAGGTGGGACCACAGAGTAAGTCCAACCCCTAAACTTAGTATAAGTATGGGACCCCAGTCCTTAGGACTTTAGATTATCCCTGGACGAAACTCTGACACAGAATCCTGGACCTTCGATGCTCTACTTAAAGATTAGAGGACAGAAGAATCTCCCTTGGGGTCAAGGAGTGACTCCCCTGCTTGGCAGGCACCAAAGAAGCAATTGTCCGGTCTGCATCGCTGAAGCTCCGGTCGGACGCCGAAGTCTTTGCATCACCAGAGGTGGATTTCCAGACTTCCCCGAGGCTGCCCTGAGTCCCCAGCAAAGCTGAGGCCCGTAGCTGTAGTGGGTAACGTGGAACCGTGACCCCTGGACACTGCACGCATTTGCAAGTGCATCCTCTTCTGGGTCTCCCACGAAGTCGTGCTTTGGGCTCCGAGTAGCCCCAGCCTCCAGCACCAACTGCACCAAAGATCACTGGCCTCCACTCCACGAGTGTCCTGTGAGCCAGCTCCACGTGCACCGTCTTGAGGCTCCTTCGCGGTCGCTAGCCCGTTGGCTAGTAGCCCTTCACGAAGGCCAATCTTTTTCTACTTGGGCTCCCTGGTTGCTCCAGGCTTGCCCTCACTTACCCTTGCTGGGTGAGTTCCTCAGACCTTGCTGGTCTGCACAATTGTCAATCTTCATCTTCATCAAGACTTGCTGTTGCCAAGGCTTGTTGGGTACAATCTGGTCGCCAACACCTCAGCACTCGACAGACATTGTGTACCAGCCCGAATCCTGCTCCTGGTTGCCGCCGACACCTCCTGGACCTCGTGGCTGAAGAGTCAAGATGACTGTCAACCTACCTGAAGCACTCGACATCGGTGGGCATCTGCTCATCGCCTTCCTGGTCACTGGCTAGTGACCCAGACTCTGTCCCCTCTGCTTTCAGGTTCTTCAGATCTCCGATCCACTCTTGGATCCACCCGGACACTTTTCACTTGGTCGCCAGCAGCACTTTGCAGCAGATCGCCATTCAAATCGACGACGAAACCCGACCCCGAAAGGCACCTATGCACCCGGCTTCCCTGGGTGAGGTAACAAGAGTACTCCGGTGCTCCCATGGGTAGAGACTCTAGAACGACCTAGTTCTCAAAGGGTTTGCTCCAAGTCCTTCTTTAAGTGTCCCTTTTCTTTAAATTCCAAACCGAGACTTTCTCCATAGAAGTTAAAGGCGATTCGCGGCTGTGTTACTACACTGCACGCGTCCCCCGTGGGTCCCCTGTGTCACTACCTTGGGTGGTTCCTTGTGGTCCAAGCACTTCTAGAGGCTCTAGGCCTAGTGTCTAGCTCAGTCGTGGTTCTTATACCACTTTATTGGTATATGGTTTGGTACGCCCCTAGGGCCCAAACGTGTATTTGTGCTATTACTGTGTTTAAATAACTTATAACTTATGTACTTCGAACTCTAGCCTCATAAAGAGACTAGAGGGGTGTGTTTAGTAATAAATACATATATTTTGAATATATACCTGGCGTGGTGCTCTTTCATTTGGTCACTCAAGAGATTATAGACTGGTAAAACAAGCTGCTTTACATTCCTTCAAGACTTAGCCTGAAGGCTGCTCTCCATAGCTACCACTAGGATAGCTTTCAATAAAGGTTGTCTTTAACCTATCTCCAATAAGGGGTTGTTTGGACTGGTGCAAGGTGCCCACTATAATTAGTGGACAGCATATGCCAGGCCAACTTCTCACAGTTAGGATGCAGGCCATCCCCATCTCCCCTACTTTACGTCAAGCTATAAACAGCTAAAACATGGGGTTCCTCAAGGCTCAGCACTCAGTCCCGCCTTATTTAATATTTATGTGGCACCTTTGGTCAAGGTGGCGCAACATTGGGGTTTTAATATAGTGGCCTATGCAGACGACACTCAATGAATGCTTTCTTTTCAGCAGACTGACCATTTCATGGTGAATAGGTTCTAGGTTTGTCTCTCTGATGTGGCACAATGGATGAAATTGAGTTGCCTAAAGCTGAACTCTGGAAAATCTGAGCTACTTTTCTTTGGCAGGTATTGCCCATTTGACCCTATTGCAATGGTGGCCAATTGATCTCAGGACACTGCCAGTCCCATCCACAGAGGTAAGAAACTTAAGAGTAAAGTTAGACCAAGACCTCTTGCTTATGCCAAACGTCGGGCAATCGCAGCGACCTCTTTTGGCATACAAGAAATCTCTAAAAAAAGGTTCTAACATTTTTAGCAGCGCAGAATCGGAAGTCAATTGTGCTAGCTCTAATGACTTCTAGATTAGATTATGCCAATTCCCTTTATCTTCGAGCCCCGGATTATTTGATAAATAAATTACAGCTGGTTCAAAGCGTGGCCACATGGCTCATTCTCAGCTTTCCAAGGAGCCAATCTATTCATGGCAGTTTAAAGCAACTACTTTGGCTGCCGGTAAATGAACGGATTAAGTTCAAGGGCCTGTTAATTACCTTTTAAGTGGTTCAGAAAAAGGGAACCATTGCCCATAGAAGTAGGTTATGTGAATATCAACCGATGAGAGTCCTTCACTCGTCCAATCAGGGACTACGCCATGTACCTAGAGTCTTTAAGGCTAGGAGGGGCGGCTACTCCTTTCGGCTTTTAGCAGCTAAGATGTGGGATGGACTTCCAGTTGATTTAAGAATGTTCGAATCAGAAGTGCAGTTCAATCAGAGGCTGAAGACTCTCCTATTAGTAGAAAAGTAGGACCTCCTATGAACTACCTGCAGGTCAGCGTCTGGACACTTCCCGTGAAGCAGCTGTTTGCGCTGTACAAAAGGCAATTCAATTCAGTTCATCCTCCAGCACTACTGACGTGACCAGTGTTCGATAACTCCAAAACCCCTGTTCCGTTTTGAGTGTCTCATGTATTCTAGTCCCTACTAATCTGGGTAACTTCTATATTCCTGTTGTATGTAACCCCCATACTCTTTCCTGAGTAACACCTACTCTGTGGTCTGGATTGGCACCCATACTCTGTCCTGAGTAACACCTATCATGTGCTCTGTGTTAGCACCCATACTCTAACCTGAGTAACACCTATGCTCCGGTGTGGGTAGCACTCATACTCTGTCCTGAGTAACACCTATCCTGTGGTCTGGGTTAGCACCCATATTCTAACCCTCAGCAACACTTATGCTCTGGTGTGGGTAGCACTCATACTCTGTCCTGAGTAACACCTATGCTCCGACCTCTGTAACAACCATACTCTGTCTTGAGTAACACCTATCCTGTGGTCTAGGTTAGTACCCATACTCTAACCTGAGTAACACCTATGGTCCGGTGTGGGTAGCACTCATACTCTGTCCTGAGTGACACCTGTCCTCTAGTCTAGGTTAGCACCCATATACTAACCTGAGTAACAGAGGGCCCCATCCCCCAGGGCCAAATTAAATAAAAAGGGTTGGGGGCTTGTGGCCCCCCTCCCCGATCCTTATTAGGCCCTGGGGACCCCATTCCCTGGGGCCAAGTAAATAATAAAGGAAGGGGGGCTCACAGCCCCCCTCCCTGAGCCTATTTAGGCCTCGGGAAATCCCTCCCCCCGGGGACGGGTTTCCCGAAAATAAAAGGGTTCAAAATGTAAATAAAAGGGTAGAGGTGGCTGCACGGCCCCCTTCCCTGAGCCTTTTAGACCCCATGAACCCCAGCCCCAGGGGCCGTATGTTTTTTAAAAAAAAGAAAAAAATGTCAGCTGCAATTTTTCTAAAATATATATGGGGAGGGAGGATGTCAGCATGGCCCCTCCCCAGCCCATTTAGGGCCCTGGGGACCCCATCTCCTGAGGCCCAATCTATTTAATAAAACGAAGGGGCCTCTCTCTCTCTCTCTATGTATATATATATATATATATATATATATATATATATATATATACACACTGAAAAAACCTCAGGTTTCAGGGACGTTATAGTTAGTTAGACATTTCAATCGTACAAAACCAGAGAAATTCGGCCGTTATAGTTAGTTCAGCTAACTATAACTCGCGCCCCCGCAATGCACTGCTGATGACGTCACATATTACATCATTCATGACATGGTCAGTGACATCACTGATGACATCATCCAGTGACTGTGTGTTTGTGTAAAGTTTAAATATGTTTTATATATATATATATATATATATATATATATGCGAAGGTGTATTGAAGAATGAGTGGGTGTATAAGTGTCTGAATGGATGATTTAGTAGCTGCGTGACTGTCTGTATAAGTGAGTGATTAAAGGTGTTTTACTGAATGCATGGGTTAGTGACTAAACTGTGTAAATGTCTGTATCAGTCTGTCAGTTGGTGTGTAAGCGGTTGCATGTTATGTTATGTTAAGGATATTTATTGAGCGCTCGATTACCCGAGGGTGTCCTGGCGCTAGTTACCACTCCATCGGCCAAAGCAAGAACAGGCAGGTTATTTATCAAACAGCCACGTCTTCAGGCCCCTCCTGAAGATCAGCAGGTCTGTTGTGTTTCTGAGATGGACTGGAAGATCATTCCAGGCCCTGGCTGCCCCCGCAATAAAGCCTCGGTCACCCCACCTTGCCCTTTTTGTGGCTGGGACTTTGACCAACCTAGCCACAGATGACCGTAAGTTTCTATTTGGTAAATACCATTTAAACTGTTGTTGTAGGTAAGCTGGTCCTCTTCCCTGAAGTGCTTTAAAAACCGTGCACAAGGATTTAAAGCGCACACGGTTCCTCACCGGGAGCCAATGTAGTTTTCTGATTTCGTTAGAAATTGGGGCAAACTTAGGGGTGCCCGTAAGTAGCCTTGCAGCGGCATTCTGAAGCCTCTGTAGTTTGTTCATAGAGCGTTCCATAATGTTAAGGTAGAGGCTATTGCAGTAGTCAAGCCTCGACAGGACTAGCGCGGAGACCACCGTTTGCCTTCTGTCAACTGGTAGAAATGGGTTGCTGAGTAGCTAAATGAGTATCTATATGGGTTATTGATTGGTTGTCTGAGTATCTGTATGGGTGCCTGAGTGTCTGTGTGCGTGGGTGGGGGGTGTGTGACTCTTTGCATAGATGTGTGAGTGGCTGATTCACTGGGTGCATGGCTTCAAGAGTGCATCTGTGATGGACTGTATGGGTGGGTGAGTGTGTGTATGGGTGCGTTGGTGAGTGAATGGATGTCTCAGTGGTACATGTGTGAGTAACTACATATGTAAAAGGCAGTATATGTGAGTGTTGGAGTATATAAATGACTATATGTGAGAGTGAGTGATTGTGAGAGTGGCTGTATGGATGAGTGTGTGCTTGTATTAGTGATTGTATAAGAGTGTAAGTATGTGTTAGTATATGTATGAATATGTGAGGTGGTGTGTGTATAACTGTATAGGTGAGTAAATGGGAGTGTGATTTATTCTTTTCATGACTGACTAGGTGTGTGAGTAACTCTATGGATGAGTGGCGGTGTGTGAGTGTCTGTATAGGTGTGTGAGTGCATATGATAGTGCCGTATTGATGAGTGACTGCATGTATGAGTGACTGTATGGGTGAATGAGTGGAGGTGTGTGTAGACCTAGGAATCAGTGAGTGGGTATGTATTAACTGGTATTGGTGTGTCTATGGTTTCAAAAATGGTAGTCTGTATTTTAGAGTGGGTGTATCAAAGGTTATATTAGGTTATGAGAAGGTGCATCTGATTTTCACGTGGATGATGTCATCAGTGATGTCATCAGTGATGTCATTTGAGATGTCATCAGTGATGTCATCAGTGATGTCACTGACCATGTCATGAATGATGTAATATGTGACGTCATCAGCAATGCATTGCGGGGGCGCGAGTTATAGATAGCTGAACTAACTATAACGGCCGAATTTCTCTGGTTTTGTACCAGTGAAATGTCTAACTAACTATAACGTCCCTGAAACCTGTGGTTTTTTCAGTGAATTTCGAAGGTTTTTTAAATGCTAATTTCTAACTATAATGTCCCTGAAACCTATGTTTTTTTCAGTGAATTTCGAAGGTTTTTTAAATGCTAATTTCTAACTATTCCTACAGAGGTAGGACATGTGCAGAAAGAGGAAGAAAAGCGCAGAAAGAAGCAAGAGAAATGCAGGAAGAGGCAACAGAAGTCCAGAAAGATGAAGAAAGTTGCAGAAAGAAGCAAGAGATATGCAGAAAGAACCAACAGAGGTGCAGAAAGAGGCCTTGTTGCAAAGTCATCCTGTGCCCCCAACTTTGTGCTGACTGGTACTGGTGGTAACTGACTCTGACTAACTAGGCACGGAGCCAGTGCTATGCTGAAAGACACTTAGAATACAGTGAAAACACCTACATACACTAGGGTACACTATGGGTTGGGGTACCCCTGTGATTGGCATGAACTCCCCTTAAGGCCCTAGTACATAATAGGGCAGGGGTATTAAAACTACCTCTAAGTCAGAGGTGCAGAAAGAGGCAAGAGAAGTGCAGAAAGAAGCAACAGAGGTGCCGAAAGAGGCAAGAGAGGTACAGAAAGAAGCAAGAGCAGTGCAGAATGAACCAACAGAGGTGGAAAAAGAGGCAAGAGGGGTGCAGAAAAAGGTAGGAGGGGTGCACAAAGAGACGAGAGGTACAGAAAGAGGCAGGAGGAGTGCAGAAAGAAGGAAGAGAAGTGCAGAAAGAAGTAACAGAGGTGCTGAAAGAGGCGCGAAGGGTGCAGAAAGAGGCAAGAGAAGTACAGAAAAAAGCAACAGAGGGGCCGAAAGAGGCAAGAGAGGTGCAGAAAGAAGCAAGTGAAATGCAGAAAGAGGTAACAGAGGTGCAGAAAGACGCAAGAGAGGTGCAGAAACAAGCAAGAGAAGTGCAGAAAGAGGCAAGAGAATTGCTGAAAGAAGCAACAGAGGTGTAGAAAGAAACAAGGGAAGTGCAGAAAGAACCAACAGAGGTGCAAAAAGAGGCAAGAGGGGTACAGAAAGAGGAGAGAGAAGTGCAGAAAGAAGCAAAAGAGGTGCACAAAGAGGCAAGAGGGGTGCAGAAAGAGGCAAGAGCAGTGCAGAAAGAACCAAGAGATGTGCAGAAAGAGGCAAGAGACATGCAGAAAGAGGCAAGAGATGTGCAGAAAAAGGAAGAAGGGTGCAGAAAGGAGCAAGAGTGGTGCAGAAAGAGGCAAGAGAAGTGCAGAAAGAAGCAAGAGAGGTGTAGAAAGAGGGAAGACGAGTGCAGAAACAGGTAAAAAGGGTGCAGAAAGAGAGAACAGGTGTGCAGACAGAGGCAAGAGAGGTGCAGAAAGAGGGAAGAGGCTACAGAAAGAGGCAAGAGGGATGCAGGAATTTGCAACAGAGGTGCAAAAAGAAGCAAGAGCAGTGCAGAAAGAACCAACAGAGGTGCAGAAAGAGGCAAGAGAACTGCAGAAAAAGGCAAGAGAGGTGCAGAAAGAGTCAAGAGAGGTGCACAAAGATGCAAAAGGGGTACAGAAAGAGGCCAGAGGGGTGTAGAAAGAAGCAAGAGAAGTGCAGAAAGAAGCAACAGAGGTGCTTAAAGAGGCAAGAGGGGTACAGAAAGAGGCAAGAGAAGTGAAGAAAGAAGCAACAGAGGTGCCGAAGGAGGCAAGAGAGGTGCACAAACAGGCAAGAAAGGTACGGAAAGAGGGAACAGGGGTGCAGAAAGAGGTAAGAGGGATACAGAAATTTGCACGAGAGGTGCAGGAAGAAGCAAGAGCAGTGCAGAAAGAAGCAAGAAAAGTGCAGAAAGAAGGAAGAGAGGTGGAGAAATAGGGAGGAGGGGTGTAGAAAGAGACATGAGGGATGCAGACATTTTCAAAAGAGTTGCAGAAAGAAGCAAGAGAAGTGCAGAAAGAACCAACAGAGGTGCAAAAAGAGGGGTGCAGAAATAGGTAGGAGAGGTGCAGAAAGAGGCAAGAGGGATACAGAAAGAGGCAGGAGGGGTGCAGAAAGAAGGAAGAGAAGTGCAGAAAGAAGCAACAGAGGTGCTGAAAGAGGCGCAAAGGGTACAGAAAGAGTCAAGAGAAGTGCAGAAAGAAGCAAGAGAGGTACAGAAAAAGGCAAGAGAGGTGCAGAAAGAGGGAAGAGAGGCGTAGAAAGAGGCTAGAGAGTTGCACAAAGAGGGAAGACGGATGCAGAAAGAGGCAAGAGGGGTGCAGAAACAGGCAAGAGAACTGCAGAAAGAGGCAAGAGAATTGCTGAAAGAAGCAACAGAGGTGTAGAAAGAAGCAAGAAAAGTGTAGAAAGAGGCAAGTGAGATGCAGAAACATGCAAGAAAGGTAGAGAAAGAGGGAAGACGAGTGCAGAAAGAGACAACAGGGGTGCAGAAAGAAGCAAGACAGATGCAGAAAGAAGCATGGAAAGTGCAGAATGAAGCAACAGGGGTGCAGCAAGAGAAGTGCAGAAAGAAGCAACAGAGGTGCAGAAAGAGTAAGAAAAGTGCAGAAAGAGGCAAGAGAAGTGCAGAAACATGCAAGAGAAGTGGAGAATGAGGCAAAATAAATGCAGAAACAGGCAAGAGATGCGCACAAAAAGGCAAGAGATGTGCAGAAAAAAGCAAGACTTGTGCAGAAAGAGGCAAGAGAAGTGCAGAAAGAGGCAAGAGAAGTGCAGGAAGAGGCACGAGAAATGCAGAAATGCAGAAAGGGGCAAGAGAAGTGCAGAAAGAGGGAAGTGAGGTGCAGAAAGAGGCACGAGTGGTACAGAAAGAGGCAAGTAAGGTGCAGAAATAGGCAAGAGAGGTGCAGAAAGAAACAAGAGAAGTGCAGAAAGAGGCAAGAGAAGTGCAGAAAGAGGCAAGAGAAGTGCAGAAAGAGGCATGAGAAAGGCAGGAAGAGGCAAGTGAGGTGCAGAAAGAGGCAAGAGAGGTACAGAAAGAGGAAAGTGAGGTGCAGAAAGAGGCAAGAGAGGTGCAGAAAGAAGCAAGAGAAGTGCAGAAAGAGCCAAGAGAAGTGCAGAAAGAGGCAAAAGAAGTGCAGAAAGAGGCAAGTGAGGTGAAGAAAGAGGCAAGAGAGGTACAGAAAGAGGCAAGTAAGATGCACAAATAGGCAAGTGAAGTGCATAAAGAGGCAAGAGAAGTGCATAAAGAGGCAAGAGAAGTGCATAAAGAGGCAAGAGAAATGCAGAAAGAGGCAAGCGAGGTGCAGAAAGTGGCAACAGTACTACAGAAAGAGGCAAGAGAAGTGCAGAAAGAAGGAAGAGAAGTGCAGAAAGAGGCAATAGAAGTGCAGAAAGAGGAAAGAGAAGTGCAGAAAGAGGAAATAGAAGTACAGAAAGAGCCAAGAGAAGTGCAGAAAGAAGCAAGAGAAGTGCAGAAAGAGGTAAGAGAAGTGCAGAAAGAGGCAAATGAAGTGCAGAAAGAAGCAAGGGAAGTGCAGAAAGAGGCAAAAGAAGTGCAGAAAGAGGCAAAAGAAGTGCAGAAAGAAGCAAGAGAAGTGCAGAAAGAGGCAAAAGAAGTGCAGAAAGAGGCAAGTGAGGTACAGAAAGAGGAAAGAGAAGTGCAGAAAGAGGGAAGAGAAGCGCAAAAAGAGGGAAGAGAAGTCCAGAAAGAGGCAAGAGAAGTGCAGAAAGAAGAAAGAGAAGTGCAGAAGGAGGAAATAGAAGTACAGAAAGAGCCAACAGAAGTGCAGAAAGAAGCAAGAGAAGTGCAGAAAGAGGCAAGAGAAGTGCAGAAAGAGGCAAAAGAAGTGCAGAAAGAGGCAAGTGAGGTGCAGTAAGAGGCAAGAGAGGTACAGAAAGAGGCAAGAAAGGTGCAGAAATAGGCAAGAGAGGTGCAGAAAGAAGCAAGAGAAGTGCAAAAAAGGCAAGAGATGTGCAGAAAGAAGGAAGAGAAGTGCAGAAAGAGGCAAGAGAAGTGCAGAAAAGAGGCAAGAGAGGTGCAGAAAGAAGAGAGTGAGGTGCAGAAAAGAGAAAGAGAAGTGCAGAAAGAGGCAAGAGAGGTGCAGAAAGAAGAGAGTGAGGTGCAGATAGAGGCAAGAGAACTGCAGAAAGAGGCAAGTGAGGTGCAGAAAGAGGCAAAAGAGTTACAGGAAGAGGCAAGAGAAGTGCAGAAAGAGGCAAGAGAAGTGCAGAAAGAGGCAAAAGAAGTGCAGAGAGAAGCAAGTGAGGTGCAGAAAGAGGCAAGAGAGGTACAGAAAGAGGCAAGTAAGGTGCAGAAAGAGGAAAGAGAGGTGCAGACAGAAGCAAGAGAAGTGCAAAAAGGGGCAAAAGAAGCACAGAAAGAAGTGCAGAAAGAGGCAAGTGGTGCAGAAAGAAGCATGAAAAGTGCAGAAAAGATAAAGAGAAATGCAGAAAGAGGCAAGAGAGGTGCAGAAAGAAGAGAGTGAGGTGCAGATAGAGGCAAGAGAACTGCAGAGAGAGGCAAGTGAGGTGCAGAAAGAGGCAAGAAAAGTACAGAAAGAGGCAAGAGAAGTGCAGAAAAAACAAGAGAAGCGCAGAAAGAGTAAGAAATGTGCAGAAAGAGGCAAGAGAAGTGCAGAAAGAGGCAAGAGAAGTGGAGACAGAGGCAAAAGAAGTGCAGAAACAGGAAAGAGATGCTGCACAAAGAGGCAAGAGATGCGCCGAAAGAAAGAACAGAAGTGCAGAAAGAGGAAATAGAAGTGCAGAAAGAGCCAAGAGAAGTGCAGAAAGAAGCAAGAGAAGTGCAGAAAGACGCAAGAGAAGTGCAGAAAGAGGCAAGCGAAGCGCAGAAAGAAGCAAGAGAAGTGCAGAAAGAAGCAAGTGAAGTCCAGAAAGAGGGAAGAGAAGTGCAGAAAGAGGCAAGAGAAGTGCAGAAAGAGGCAAGAGGAGTGCAGAAAGAGGCAAGTGAGGTGCAGAAAGAGGTAAGAGAGGTACAGAAAGAGGCAAGCGATGTGCAGAAAGAGGCAAGAGAGGTACAAAAGAGGCAAGAGAAGTGCAGAAAGAGGCAAGTGAGGTACAGAAAGAGGCAAGAGAGGTACAGAAAGAGGCAAGAAATGTGCAGAAATAGGCAAGAGAGGTGCAGAAAGAAGCAAGAGAAGTGCAAAAAGAGGCAAGAGATGTGCAGAAAGAAGGAAGAGAAGTGCCGAAAGATGCAAGAGAAGTGCAGAAAAGAGGCAAGAGAGGTGCAGAAAGAAGAGAGTGAGGTGCAGAAAAGAGAAAGAAAAGTGCAGAAAGAGGCAAGAGAGGTGCAGAAAGAAGAGAGTGAGGTGCAGATAGAGGAAAGAGAACTGCAGAAAGAGGCAAGTGAGGTGCAGAAAGAGGCAAAAGAGTTATAGGAAGAGGCAAGAGAAGTGCAGAAAGAGGCAAGAGAAGTGCAGAAAGAGGCAAGAGAAGTGCAGAAAGAGGCAAAAGAAGTGCAGAGAGATTCAAGTGAGGTGCAGAAAGAGGCAAGAGAGGTAGAGAAAGAGGCAAGTAAGGTGCGGAAAGAGAGGTGCAGACAGAAGCAAGAGAAGTGCAAAAAGGGGCAAAAGAAGCACAGAAAGAAGTGCAGAAAGAGGCAAGAGAGGTGCAGAAAGAAGCATGAAAAGTGCAGAAAAGAGAAAGAGAAATGCAGAAAGAGGCAAGAGAGGTGCAGAAAGAAGAGAGTGAGGTGCAGATAGAGGCAAGAAAAGTACAGAAAGAGGCAAGAGAAGTGCAGAAAAAAACAAGAGAAGCGCAGAAAGAGTAAGAAATGTGCAGAAAGAGGCAAGAGAAGTGCAGAAAGAGGCAAGAGAAGTGGAGAAAGAGGCAAAAGAAGTGCAGAAACAGGAAAGAGATGCGCACAAAAAGGCAAGAGATGTGCCGAAAGAAAGAACAGAAGTGCAGAAAGAGGAAATAGAAGTGCAGAAAGAGCCAAGAGAAGTGCAGAAAGAAGCAAGAGAAGTGCAGAAAGACGCAAGAGAAGTGCAGAAAGAGGCAAGCGAAGCACAGAAAGAAGCAAGAGAAGTGCAGAAAGAAGCAAGTGTAGTCCAGAAAGAGGGAAGAGAAGTGCAGAAAGAGGCAAGAGAAGTGCAGAAAGAGGCAAGAGGAGTGCAGAAAGAGGCAAGTGAGGTGCAGAAAGAGGTAAGAGAGGTACAGAAAGAGGCAAGCGATGTGCAGAAAGAGGCAAGAGAGGTACAAAAGAGGCAAGAGAAGTGCAGAAAGAGGCAAGTGAGGTGCAGAAAGAGGCAAGAGAGATACAGAAAGAGGCAAGAAAGGTGCAGAAATAGGCAAGAGAGGTGCAGAAAGAAGCAAGAGAAGTGCAAAAAGAGGCAAGAGATGTGCAGAAAGAAGGAAGAGAAGTGCAGAAAGAGGCAAGAGAGGTGCAGAAACAAGAGAGTGAGGTGCAGATAGAGGCAAGAGAACTGCAGAAAGAGGCAAGTGAGGTGCAGAAAGAGGCAAAAGAGTTACAGGAAGAGGCAAGAGAAGTGCAGAAAGAGGCAAGAGAAGTGCAGAAAGAGGCAAAAGAAGTGCAGAGAGAAGCAAGTGAGGTGCAGAAAGAGGCAAGAGAGGTAGAGAAAGAGGCAAGTAAGGTGCGGAAAGAGAGGTGCAGACAGAAGCAAGAGAAGTGCAAAAAGGGGCAAAAGAAGCACAGAAAGAAGTGCAGAAAGAGGCAAGAGAGGTGCAGAAAGAAGCATGAAAAGTGCAGAAAAGAGAAAGAGAAATGCAGAAAGAGGCAAGAGAGGTGCAGAAAGAAGAGAGTGAGGTGCAGATAGAGGCAAGAGAACTGCAGAAAGAGGCAAGTGAGGTGCAGAAAGTGGCAAGAAAAGTACAGAAAGAGGCAAGAGAAGTGCAGAAAAAACAAGAGAAGCGCAGAAAGAGGGAAGAGAAGTGCAGAAAGATGCAAGAGAAGTGCAGAAAGAGGCAAGAGAAGTGGAGAAAGAGGCAAAAGAAGTACAGAAACAGGAAAGAGATGCGCACAAAAAGGCAAGAGATGCGCCGAAAGAAGGAACAGAAGTGCAGAAAGAGGAAATAGAAGTGCAGAAAGAGCCAAGAGAAGTGCAGAAAGAAGCAAGAGAAGTGCAGAAAGACGCAAGAGAAGTGCAGAAAGAGGCAAGCGAAGCGCAGAAAGAAGCAAGAGAAGTGCAGAAAGAAGCAAGTGAAGTGCAGGGGAAGAGAAGTGCAGAAAGAGGCAAGAGAAGTGCAGAAAGAGGCAAGAGGAGTGCAGAAAGAGGCAAGTGAGGTGCGGAAAGAGGTAAGAGAGGTACAGAAAGAGGCAAGCGATGTGCAGAAAGAGGCAAGAGAGGTACAAAAGAGGCACGTGAGGTGCAGAAAGAAGCATGAAAAGTGCAGAAAAGAGAAATGCAGAAAGAGGCAAGAGAGGTGCAGAAAGAAGAGAGTGAGGTGCAGATAGAGGCAAGAAAAGTACAGAAAGAGACAAGAGAAATGCAGAAAAAAACAAGAGAAGCGCAGAAAGAGTAAGAAATGTGCAGAAAGAGGCAAGAGAAGTGCAGAAAGAGGCAAGAGAAGTGGAGAAAGAGGCAAAAGAAGTGCAGAAACAGGAAAGAGATGCGCACAAAAAGGCAAGAGATGCGCCGAAAGAAAGAACAGAAGTGCAGAAAGAGGAAATAGAAGTGCAGAAAGAGCCAAGAGAAGTGCAGAAAGAAGCAAGAGAAGTGCAGAAAGACGCAAGAGAAGTGCAGAAAGAGGCAAGCGAAGCGCAGAAAGAAGCAAGAGAAGTGCAGAAAGAAGCAAGTGAAGTGCAGGGGAAGAGAAGTGCAGAAAGAGGCAAGAGAAGTGCAGAAAGAGGCAAGAGGAGTGCAGAAAGAGGCAAGTGAGGTGCGGAAAGAGGTAAGAGAGGTACAGAAAGAGGCAAGCGATGTGCAGAAAGAGGCAAGAGAGGTACAAAAGAGGCACGTGAGGTGCAGAAAGAGGCATGAGAGGTACAGACAGAGGGAAGTGAGGTGCAGACAGAGACAAGAGAAGCGCAGAAAGAGGCAAGAGAAGCGCCAAAAGAAGCAAGAGTGATTTGCGCACCAAGAGTACCAATTTAACACCCACATTTAGCAATAAGTAACATTTGACCATTCCAGCTTTGCAAAGGACCTTCCACCACGCTGTAACACTTGTCGCTGCTTTTTTGGTAACGTTTGAGCTCTTTGAGCTAGAAACAAGATTTTTTTGTTCAAGTCTGCAGATTATACAGCAGATGATGGATTATTCGGCAAACGCGGAAAATGGATAATTATGCGAAAATCAGTGCAGCCAAACAGTCGCATAATTCCAGTGGCCTTGCTCATACCTCTGACTAGGTCCGGAAGTGCTCCTCAGTGGTTCCTTCTTTTTTTTGTCTCATTGAGGTTATAGTTTAACTTCTATAGAGGCGAGGAAGACTAAACCTGAGGTTACCACTCCACAACACAGACTACCATACCACATAATTACTCACTTTAACACATAATCCCACTCTACATAATTCCTATACACTAAATACCACATACTTTCTATCCACAAAATTTCACTGCACAACATACTACATAATTCCACTACACACAACGTACATTCACTCCACTCCAAAAAACATTAGTAAAAATCTTTTACATTTACAACGCCAATAGCTCTAACTCTCGCAAATGCGAAACCTATTACTTTGCAAATGCTTCTTTAACTACTAGTCGCATTTGCAGAGTGTTGGAGAAAGGGGGCTGGGCCTCCGACCAGCGCTCAGGAATTCCGCTGCGAAGGACTTACAGGAGGTACCAGGAGGGCTTCTTTGCCCCTAAAGTCCCTCAGGAGTAAAGTGGACTTCATACCCCAACCCATAGTGTGCCAGGAGGCGCATTTGCAGAGTGCTGGGGAAAGGGGGCGTGGCCTCCGAAGACCTCTTAGCAATATCACTGTGTGGGACTTACTGGAGGTAATAGGAGGTGTAGTTGGCCCCCAAGGACAACCTTAGAGGCCAAGTACCCCTCCTATTACCTCCAGTAAGTCCCATACAGCAGCAATGGTAAGTTCTCAAAGCATGCCATGCCCCCTTTGCCCACCAGTCTGCAAACGCGCTCCCTGTCGCACTCTTAGATGGGGATTGAAGTCCCCTGCGCTGCTGGGGGTCGTTAGGGGCTGACTAGCCTACCTGACACCTCCAGTAAGCCCCAGATAGTGGGATTGCTGAGAGTGGACACAGGCCACGCCCCCTTTCTCCACCACTCAGCAAACGCGCCTCCTGGCGCGCTCTTCGTTGGGGGATGAAGTCCCCTTGCCTCCTGAGGGTCCCTGGGGGCCAACTAGCCCACCAGGTACCTCCAATAAGTGCCACACAGCTGGATTGCAGAGAGGTGGTCTGAGGCCACGCCCCTTTTTCACACTACACTGCAAACGTGCCTCCTGGGGCACTGCTGCTCGGGGGATGAAGTCCACTTGTGTCCTGAGGTCCTCAGGACACAAGAGGACCTCATCGCCCCACCAGCAGTGCACCAGAAGCCGCTTTTGCAGAGTGGTGTAAAAAGGGGCATGGCCTAGGACCACCTCTCTGCAATCCAGCTGTGTGACGCTTATTGGAGGTACCTGGTGGACTAGTTGGCCCCCAGGGACCCTCAGTATTCAAGGGGACTTAATCCCCCAACTCAGAACGCGCCAGGAGGTGCGTTTGCAGAGTGGTACAGGGAGGGGGCGTGGCCTCCTGCGAAATGCCGGCTTTGTTTTTTTTGTTTTTTTATAGAAGGGGGGCTGTGTGGCCCCCTTCCTTTAATATTTTTGGGGCCCTGGGGACCCCATCCCCCAGGGCCTGACCCCTTTATAAAAAAAAAAATGAGAAAAAAAAACGGGTAGGAGGCCGCGCGGCCCCTCTCCTAAGGCCGATTTCGGACCCGGGGACCCCATCCCCCAGGGCATGGCCTCCTTTTTTATACATATTTAAAGGGAAGGGGGGGCCGCGTAGCCCCCCTTCCCTGGGCCACTTTTGGCCCCGGGGACCCCATCCCCCGGGGCATGTCCTCTTCTTTTTTTAAATATTTACAGGGAAGGAGAGCCGCGTGGCCCCCCTTCCCTGGGCCACTATTGGCCCCGGGGACCCCATCCCCCGGGGCTTAGCCATTGTTAAAATGATTGCCTTTTGAGGAGGGGGGCCGCGTGGCCCCCCACACCAGACCGATTTCGGCCCCGGGGACCCCATCCCCCGGGGCCCGGCCATTCTTTTTTTTAACTAAAGGGAGGGGGGTCGCGTGGCCCCCCTCCCGGGCCACTCCTGGCCCCAGGTACCCCATCCCCCGGGGCCGGCCCTTTGCATTGGGGACCGTGGGGGGAGCCCCAATGCCCACCCGGTCCCTGCCGGCTCCCTGCCTCCTGCGGGAGCAGGCATTGCTTTTGAGCAAGGGGATCTGCTGACATACAGCTCCCCTTGGTCAAAAGCAATCCTGCTTTGCTTCGTTGAAGCAAGAGCAGGTTTTCCTGCTCTCGCTTCAACGA
The DNA here is from genome assembly GCA_963921515.1 of Calotriton arnoldi. Lineage (NCBI taxonomy): Eukaryota > Metazoa > Chordata > Amphibia > Caudata > Salamandridae > Calotriton > Calotriton arnoldi. The sequence goes on along the minus strand of CAWUFW010012329.1, from coordinate 505,563 downwards.
AGCAAAGCAGGGTTTGCTATGGCAGGGTGGGAGGCGTGCTCCGCCCTGCCATAGCAAACAGCAATGTCCCGGGGTGGGCACCTCGGGACATTGCAGGAGCCGGCCCTGGGGGGTGGCGGTCCACAGGGCCATCGAGGGCTCCAAGAGGGGGGCCACGTGGCCCCCTCCTTACGTTTTCAAAGCCCCGGGGAGGTGGTGGTCCCTGTGGGACCCCCTGAGCAGGCCTAGGGGCTCAGGGTGTTTTTACCCTGCCCCCTTTTCTTGTTTTTTATCTTTTTTCCACTGTTTTCTTGTGACTCGGTTACTGAGTCACAAGATGGCTGCCAACACTTCCTGGTTTGGAGTGCTGACAGCCAATCAGATCTCCCTATGAGATGTGTGGTTAGGCTCCGCCCAGATATCGATATTTTTTTATTTTTGAATATCTTAGAAACTGCTAAACGGATTTACACCATTTTTAAAAAAGCACGCTTTCTAAACCAAGACCTACCTTTTTGCCAAATTTGGTGTAATTCCGGTCAGCAGTTCGGGCTGTAACCTGTTTCAAAATTCCTATGGAAATTAACATGGGGAAAACGCGTTTTGGGACCCTCCTTTTTTCTCGGCCCCCACTTGACGAATCACCCCGAAACTTTCAAGACAGGAGCTGACCAGTCCGCCCCATTGGTTTTGAAAATTTCGCGAAGAAACGTCAAACGGCGCCAAAGATATTGGCAAATCAAAAAACGCTTTTCCTATGGAAACTAGGTCCTAACTATAACTAACTACTGGCGACCGCCAGTAGGTAATATAGTTAAAATCTTACTATAGTAAGATTTTAACTTACATTAAAAAAAACTTAGAAATTAACTGAAAAAGTACTGCAGTTTATAAAACATAAAATTCACAAGTTATATGTAACTGACATAAGTATAACTTGCACCGCTATAGAATCCAGATGTCAACAAGGATGTAATATCTGAGGTCATAAGCAGAGCATTACAGCAGTGCAAGTTATACTTATATCAGTGACATATAACTGACGAATTTCCCTGCTTTTTGTTTTTAGCGGTAGTGCTTTTTCAGGAATTTCTAAGGTTTTTTGAACATAAGTTAAAATCTTACTACCTTCCTCTCAGATAACTCCACTTTCACCTTTGTTTTTTTTCAGCAAATGTGTACGCTTTTTTAAAATATAAAGTAATATCGCATTATAATACATTTGCGCCCAACCCCTACTACATATTACGATACGTTTGCGGCCAACTCCTTTTGCACAGCAAGGGGAGATTGGCAGCAGTGCCCACCCCATTGGCGCACATGCCCTTTGGCCTTGAGTGGTGATGGGGAGCTGGTCACAGGGACAGTGCCCAACCCAACGGCGCACACAGCAAAGGCCATGCTTGGGGGGTGGGTGAGCTGCAGGGCGTGTGCCCAACCCTCCACAAGTAGCCAACCCCCCACTGTGCACAGCTTTGAGCCATCTGGCCACAGACCTCCACTACTCTTTTCTTTTTTTATTTGTGGCCCCATAAGGGCCAGGTGGTTAGGGTATTGCTACCCTTTCCCCTTCTACCTTATATTTATAACTAGTTTAGAACAAGGGAACTGAGTCCCAGTGTCCTGTAAAAGTGGCCTCAACATTTTCTTTCAGAACGATCACTCCTGTGGGACTGTTAGTCCCACGCGAGGGAGCTGGCCAATGAGAAAAAAGCACTTGCGACAAATCAGATCACCACAATTTTTGAATTTGTATCCCGCAGAAGTCTTGAAGAAGCAACTGTCAATTTATCTATAAATTTTGAACCTGAATTTCTCAACAACTGCTCAACAGAATTACACCAAATCACAAAAAAGACACTTTCTGAGTAAAGATATAGGTTTCTGTCAAATCTGGTGCAATTCTGTTTAGCCATTTTCTCTTTATCCTTGTCTAATTTTCCTATGGAAAATACATGAGGAAAAAAGTGTTTTGGGCCCCCCCCCCTTTTTCCGGCCCCTGCTTGATGGATCAGTCCAAATATTTGAGAAAGGAGCTGAGGCAAATGAACGTTTTTTGTTGGAATGCTTTGTGAACAAATGTGAAACGGTGCGAAAGTCAATAGCAAAATAAAACAAGCATTTGCAATGCAATAGGTCTCGCATTTACGCGAGTTTGAGCTATTCGCATTGTAAATTACAATGTCTTTTATTTATGTTTTGGTTTTTAAAACAAATAATAGGCATCGTCATTTACAATGCTAGTAGCTTAAACTCTCGCAAATGCGAGACCTATTGAATTGCAAATGCTTGTTTTATTAGTCACGGGGAGAATAAGTGATTTGCCCAGAGTCACTGGAAGTTGAACGTCCCTGCCGAGACTAGAACCCGGTTCCCCAGCTTAGAGGTCCGCCGCTCTAGCCGGTAGGCCACATACTCTCCCCAATGTTTGCTGGATTTGTTATTTATGTATTCATTTATTTAGCCATTTTCTAAACCATCCCCTTTCAGTTACATAAAAGCAGTGTTTGAGCCGTGCCTCAGATCGTGGAGTTTGTATCTGCATTTTGATTTTGATCTGACACATGCCCTTTGGATGCGACACGTTGGCGGTCTGGGGATTACTTAGCTACGTTTCTTTGTGCGCTTGCTTGTTTTGTACTTTGTTTTTTCAAAGCACCGAGGTTAATGCTTATTTTTAGGTCGAGCATAGCACTGAAGTCTCTAAAAGTGGCCGGTGTTGTCCCTGCCCGTAGAAGTCCATTGATGATCACTTGCAGATTATCTGCATATCTCCCAACTCCTGTGGTTATGGTACGGTCCATTCCCGTTATTATCCGATGGACTCTTTCCCTACAAATTCAGCAGCTTGTGCGCCTTGCGGTTTCTACTAGTTTCTAGCGCTAAACTCAGATCGCCGGAAAAAAATATGTTGGGTCCAGGTAGTTAGCTGCTTGGTCTGCTCAGGTAGCCACGAGTGACGTAGGTGTACGGGAAGGGAGGTTGCCAATGTTGTCAAATAGATTTAAAAATAGCGCTGCATGATAAACCTATTCTGTGTGTTATACCGCCCTCCAGTGGTTTGTATCAGAAAAGCGTGTTGAAGACAAATGGAGCCTATGCATAGAAGCACGGCGCGTTAAGCCACGACGAGGAATGCATCTGCCACCCTGCGCGCCGCTGCTCGCTCCAGACAGCAAAACGCTGTGGGCGTGAACCTTTGCTAAAAAGGTGGGACATGCGCCCGCCTTTAGCCATTTGCAGGCTACCAAAGCGTAAATGACACAGGCAACAACCAACCCAATGCGTGGGGGGAGTCAGACCCACACAAAAGAAGTTTGGAGTGCTCACAAGAAGCCTCCCATAGAGCAGCGCATGCGTGCTGCGCTAGGCTCGACCTAAAAAGCTCTATAGTAACTCAGACTGGCATATAATTACAAAGTGGCAGTCGGTATATATATATATATATATATATATTCACTGAAAAAACCATAGGTTTTAGGGACAGTTATAGTTAGTTGGACATTGCACTCGTACAAAACCCGTGAAATTCCCCCGTTATAGTTAGTCCAGCTAACTATAACTCGCGCCCCGCAATGCACTGCTGATGACGTCACATATTACATCACTCATGACATGGTCAGTGACATCACTGATGACATCACTGATGACATCTCAAATGACATCACTGATGACATCACTGATGACATCATCCAGTGACTGTGTGTTTCTGTAAAGTTTAAATATTTTTAATATATATAGGAAAAGACGTATTGAAGAATGAGTGGGTGTGTAAGTGTCTGTATGGATGATTTAGTAGGTGCGTGACTGACTGTATAAGTGAGTGATTTAACGTATCTTACTGAATGCATGGGTTAGTGACTAAACTGGGTGAATGTCTGTATCCGTCTGTCTGTTGCTTTGTAAGTGGCTGCATGTGTTTGAGAATAGCTACATGAGTGTCTATATGAGTTATTGAATGCTTGTGTGAGTATCTGTATGGGTGCCTGAGTGTTTGTGTGGGAGGGGTGTGTGCGACTCTGTGCATAGATGTGTGAGTGGGTGATTCACTGGGTGGATGGTTTCAAGAGTGCATCTGTGATAGACTGTATGGGTGGGTAAGTGTGTGTAAGAGTGTGTTAGTGAGTGAATGTATGTCCCAGTGGTACATGTGTGAGTAACTACATATGTGAAAGGCAGTATATATGTGTGTTGGAGTATATAAATAGCTATAAGCAAGAGTGACTGATTGTGATAGTGGCTGTATGGATGAGTGTGTGCTTGTATCAGTGATTGTATAAGAGCGTAAGAATGTGCTAGTATTTGTATGAGTAAGTGAGCTGGTGTGTGTATAACTGTATAGGTGAGTAAATGGTAGTCTGTTTAATTATTTGCATGACTGACTAGGTGTGTGAGTACCTCTATGGATGAGTGGTGGTGTTTGAGTGTCTATATAGGAGTATGAGTGCATATGATAGTCCTGTACTGAGTGACCGTAAATATGAGTGACTGTTCGGGTGAGTGAGTGGATGTGTGCGTAGACCTAAGAATCAGTGAGTGGGTATGTAGTTATTGGTGTTGGAGTGTCTATGGTTTTGCGAATGGCAGTCTGTACTTTAGAGTGGGTGTATCAAAGGTTATATTAGGGTGTGAGAAGATGCATGAAATTATCACATGGATGATGTCATCAGTGATGTCATTTGAGATGTCATCAGTGATGTCATCAGTGATGTCACTGACCATGTCATGAGTGATGTAATATGTGACGTCATCAGCAGTGCATTGCGGGCGCGAGTTATAGTTAGCTGGACTAACTATAACGGGGAATTTCACGGGTTTTGTACGAGTGCAATGTCCAACTAACTATAACTGTCCCTAAAACCTATGGTTTTTTCAGTGAATTTCAAAGGTTTTTTAAATGCTAATTTGTAACTATAACGTCCCTGAAACCTATGGTTTTTTCAGTGAATTTCAAAGGTTTTTTAAATGCTAATTTGTAACTATAACATGTCTGAAACCTACGGTTTTTTCAGTGAATTTCAAAGGTTTTGTAAATGACAATTTTTAAATGTATTAATTGTTATATAAATTTTTAAAATACTGATTTACTACATTTTTAGAAACAATTTTTTTACATATTTTATTATTTAAATTACATTGTAATTACATTATACATTACATTACAAAAAATACTTTCTCAGAATGAATTACTTTAGTTTAAATACTTTGCACATAGGCAATAGACTTTTAAGTACAGTAGTTACAGTTGTTGCAATGTGCAACACATTTTCAAACACAATGCAACATTCAGCTCAATGTGAATTTCTAGTTAAATGCAATTAGTTACTTTATGGATTACTTTTCTAACCACAGGACTGGATCCTAGATTCAGTCCTGGCACATCTCCTGTAAACAGTTGAGTAAAAGCGTTTTGGTTACAGTCGTGATTTTTAAGGAATATTATTGTACTTTAAAAGTTGACACTTAGAAACTTTTCTCATAGAATCACCAATGTTATCCTATGGAAGGAAATTCACTTAGCAGGTAAAAACTGTTATCGTTACTTTTTCTTACTCAGTGTTGGATCCTGGATCCAGCACTGGTGCATCTCCTGTAAACAGTTGAATGAATGCGTTTAAGTCATACAGGCGATTTTTAAGGAATATTTGTAGTTTGTGAAAATCGACACTTTGAAAGTTTTCTGCTGAAAACCAGACAATGGATTCCTATGTTAGAAAATATAAGTTACTGGTAAGTACGGTTAAAATTACTTTTCAGGGTCAGTGCTGGGCTGAAAGATGCAGCACTGGGTTCTCTCCTGATAACAGGTGAGTAAATTGGAATTCGTACTTTCGGCTGATTTTAGAGGAATATTATAAAGTTCCAAAACTCCACACTTAGAAGAATTTCCAAGTGAAACCAGTCAATGTTAGCCTATGAAGGAAATTCAAGTTACCGGTAAGTACGGTTAAAATTACTTTTGAGGATCAGTACTTGGCTGAAAGATGCAGCACTGAGGTCTCTCCTGATAACAGGTGAGTAAATCAGAATTCGGATTTCGGCTGATTTTAGAGGAATATTTTAAAGTTCCAAAATCAACACTTAGAAACTTTTTCAGCAAAAAGCAGGCAATGATATCCTATGCAAGGAAATTCAAGTTACTGGTAAGTACGGCTAAAATTACTTTTGAGGATCAGTACTGGGCTGAAAGATGCAGCACTGAGGTCTCTCCTGATAACAGGTGAGTAAATCGGAATTCGTATTTCGGCTGATTTTAGAGGAATATTTTAAAGTTACAAAACTCCACACTTAGAAGAATTTCAAGTGAAACCAGTCAATGTTAGCCTATGAAGGAAATTCAAGTTACCGGTAAGTACGGTTAAAATTACTTTTCAGGACCAGTACTGGGCTGAAAGATGCAGCACTGAGGTCTCTCCTGATAACAAGTGAGTAAATCGGAATTCGTATTTCGGCTGATTTTAGAGGAATATTTTAAAGTTCCAAAACTCCACACTTAGAAGAATTTCAAAGTGAAACCAGTCAATGTTAGCCTATGGAAGGAAATTCAAGTTACTGGTAAGTACGGTTAAAATTACTTTTCAGGACCAGTACTGGGCTGAAAGATGCAGCACTGAGGTCTCTCCTGATAACAGGTGAGTAAATCGGAATTCGTATTTCGGCTGATTTTAGAGGAATATTTGCACAATGGTGAAGGGAGGGGGCGGGGCCTCAGGTGACATCTGTGCAAACGCGCCCGCTGCGCGCTTTAAGTTGGGGGATTAAGTCCCCTTGAATCCTGAGGGTCCCTAGGGGCCAACTAGCCCACCAGGAACCTCCAATATGCGCCAGAGGCTGCGTTGCAGAGACGTGTAGAGAGGCCACACCCCTTTACACCTCTCTGCAACGCAGCTCTGTGGCGCTTCTGGATGTACCTGTTGGGCTAGTTGGCCCCCAGGGACCCTCAGGATTGAAGGGGATTTAATTCCCATCTTAAAACGCGCCACGGGGCCTGTTTGCACACATGTCACCTGAAGCCCCGCCCTCCCTTCACCACTGTGCAAACGCGCCCCGTGGCGCGTTTTAAGTTGGGGGATTAAGTCCCCTTGAATCCTGAGGGTCCCCGGAGTCCAACTAGCCCACCATATACTCTCCAAAAGCGCCACAGAGCTAGCGCTTGCAGAGAGGTGTAAAAGGGGCGTGGCCTCTGTACACCTCTCTGCAAGGCAGCCCCCTGGCGCATACTGGAGGTACCTGGTGGGCTAGTTGGCTCTCAGGGACCCCCAGTATTCAAGGGGAATTCGTTCTTCTCTGCAAACGCGCCAGGGGGCGCGTTTGCAGAGTGGTGAAGGAAGGGGGCGGGCCTGCGGGCCCGATCGTTTTTTAAATTTTTTTTTCTCCCCTGAATGAGGGCTCCTGGGGGTGGCATTCATAGAATGTCCACCCCCGGGCAGCTTCGGGCTGATAGCACAGTCCAGGACGGTAAGCAGTCCTGATTGGCTGGCGGCTAGCGCGAGCTATCAGGAGCTCGAAATTATCGTTGCGCACACAGTTGAAGTGCGGTGTGAGGTAGGGACATTGTTTTGGTGGCGTCGCTTGTAAATTATTTATTATATTTAGCGCGTTAGCGCGAGGGTAGCAGCAGCTTCTGTCAGGGAAGCCCTGTGCTTGCTGTGTGAAGCCGGGAGGGATGATTTAATTGTCCCCGGCGTTTTGTTTGAGGCGTGGGTGGGCTTTGAGAGGCAGAAGAGAAAGGCAGCAAGCGGTGTGGCAGCAGCTGTTACTGCTTTGGAGGCTAGTGAAGGCTCCCCTGTCACCTCCCACAGAGTGTGTGAAGATTTAGGCTCTAAATACCTCTGCCACTTCTAGTTTCCTCGGCTCTTCAAAGAGAAGGAGGGGCAGGCCTCGCACACGTGCAGTGCCAAGCTCTCCCCACTCAAAGAGAAGAGTAATTAAAGGAGCCAAACTGATTAAAAAGGAGAGTGCTAATTTTAAAGATAGCTCAAGTTCTCCCCTAGTGGCCGGTTGGAACAAAAGAAAGTTTTCCATAGCCTGCAAAACAAAGAAGTGTTAAAAAAAAAAAAAAAAAATAAATATATATATATATATATATATATATATATATATATTTTTAGCAGAAAACGACAAAACACAGCAAATTCAAATATGGCAATTTCTGCAGAAAGGTGCGTGTCAGCTATGGTCTCGAGTGAAACAGGTGATATAGTTTGGCAGACAGGTCATACACCAATTAATTAGGAAAATTCAAGTAAAGTATTTAAACCAAATGCTGCCTTTTAACTAATAATTCAGGGCGTGCAGAGCTAGATAAGGACAAAGAAGTTTCAGTTAAGATACTCAAAAATAAAAGCACCGGTCCTGTTAACATTGTTAATGACTCAGAATCAGAAGGGCAGTAGGTCGGGATAACTAAAGAAATTAACAACGAATAAGATTAGTTAATTTGAGGAGCAAAAAGGTTCCTGCGGCTACAAGTTCAAGCGTTTTGCGGTCCACCGAGGGAGAGATGCTGCCAAGCAAAATAAAGGGCAGTAAAGAAGTTTTGAACAGGCATCTAACGTCCTGCACCATAAGAAGCAAAGAAGGGGAGAATTTTCAGGCGAATTTTCCCACACCGATGGATCTAAAAGAGCGTCACTCTATGCTAGAGCCGATAAATTGGAAAGTATACGATGGTGGAATAGGTGACGGGGAATGTCCGAGTGGAAGTAGGAGGGAGGAAGGGAGCAAGGTATTGGGGTGGTAGGCGAATTTCAGGGTGATGATGACTGAGTCTTTGGAAGAAGGGGAAATTGAGGATGACGGAACATTTGAAGTCACACAAGAATGGTCTGCGGGTAAAGGGGGGTTTACTAAAAATGTCTCTAGAGGTTATTTTTCACAGGATAAAGAAAATGAAAGTTTTCATGGCAGACCAGGCGACAAACATCAATAATCGGTGAAGAAGAAGAGGCCAAAACGTGAGGCGATCGCTTCAATAGGAACAGGTACGGTCCAAAAAAGGATATCTAATAATAAGTTGTGTGTTGACAAGAATGTGGGAACAGAAAGTGGACATAAAAGTGTAAACACTGTTAACGATACAGATAAGCAGGTGGTTAATGAAGGTGAGAATGGTGATGCTAAAGTTAAGGTTATAGAGAGCGCTGACAAGGTTGATAAAACAAATGGTGACACTACAATTAAATCGAATCTAAGACGTTTGCTCTACATGGGGTTATCAATGCCCTTGGGTTCGCATTCAAATAAGGCACCAAAGAAAAGATTTGGAAGGGAGAATTTATAGATGTTTTTCAAGCTCTTTCATAGAGAAATACAGTCAAAGGAAGGCTCAAGGTGAGGAAGCTTGGGAGTTGGCAAGAAGCCCAAGGGTGCCAAATAACATCGATTCATGGACATCGGTTTTCCTCATTTTTGCAAGTGTGTATTGCGGAAAGTTCCCTGAAATATCAGTGGCGATATTCGGCCCTGTCAGAACAGACCCACCTCGGGGGAGGTAGGCATGTGGATTAAAAAAAAAATCAAACAGTTGTATCTGGTGCCTGCTGGAACTTTAACAAGGGATACTGTCAGAGAAACCCCTGTAATATAAACATGAGTGCTCCAGGTGTGGCAGAAAACATCCCATTCTGCAATGCTTCGGGGATCAGTTCAATTGTGGGGGTGTTAACCAGAACAGAGGGAGAGGCTATGCTTTTCAGCCTGGGAACAAGGGGTTTTTACACCAATTATTGTTGAAGCTTTGTGCCATTGTTTAAAGTTTTATCCTGAAACAAACGAAGCAACAATGTTGGAATGGGGGTTCAGAGAGGGTTTAGGCCAGGTTATCAGGGGCCTAGATATCGTAGATTTGCTAAGAACTTAAAATCGGCAACGAATTTCCTCAAATTGTGAGAAAGAAGCTTTTCACAGAAGTAGGTGAAGGGAGGATGGCGGGTCCGTCTTGTGGCATGGCCACTACAAGATCTCATTGTTTTCCCTTTAGGCGTAATTCCCAAGAAAGCAGAAGGTGAATTCAGAATGATTCAGCACTTATCATGGCCTCAAGGTCTCTCGGTTAACGACTTTATAGCCAGAGAGGATACCGTGGTCAAATTTGCTTCGGTAGATACAGCATTAGGCATGATAAGAAAGATGGGTGCAAAAACAGAACTGGCTAAATGTGATATCCAGTCGGCCTGTTGGCTTTTACCGGTACACCCATCAGATTTCTCCTTGCTGGGTATCTATTTTGAAAGAAATTTCTTCGTGGATAAAGCTCTTCCATGGGTTGCGCAATATCTTGCAAGCTATTTGAATCTTTTAGCAATTTTTTACAGTGGTGTTTCTCTTTCGAACTGGACACACAGCAGTGACAAATTATCTAGATGATTTTTTATTTATGGGAACTGAAGGCTCTCAGCAGTGTGAGTTGGCATTAAGAGAATTTGAAGTGGTAGCGAAAGAGTTGGGGGTACCACTAGCCGAGGGGAAAACTGAAGGTCCTAGTTGTCGTCTAACATACCTAGGCATTGAAATAGATACAGAAAAATGGAAGCGAAACTTCCGCACAAGAAATACTAGAACTGACAAGATTTCTAGAGTACGCAAAGAAAGCTCATAAGTTGACATTATCTGAGGTTCAATGCTTATGGGGCCATCTAAATTTCACTTGCAGAGTAGTGAAGGCGGGCAGAATATTTTGTAGACGTCTTGGTTTTTCCATGTCAGGTGTTAGGCTGCCACACCACAGAATCAGGATCACTGCTAGCATGAGAGCGGACTTTGAAGTGTGGCTAATGTTCTTTAAAAAATTTAATTGGGACGGTAAATGGTGCACAGAACAATGGCCAGCCAATTGGATTTCAGAGAAGAAAAGCATTGCATTCCTTGAATTGTTCCAAGAATAGTTGCATTGGCTGTTGGGGGTAAGCAGTTAGCGAACAGGTCAGTGTTATTTCATGTTGATAATAGAACAGTAGTGGACTTGGTAAATGGTCAGAGAGCCAAGGACAAACAGTTACTGAAGCTATTACAAAGATTCATGTTAGATTGCTTAATGCTAACATTGTTTTCAAAGTCAGACATATACCGGGAGGTAAATAACATTGCAGATGCTCTATCTCGTTTTCGGTGGCAGAGATTCCGTGGTTTGGTGCCCGGAGCGGATCTGCAGAAGACTTGGGTGCCCAGTGAGGTATGGGATTTTGCACACTGAAAACTCTCTGGCAAACTCTCTGGCAAAAAGCACCAAATTAGCCTACAGGAGAGCATGGCTAGAGTTTTTAGATTCAGGTGCTTCTTATAGAGCTCACACCACTGAAGGTTTAATGAAACGTAGGAATTACATAATTAAATTCATCATGAACAACATAGAAAGGAACATTTCTTCTACAACAGTAGCAGGGAAATTAGCATGAGTGTCCTTTTACAGGAAGTTCTTTTGGGGATACGAACCCTCAGCAGGGGAAATGGGTAGGAGAATTCTTCAAGGATGGGCAAAAATGAAAAGAGAGGACAATTTTAACGAGAACCAATCTCTTTAAAATTACTGTATAGCATAACAAAAGGTTTGCATGTAATTTGTTTTTCTGAATTCGAATATCATTTATTCAAGTTATGCATGATTTGGCTCTCTTTGGTGCTTTAAGAATTACTGAATTGTTAAGTAAAGCACTCAATGATGACCTCAAAGTAAAAAATGTTTCTCTTGTTAAAGATTCTATATGTATGTTTCTCGAACGTTCCAAAACGGATCAAGTTGGTAAGGGTGTCAGAGTATTTTTGCAACGTAGTAAGGGCAAATATGCCCTATAAGAACTTGGTCAGGGAGGCGCTACTTCACAATTTGTTTCAGACATAAAGATGGCTCACCACTCAATGCTTCACAATTACTGTCAATCTTAAGGAAGACTTTCAACAGTTTGGGGAAAACCCTTTCAATTTTGGTACCCACTCATTTCGAATTGGTGGGGCCTCAGAAGCTGCCAGGTGGGGGTTTTCTCTCAGCGATGTAAAGAAATTGGGGCGTTAGTCTTCGGTCTGTTGCCTAAGATATATTAGAGATTTAGATACCGACATACACGACCAAGTATATTAATTGTTATTTCTTTTCAGGCTCGGCGGCAAGTTTCTCATTGTCGCATAAACAAGTTTGGATAATTGGACATTCATTCGTTAAGTGGGCTGCAAAGCAAGCGGAGAAGAGTCATTTTGGAAAGAATTACGGTTTTCGTTCAGATGAGGTTTCTTTGGTTTGGGGAAAGCGGCATGAAGTGGGGCCAATTAATGCCTTTGATGAGTGAATTGTCTTTTAAGAATAAACCTGAAGCCATTTTGATTCACCTCGGAGAAAATTACTTAGTGCAGCTCTCAAGTTTAGGGTTGGTTATGGAAATTAAAACTGATTTAGAAATATTAGCAAAAAGTTGGGGCAAATCAAAAATCATTTTGACAGCGTTGATGCGACGCTGAGTCTGGAGAGGGGCTGAGAGATTCACGGCAGTAGAAAGAGTGAGAAGAAAAGCGAATAGGGATTTACACCGTTTTTGTTCAATTAATAGTTTTATTGGTTAGCACATAGTGAAATTACAAAAGAAGACTATCAATTTTTCCGGTATGATGGTGTACATCTATCTTTTATTGGCAATAAGATTTACATTTTGAATAGAAAAGAAATGATTACAAAAATTATACAGGGAAAAAGCCTGGTGTTGATGATAAGCTGTTGGGCGACAGCTTCAAAATTCATTAGTGGTCAGGAATAAGTTTTTTCGTTTCCTCCTACCTCCATTCTTCCCCCCCTTTTTGCTATCCTCTCATTCCTCCCTCCCTCCCCTCCACCACCCCTCCTACCCTAATCAATAAAACTTTATCACTTAGCAAATAGAATTCTACTGGTTTCATTTCACTCTGGCTAAGTCCATTGTTTTCATCATAAGTTCAGGATATTTGAAAGAAATAAGTATTTCACCTGTTTGGCGACAGCGTGTGTTTGTATATAACAAAGATATCAGAACAAAAGTTGAGGATATTTTGTATATTTGAATGAAATAAGTATTTCACCTGTTTGGCGACAGCGTGTGTTTGTATATAACAAAGATATCAGAACAAAAGTTGAGGATATTTTGAATATTTGAATGAATAAAGTATTTCACCTGTTTGGCGACAGTGTGTGTTGGATATAACAGGATATCAGAACAAAAGTTTTCGTTATTAGTAAGTAATCTGGGGGACAGGAAAAACTCCTGGGTCAGGGTTTTTCCTGGTGGCAGAATTGGAGGAGATCAAGACAGGCAGGAAGGGTTGGGGGCCATTCTGAACAGCTTCGGACAGAGGGAAACAGGGGAGCGAGGTAGGAGGCAAGAGGTAGGCAGGAGACGTAGATAGGGGTTGGGGAGGAGGATTAGTCAGAACAATGTTGGGGAAGTTTGTGTGGGGAATTGTTTTACGGGTGGGGGTGATAGAATTGAATATGTATTAGTGAGGCCTGATTATGATATATGTACTAAATGAGAATGCTTACCTGTCCAATAAAGCGGCCTTTTACCCCACATTGGCCTGAGGATGTGCTTATTGCCCGATGAGGGCTCCTGGGGGTGGCATTCATAGAATGTCCACCCCCGGGCAGCTTCGGGCTGATAGCACAGTCCAGGACGGTAAGCAGTCCTGATTGGCTGGCGGCTAGCGCGAGCTATCAGGAGCTCGAAATTATCGTTGCGCACACAGTTGAAGTGCGGTGTGAGGTAGGGACATTGTTTTGGTCCCGCCCACCCACCCTTAGAAGAAGTATCGTTCAGCGAGGGCAGTATATTCACAAGACTAGCGAATTCTTGGTGGTTGTCGCTTGGACAGGTGGCAGAATTGGAGGAGATCAAGACAGGCAGGAAGGGTTGGGGGCCATTCTGAACAGCTTCGGACAGAGGGAAACAGGGGAGCGAGGTAGGAGGCAAGAGGTAGGCAGGAGACGTAGATAGGGGTTGGGGAGGAGGATTAGTCAGAACAATGTTGGGGAAGTTTGTGTGGGGAATTGTTTTACGGGTGGGGGTGATAGAATTGAATATGTATTAGTGAGGCCTGATTATGATATATGTACTAAATGAGAATGCTTACCTGTCCAATAAAGCGGCCTTTTACCCCACATTGGCCTGAGGATGTGCTTATTGCCCGAGGGGGCTGTGTGGACCCCCTTCCTTTTTTTCTTTTGGGCCCTGGGGACCCCATCCCCCAGGGCCTTACCCCTTTTTTAAATTACCTTTAAAAAAGGGAAGGGGGCCGCGTGGCCCCCTTCCCTTGGCCTGTATTGGCCCCGGGACCCCATCCCCGGGGCATGGCCTCTATATTTATTTTTTGAGGGGGCAGCGTGGCCCCCTCCTCTGGCCATTTTAAGGCCCCGGGACCCCATCCCCGGGCCGGCCTTTCCTTTTGTTAAAAATTTTTTGCTTTTTTGGGGAGGGGGCCGCGTGGCCCCCTCCCGGGCCACTACTTGCCCCGGGACCCCATCCCCCGGGCTGGCCCTCTCCGTTGGGGACTGTGGGGGGTCCCCAATCCCCCACAGTCCCGCCGGCTCCCCACGTCCCTTGGGAGCCGGCATTGCTAGTTCCACATGGGGAGCAGCTGACATGCTGCTCCCCATGTGGAAAGCAGTCGGCTTTGGATATTGGAAGAGAGAGCAGGTTTCCTGCTCTCTCTTCCAATATCCAAGCAGCTTGCTATGGCAGGACGGGAGCCGCGAGGCTCCTGCCCTGCCATAGCAAACTACAGTGTCCCGGGGTAGGCACCCGGGACACTGCAGGAGCCGGCCCTGGGGGTTGCGGTCCCCAGGGCCATCAAGGGTCTCCAGGAGGAGGCCGCGGCCCCCTCCCTACATCAGCACAGCCCCGGGAGGTGGTGGTCCCTCGGGCTTCGGGGTCCAAAACGGACCCCCATTTTAATTTGTTAGTGCCCCGGGAGGTGGCGGTCCTCGGGCGTGTGGGGGCTGGAGCCCCCCACACAGGTTGTTTAATTTTTTTAAAAAGCCCCGGGAGGTGGTGGTCCTCGGGCTAGCGGGAGGGCTCAGAGCCCTCCCGCACCATTTTTAAAAGAAAGCCCTGGGGGTGGCGGTCCTCGGGCTTGGGAGGCCCTTGAGGCCCCCACACATAAAATTAAACCCCCACCATGCCCCCGGGACTTGGGCCACCCGGGGGCAAAATACAATTGAAGCGCGGGAGACCGTGCTTCGATTTTTTTTTTCTCGGCAGGATTCGCGCACCCTGAGCGCATCCTGCCTATTATTTTTTTTAAAATGCTTTTTGGCCCAGGGGTCCTTGTGGGACCCCTGAGCAGGCCTAGGGGTTAGGGTGTTTCTACCCTGCCCCTTTGTGCGTCAGCTCGGCGGGATACGCATCCCGCCAATTTAAAAAAAAAAATCTTTTTCTGCCCAGGGGTCCTTGTGGGACCCCCTGAGCAGACCTAGGGGTCAGGGTGTTTCTACCCTGCCCCTTTGCGCTTTGCACACTTGTTTCTGTCCCTCGGTTCTACCGAGGGACAAAATGGCTGCCAACACTTCCTGAATCGGAATGTTGACAGCCAGCTGACAGCCAATTAGCATGCAGCTCGTGATCGGGACGGTGCGCGCAGGGTGCGCTGAGGGTACGCGTATCCGACGCGCCCATAGATATATATGTACTTTTACTTTTGATTTTCTCAGGAACTACTGAACGGATTTACACCATTTAAGCAAAAGGCACCAGTCTGAACCAAGGACTACCTCTTTGCCAAATTTGGTGTAATTCCGTTCAGCAGTTCGGGCTGTAGCTGCGACTAAAGGTTCCTATGGAAAAATGAATGGGGAAAACGCGTTTTGGGACCCCTCTTTTTCTCGGCCCCCGCTACACGTATCACCCCGAGACTTTCAGGGTAGGAGCGGAGCGGAGCGCCCCAACAAGTTGGAAACTTTCACGAAGATTCGTCAACCGGCGCCAACGTTATTTCAAATAGAATGTCGCCGATTTCCTATGGATAATAGGTTGTAACTATAACTATCTACTGGCGACCGCCAGTAGATAATATACATATATATATATATATATACACACCCACACACATGTATATACATATAGACATTATAGACACACACACACACACATATACATATACACATATATATATTTTTTTAAAAGGTGTTCATGCAAATTAATCTGTGTGGCAAGGTGCTCTGTCTGTTTTTCTGTGCCACCGCCCGGCACATTCACCAGGTGAGGTGGTGGGGCCCAAGGGGACAGCAGGATAAAGAGAGCAAGGGCAAAGGCCAATTATGGCTCCCTTCTGGATACGCCAGTGACTCTGTCCTGAGTAAGGTCTATAATCCTGTCCAAGGTAATCCATGTACTCATGTCCTTAGAATCTTTCCTATGCCGGTCAAGAAAGCCCCAAAACTCTTTCATTAGCAAATCACATATTCCTGTATCGAGAGCCTCAGTACTTGCCCCTTAATAAATCTCATACTCCTGCCCAGGGTAATCCCAATACTCTTGTCCTTAGTAACTCTCATACTCTCGTCCAGAGAGCATCAGTACTGCTGTCCCCAGTAACTCTCACACTCCTGTCTAGAGAGCACCAGTACTCAAGTCCTTAGTTACTCTCATACTCCCTGGCTAGAGAGCCCCAGTACTCTTACTCTCAGTAACTGTTACTCCACCCAGGGAAACCCTAATACTTGTGTCCTTAGTAAAAGTAAATCTCATACCCCTCTCCAGGATATTCCCAGCACTCGTGCCCTTGGTAACTCTCATACTCCTGTTCAGGATAATCCCAATATTCTTGTCCTTGGTAACTCATACTTCTGTCCAGGGTAACCCATCTTGTCCTTTGTAACTCTGATACTCCTCTCCATAGTATGCCCAATACCCTTGTCCTTGGTAACTCTCATACTCCTGTCCGGAGAGCACCATTATTGCTGTGCTCAGTAACTTTGATACTCCTTAGTAACTCTTTTACACCTGTCCAAGGTAACACCAGGACTCTTCTCCTAAGTAACTCCTATATGCCTGACTAAACCCACTGAAACTGCTTGGCGCCTTAGCAACAGGTTCATGTCTTGGTGGGTCCACTCAGCCTTTTATCCTTTTGAGGTCGATAAAAAGTGTACCATTGAGTTGCCTAACAATAAACATACATTATCTGCAGGGCTGCAAACTTATGAGCTACGAGAGGACAAAAGTATGTGGTAGTGTTGACTAAATTTTGTGGAAAAAAGGCAAATTAGGCAGCATAAGTGGCACATTTTGTGGTAGGATTACTTCAATATCTTGTCGTTTTTACACATGTTAACACTGTCTGGGCAAAGATGTCACACTATTAGTACCAATTTAAAACCCATGTACAGCAATAAGCAATAAGCAACTGAAAGAGGACCAGTCACCCTTTGCAAAGGGGCTTGCACTGCACGTTTTTAGTAACTTTTGATCCGTTTGAGATCGAAACTATTTTTGTTTTTGTTAAAATCTGCTGCTTATGCAGCTGGTGATGGGTTATGTGGAAAATGCTGCAAATCCATAACTATGCAAAAAAAGCTGCGGCTGCAGAATTGCATAATTTCAGGTATCTGTAAGCAGTGCTGGAGCAGCCTCTTTGGGGGTGAACAATGTGCTGTACGAACAAGCATCCTATTGTGTCCCTCATTATGAGCGACCCGTAAATGGTGTAATATTTATCACACTTGATAAAATACGACTCCTCAGAGTCGGAATTTTTTGGGTGCAATCAGGGCCGGCTTTAGCGCTGGTGGCGCCCTGTGTGACAATGTCTGTTGGCGCCCCACCCCCCAAAATACCACCTCTGCCACGGATTCCCTCACTACCATTCTTTAACAGTGCCTCTCAAGTCTCCATAACCACTGTCTCTCAGATTCATTTCGTTTTAAAGCACCGCTCATACCAGTGTAAGGTGTCAGAGCAGTTTACATCACACACACATTGCACAGAGACAATCATATGTGTGTAAATCAGTGTATATGAAATGTTACATCAGACAGGACTACAAGGTGTAGTGTATGAGTGACATGTCATCGATACTGGTAGGCAATATAGTTTAAGAGTCCTTATTCTGGAAAAGCACAAATTCAGAATTTAAAACATATCATTGTTAGGGGTTCTCTTTAATAATAAGAATTGCTTTCCACCCAATTGAACCCTTTTGGCAAGTTTAGGATAATGAAAAACTGTGCAAGAAAACATATAGCTCTAACATATGCCTTGTAGTGTGCATGCAGCTCTTTGATGACAGTTAATGGCTCAATGTTCTATATTACGATTTTGACTTATAAACGACAAGTAACAAGAGCAGCTCTCTTACAGAAGCAGGAACCCACTGACCTATTTACATTACTTGCACTTTGTATTCTGTATGGTACACGTTCTTAGCAGCAGGCATTTTAACCCTCTGCCCTACCTTAGGGCGAGTCAAAACTTCCACTAGACAAGCCTCCGGTCTCTAGATGATTAATCACCGGAGTTATCTTGACATTTTAATTGATGCCTCAAAATTGCTGGAGGCCGGAACGCAGCAGCAGGTGCTTAAATGATAATACACTTGCAAAAATGACGCCCCCACCCCAAGTTAGCGCCCGGTGCGGTGGCACCGATCGCACCGCCCTAGAGCCGGCCCTGGGTGCAATAACGTTCGTCTGATTACAAGGTTTTGGAAATAACATGTGGATGTTGGTGCTTACTATACCATAATCTGCATGAACTGGTCAATACTGGGCATTTTTCCCCAGATACATTTCAGCAGGTTTGACCTGTTGGAATTTATCAGGGAAAAAGTACGAGGGAGTGATAATTATCACACAACTCCTAATTCTGATCCTTGTACAAATCGGAATTTAACCCCAGACTCGTAATGAGGGCCTATGTATTTTCTTTTCTGGCGGATGCAGCTTGGTCGTTTGCTCCCTTTCCAACAAACCCTGCACTCAGATTGACAGTTCACAATATACAACTATCCCGAGTCTGTGCTAACAAGGGACGCATCATACTGTCTTTCTGTTGCGCATGCATCCCTGTCTCCGGGGCATCGTCTTTTGTTTTGAACCTGGCATGAGGTCTATTTGCAGCTTTTTTTCTTTATTAATAATAGCGTGAACCTAGCCCGTGGGCACTGGGGCACTTTAGAACAGAACCAGACTACCTTACACTTTTTCAGGGCACAGGGAGATTTAGGGGCATATTAGCAAGGGCTGGCGATATAATTATCGCCGCTTTAGCGTCCGTTTTTGGGCGAAAAGCGGCGATAATTATATCGCAATATCATCAAGGACACGCTAGCGCGTGTTTCCTTGATGTAGAGCCCGTTTTTCACAGCCTCGCCTCGCATCGCTAATGAGATGCAAAGAAGGCATGGCTGTGAAAACAACACATGTTAATATCGTGAAGGCAGCTTCGCGATATTAACAAGGAGGTGCAGCGATAAAAAAAATCGCGTTACCTCAGCCTTAACTCAGGAATTTAACGTCTGTTAAATTCCTGACTAAAGGCATACTTTTAATGGAAGATGGATTATGCTGATACGACCACAGGGTCGTATCAGCAATGTTATCGCTAGCTTTCAATGGAACATCGCTGGAAAACCAGTGATGTTCCATTGAAAACACCTCTATCGCTGAAATATTATCGCCATAGCGCTATGCGTTGTAAATATAGCGTTATCATGGCGATAATATTCAGCTATAGCCAGCGATAATATTTCTATCGCTATGTACGGCCAGCGATAATTATCGCTGGCAGTTGATAATATGCCCCTAAGTGATTGGCAGAAAATCACTGGATGTTGAGGCGAGCAGTGGTGTTGCGTGAGGGTGGGGGGGCACAGGGGCGGTTGCACCGGGCGCAAATTATTAGGGGAATTCTTAGGGGCGCAGGAGCATTCTTAGGGGCGCAAAACTTTAAATGAAAAGTGGAAGGGTACTTGCCCCGGCCGCTGGTAACCGCCACTACGCCGCTGGAGCCGAAGCGGGATTTGAACATCGTTCCCCATGTTCCAAGGTCAGCAGCAGTAGCCACTAGGTCACACCTCCTCCCCTGGTTGAGAATGTCTTCCCCTTTGTGTTAGAAATCCTGGCTGTCTGCTTCTGTCCTGTTACCCGTCGACAGTCTAAACACCCAAGAGGAGTCTCATGGCCGTCTACGGAGGGCTAAGGCTAGCAGCACATCTGCATGTCTGGGTGACAAACTTCAGCATCAACAAGATCAGGTGGACCCTCCAGAGACACACCAAAGACTCACAGCTCCAGTCAGGGCCAGCTTTAGGGAGGTGCGACCAGTGCAGCTGCACCTGGTGCTGGCCTCGAGGGGGCTATGTATAGAAATAACTTATGTGTTTAAAAGCATCTGCTGCAAAGTTCCTTGTGTGTCCAGCAGTTTTCAGGCATCAGTAAAAATGGAAAGGTGGCTCTGGTGATTCATGTTCCTGCTGGAGAGAGATCGGAGTTTTGCCTAGTGACAGTTATGACTCAACATAAAGTAGCACAGAGGGTTATTATGCATGCTGCAAAGAACATGTACCACGCAAATCACGGAATTGTATTGTATGTGGTTAGCTCAGTGGGTCACTGCTTTTGTCACAGACATCCTTTTGTTAATTGCGGTTCATAAGTTATAGTCCTAATAAAGCATTGTGAGCTATGAACTGTCATCAAAGAGATGCATGCACACTGCATGGTATAGGTTAGAATGTTATTTTTTTTCTCAAAGTCTTTCACTATCCTACTATTGCTAGCAAGCATTGGCAAAGCCAATAGGTCTCGCCTATGCACAAGCTATTGGCTTTGACAATATGTTTTAGCCATGTTGTACACCAGGGTGGCTGCTGGTCAGCATGGCTAAAAGCTAGTGGCACAAAGGAGAGTAGCGTGCAGTGGAGTGTCGTAAAGTAGAGTGTCATGGAGTAGAGTGGAGTATTATGGAGTGGCATAGATAGTCGCAGAGTGGCGTGGAGTGGTGTGGAGTTTAGTAGCATTGGGTGGAATGAAATGGAGTGTCATGGAGTGGCATAGAGTGGAGTGGCGTAGAGTGTTGTGGAGTGTCGTGGAGGGAGTAGAGTGTCATAGAGTTTAGTGGCGTAGAGTGGAATAGATTGTCAGAGTGGAGTAGAGTGGAGTGGCATAGAGTGTTGTGGAGTGGTGTAGAGCAGAGTGAAGCGGTGTAGAGGAGGTTGCGTAGAGTGGAGTAGAGTGTTGTAGAGTGACGTAGAGCAGAGTAGATTGTCATAGAGTGAAGTGGTATAGGGTGGAGGACACTAGTAGAGTGGAATGGCATAGAGTGGAGTAGAGCCGAGTGTCGCAGAGTGGAGCGGTGGAGTAGAGTGTAATAGAGTGGAGTCGCATAGAGTGTCATAAAGTGGAGTGGCATAGAGTGGTGTGGAGTGGAGTGGCGTAGAGTGAAGGAGTGAAGTAGAGTGGAAGAGTGTGTTATAGAAAAGAGTGGAGTAAAGTGGCATGGAGTAGCATAGGGGGAGTTGCATAGAGCATCATAGAGTGGAGTAGTGTTGTAGAGTGGCATAAGAGTGAATTAGAGTATCGTAGAGTGGAGAGGCATAGAGTGGAGTAGAGTCTAATGGAGTAGTGAGTCTTAGGGGCATATTCTCAGCCCCTACTATTGAGCAGGCGCCTTACACGCGACAACCAACCACACACAACTCTGCCCTGACGAAGTTCATATATTGAACGAAACGCGTTGGCTGATGCTGTGCTTAACTCTTAAGGATTGTGGAAAAATAAAGACGGATATATTTTTTGATCACGAAGATACTGACTGTGCTTCTTTACTGATCTGAATTTGACTGGTTAGTGCACCGCTCCACTGTTATTTAAAGTACTTTATATCTGCATTGGCAGTTGGCACTCTTCAACGGCGGGTGCAGGAGCGGTTTGTGCACACCGACTCGTAACATATCAGTTAATAGCAACTATAAGGGAACATAAAAAGGAGGTGCGGCCACTGGAGTCCGCCGTTGTTTCTCAAATCTAGTTGTTGATGGTGTTCCATCACCTCCGTGACCAGGATCCTGTTTTCCTGCGGACTGAACTTCGTCTTCCTCTTCTTCTTGTCCTTGCCCTTCCCTGTCCCCGAGGTCCCAGGCTGGTCGTCCGGGGTGCTTGTGGGGTTGCGCTCGTCCTCTGCACCTGCTCCGGCTGCCTCCATGGTGCTTGGGTGTTGGTCATTTTGTGTTTGTGTGTTTTTTCTACTTTTGTAGTGATTTTTCCCGCCTGCCATGTGTGTATTGCAGGCCTGGCGCTGCTTATCGGTGATTTCCTCATCGCGCTTTGGCCCATCGCATGTTTTTTCGCATTGAGGTTTGTGTTTTTATCACCGTCGCGGTTGTTGTATCGCGGACATTGTCCGCGGTTTCGGCAGACTATCGCATGGTACCGCCTTGTTGTGAATTCCACGTTAACACGGGGTTATTTTCCCGCGATAAGCTGCGATGTGTAAAGTTGCGTTAGCATTTTTTGGTGATGTTTAGCACACGTTCTTGTGAATATCCCCCTTAGAGTGGACAATTGTGGAGTGGAGTGTCGTAGAGTGGAATGGATTAGAGTGGCCTAGATTGAAATTGCATAAAGTACAGTGATGCAAAGCAGATTGGCATAGAGTGCAGTGGCGTAGAGTGCATTGGTTTTGAGTAATGTAGTGTAGAGGGCATTGGCGCAGAGTGCAGTGACTTAGAGTAGAGTGGCATACATTGGTGCAAAGTAGAGTATAGTGCAGTAGTGCAGCGTAGATTGCAGTGGCGTAGAGTGCAATGGCATAGAGTGGAGTGGCACATGGCGGAGTGGCGCAGAGTGGACTAGAGTGAAGTGGTGTAGAAAGCAGTGGCGTAGAGTAGATTGTTTCAGAGTAGAGTGAAGTGGTGCAGGATAGAGTGTAGAGATGTAGAGTAGAGTCGCATAGTGGTGTAGTGTGCAGAGGCATCAAGTGCAGTGGTGCAGAGTAGATTAGAGTGGCGTAGAGTGGAGTGATGCAGGGTAAAGTGGCATATAGTGCATTAGTGTGCAGTGCAGTAGAGTGGCGTGGAGTTGAGCGGTGCAGTTTAGTGCAGTGGCATAGAGTGCAGTGGTGCAGAGTAATGGACAGTTCAGTGGTGGAGAGTGCAGTCATGCATAGTAGAGTGGGGTAGAGTGCAGTGGCATAGAGTGCCAGTCAGTCAGATTTACTTCATTTGGCTAAATTAGCCATACAAGTACATCAACAATCAAAATAGATTAAAAGTCATTACAAATCAACAAACATAATAATTTTTGACCGTTAGCAATGATTGAGCCTTCAAAGCACAAGCAGTTGAATGAATGAATGAATTTGGGTTTTATAAAGTGCATAGCTACTCCTATAAGTGTCCTAGCACAGAGAATTCAGAAGCAACTGAAGAGAACAGATAAGGAGAGGAGCCTAAAAAGCCAGGTCTTCAGATTTTTCCGAAACTGAGGCTCTGACAGAGATCGCCTCAGCTGCAGCGGAAGGGAATTCCAGAGTTTAGATCCAAGAAAACGAAATGGTCTTCTGGCAGAGCGAACTTTCTTGACTCTGGGCACCTGCATTAATAAGCTCAAGGAGCAGTTGAGCGATTATCATAAGAAAGAGTTTTCACTCGCTCTTTCATTGCAGACGTAATCATGGTCGTGTTAGTAAAACAATTCCATGATGCCCAGCTGTTCGAACATCTGCTTTACATAGCTTAATCGAGAAATATCTTCCTTTTCTCAAGACCTAAGCAGTCATTCAAGATAGACCTTGAAAAGGCTGCTTCAGGTGTGCTCCAGATCTTAACCCAAAGCAAAGGGGCATCATCTAGGTATGCCAAACCTAGTTCTGTGTGACCAATTATTCAAGACAGAACATGGTAATCCCAGTAGACGGGTAAGAAATGTTTTCCGTAGGGTATCAACATTGACATATCCCCATGTTCCACTACCATAAAGTGTAGAGTGTTGCAGAGTAGAGTGCTGTAGAGAGCAGTGGCGTACAGTACAGTGTTGAAGAGTAGAATAGAATGGCAAGGAGTGCAGTGACGTAGATTACAATGGTGTAGAGTGGTGTGGTGTAGAATGCAGTGGCTTAGAGTGCCGCAGAGTCCAGTGTCATAGAGTGCAGTGGTGCAGAGTAGATTATAGTGCCTTAGAGTCGACTGGAGTAGAGTACAGTGGTGTAGAGTGGAGAGATGCACAGTAGAGTGGCGCAGAGTGTAGTGGGTAACAGTGCAGTGTCATAGAGCGCAGTAGAGTGGTGTAGAGCAATGCAGAGAGGCATAAAGTTCAGTGGAAGAGAGTTCAGTGTTGCTGAGTAGAATGGTGTGGTGCAGAGTGGAGTGGTGCAGAGTGGAGTGGTGCAGGGTAGAGTGGAGTGGCGTAGAGTGGAGGTGAAGCAGAGTAGAGTGGCGTACAGAGCATTAGCACAGAGTGGCATAGAGTAGAGTGGTGCAGAGTAGAGTGCAGAGGCGTTGCGTGCAGTGGCATAGAGTTCAGTGGCAGAGAGTGCAGTGTTGCAGAGTAGACTGTCGTAGAGTGCAGTGGTGTATAGATGAGTGGCGTAAAGTGCATTGGCATAGAGTACAGTGGCATAGAGTGGTGCAGAGTAGAGTGGTGTAAAGAGCAGTGGCATAGAGTAAGGTGGTGCAGTGTAGAACAGTGTGGCATAGAGTGCAGTGAAATAGGGTACAATGGTGTAGAGTGCAGTGGCATAAAGTGTTGCAGAGTAGAGTATAGTGGCGTAGGGTGCAGTGGTGCAAAGTAGAGTGTCGGGCACAGAGTGCATTGATTTTGAGTAAAGTGGTGTAGAGTGCATTGGTATAGAGTGCAGTGTATTGTATTCTATTGTAATTGCATTTATATAGTGCTTACTACCCCTGACTAGATGACAAAGTGCTTTTTCGGCGAGTAGCACGCTACTCCGGAACCCATAAAGGATTAGTGGTGAATTAGTATATTGAAATACAAAATTTATTTGAGTGGTGGATATGTTAGTCTGTTATTTGGATTGAGAAGGACAGTGGAGGGATAGAAGAGGGAAAAAGGTTTGCATTTATATAGCACTTGCTACCCTTGATGGGATGTTGAAGTGCTTTTTCGGCGAGTAGCACGCTACTTTGGAACTCATAAAGGATTAGTGGTGAATTAGTATTGTAAAAATATGAAAGTAATTTGAGTGGTGGATATGTTAGTCAGTTATTTGGATTGAGAAGGATAGTGGAGAGATAGAAAAGGGAAAAAGGTTTGCATTTATATAGCGCTTGTTACCCCTGATGGGGTGTTGAAGTGCTTTTTCAGCGAGTAGCACACTACTCTGGAACCCATACAGTGTTAGTGGTGAATTGTATAGTGAAATATGAAAGTAATTTGAGTGGTGGATATGTTAGTCAGTTATTTGCATTGAGAAGGATAGCGAAGGGGTAGAAGAGGTAAAAAGGTTTGTATTTATATAGCGCTTGCTACCCCTGATGAGGTGTTGAAGTGCTTTTTTGGAGAGTAGCACGCTACTCCGGAACCCATGAAGGATTAGTGGTGAGTGGTTAGAGTATGGTGCAGTGGCTTAGAGAAGAGTGGTACAGAGTGGAGTATGGTCGTGCAGAATTGAGTGGTGCAGCGTACATTGCAGTGGCATAGAGAAGAGTGCAGTGGCACAGACTGCAGGGGCGCAGAGCAGATTGTTTCAGACTAGAATGAAGTGGCATATAGTGGAGAGGTGCATGGTAGAGTGGAGTGGTGTAATGCAGAGTGGAGTGGTGCAGGGTAGAGTGCAGTGGAGTAGAGTAGAGTGGTGTAGACTGCAGTGATGCAGAGTAGATTAGAGTGGCGTAGAGTGGATTGGCATAGAGTGTACTGGCGTGGAGTGGTACAGGGTAGAGTGCATTGGCGTAGAGTGCAGTGGCATAGAGTGAGGTGTTAGAGAATACAGTTGCATACAGTGGAGTGGTGCAGAGTAGAGTAGAGCGGCGTAGAGTGCAGTGTTGTAGAGTGAAGTGTTGTAGAGTGGAACGTTGCAGAGTAGAGTGCAGTGACACAGCGTGGAATGGCATAGAGTGGAGTGGTGAAGAGTGCAGTGGTGCAGGGGCGAGTGCAGTTGGGTGGAGCAGTGCCGTAGAGTGGACTGGGGAAAAGTGGAGCATGCATGGTGTGAAAGCGCACTGCCATTACAGACAACACATCTTCAATTGAAATGACCATTACATTTGCACAGGCATAACATTTTACTGATAAAAGTATACAGCTCACAAACGATAATGTGTGGAAATGCCATCACCTAGTGTATTGATATGTTTTGATTGTATTAAATTATTTTTGCCCACCACAATTTAGAATTACCAGAATTACCCCCAGAAGCCAGCAGGATTGTCACATAAATCCTCTCACTTTGAAGCCAGAGAAAGAAAAGTAAACACCAAGCTCTCTAGAAGACAGAGCCTGACATTTGACCTTGGTCTTTGAATGCACAGCAAATGTGACCAGAAAAGAACAAGATTTAAAGGCATGTATATACAAATGGAACATTCAGAAGGGTACAGTAAATAAGGTATGGGCCACGAAAGAGACGATCTCAAGCTGGACAGCCTAAAACAAATAAAGTCAGCAAATAGAAAGCAAGGAAATGTGAGTTACAAACCACAAAGCCAATGGCAAATAACGGGCGGATTGCATTCCCAGGGAAATTTTCTGAATGTCCCCAAGATGTCGTTAGCAAATCAGACAGTTGTACTGCCTGGTAGGCTTCAACCTAAACAAGCATTGGCATAGCCAATAGGCATAGCCAATAGGGCTCGCCTTTGGGGCCTTATAAGTGTTTAGCCAGAGCTATTGACTTTGCCAATGTCTTCAAGCTGTGCTGTAGAGAAGTGTGGCTGCTGTGCAGCATGCTGAAAAGTTATAATAAAAAGTGTCAGAAGCATTTTTGTTACTTTATATATGACCAAGAAGGCATTATGTAAAACTGAACGACCATATTAAAAAAAGTATTTACAATAAAAAATTTCCTCAGTTTTCTTTTGTTCTTGCAATGCTGGCAACTTGTTTCTGCCTATTCCAATGGTTGTTTGTTAAAGCTTTTTTTTTGAGGGGGCATAAACAATCGGAGGGTGAAGGTTGGGAACTAGTACCTGTATTATAACGCTAGCAGCGGCCAGACGCTAGGGGAGAATCAACAGATGCCAGATTCCGAGAGCAGGCTGAGGTGGTGCTGAGTGATGCTGAGGTGGTAGTGGTGGTGGTGGTGGTGACTGGTGCGGAGACGATGCTGAGGTGATGCTGAATGATACTCAGGTCTTGCTGAGTGATGATGATGTGGTGGTGTACTAGTGCAAAGGCGATGCTGAGTGATACTGCTGTGGTGCTGAGTGATGCTGTGGTGGTGCTGAGTGATATTCTCTTGGCGCTGAGTGATGCTGTGGTGGTGCTGAGTGATATTGTCTTGGCGCTGAGTGATGCTGTGGTGGCCCTGAGTGATGCTGTGGTGGTGCTGAATGATGCTGTGGTGGCGCTGAGTGATGCTGTGGTGGTGCTGAGCGATGCTGTGGTGGCCCTGAATGATGCTGTTGCGGTGCTGAGTGATGCTGTGGCGGTGCTGAGTGATGCTGTTGCGGTGCTGAGTGATGCTGTTGCGGCGCTGAGTGATGCTGTGGCAGTGCTGAGTGATGCTGTGGTGGCGCTGAGTGATGCTGTGGTGGTGCTGAGTGATGCTGTGGTGGTGCTGAGTGATGCTGTGGTGGCGCAGAGTGATGCTGTGGTGGTGCTGAGTGATGCTGTGGTGGTGCTGAGTGATGCTGTGGTAGTGCTGAGTAATGCTGTGGTAGTGCTGAGTGATATTGTTGTGGCACTGAGTGATGCTGTGGTGATGCTGTGGTAGTTCTGAGTGATGCTGTGGTGGTGCTGAGTGATGCTGTGGTGGTGCTGAGTGATGCTGTGGTGGTGCTGAGTGATATTGTCTTGGCGCTGAGTGATGCTGTGGTGGCCCTGAGTGATGCTGTGGTGGTGCTGAATGATGCTGTGGTGGTGCTGAATGATGCTGTGGTGGTGCTGAGCGATGCTGTGATGGTGCTGAGCGATGCTGTGGTGACCCTGAATGATGCTGTGGCAGTGCTGAGTGATGCTGTGGCAGGGCTGAGTGATGCTGTGGCGGCGCTGAGTGATGCTGTGGTGGCGCTGAGTGATGCTGTTGCGGCGCTGAGTGATGCTGTGGTGGCGCTGAGTGATGCTGTGGTGGCACAGAGTGATGCTGTGGTGGCGCTGAGTGATGCTGTGGTGGTGCTGAGTGATGCTGTGGTGGTGCTGAGTGATATTGTTGTGGCACTGAGTGATGCTGTGGTGATGCTGTGGTAGTTCTGAGTGATGCTGTGGTGGTGCTGAGTGATGCTGTGGTGGTGCTGAGTGATGCTGTGGTGGTGCCGAGTGATGCTGTGGTGGCGCCGAGTAGCTGTGGTGGCGCAGAGTGATGCTGTGGTGGCGCAGAGTGATGCTGTGGTGGCGCCGAGTAATATTGTTGTGGCGCCGAGTGATGCTGTGGTGGCCCTGAGTGATGCTGTGGTGGCCCTGAGTGATGCTGTGGTGGTGCTGAGTGATGCTGTGGTGGCGCTGAGTGATGCTGTGGTGGCCATGAGTGATGCTGTGGTGGCCATGAGTGATGCTGTGGTAGTGCTGAGTGATGCTGTGGTGGCACTGAGTGATGCTGTGGTGGCCCTGAGTGATGCTGTGGTGGCGCTGAGTGATGCTGTGGTGGCGCTGAGTGATGCTGTGGTGGTGCCGAGTGATGCTGTGGTGGCGCCGAGTGATGCTGTGGTGGCGCCGAGTGATGCTGTGGTGGCGCCGAGTAGCTGTGGTGGCGCAGAGTGATGCTGTGGTGGCGCAGAGTGATGCTGTGGTGGCGCAGAGTGATGCTGTGGTGGCGCCGAGTAATATTGTTGTGGCGCCGAGTGATGCTGTGGTGGCCCTGAGTGATGCTGTGGTGGCCCTGAGTGATGCTGTGGTGGTGCTGAGTGATGCTGTGGTGGCACTGAGTGATGCTGTGGTGGCGCTGAGTGATGCTGTGGTGGCCATGAGTGATGCTGTGGTAGTGCTGAGTGATGCTGTGGTGGCACTGAGAGATGCTGTGGTGGCCCTGAGTGATGCTGTGGTGGCGCTGAGTGATGCTGTGGTGGCGCTGAGTGATATTGTTGTGGCGCTGAGTGATGCTGTGGTGGTGCTGAGTGATGCTGTGGTGGTGCTGAGCGATGCTGTGATGGTGCGGAGCGATGCTGTGGTGGTGCTGAGTGATGCTGTGGTGGTGCTGAGTGATCCTGTGGTGGTGCTGAGTGATGCAGTGTTGGCCCTGAGTGATGAAGTGGTGTCGCTGAGTGAAGCTATGGTGGTGCTGAGTGATGCTGTGGTGGCGCGGAGTGATGTTGTGGTGCTGCTGAGTAATGCTGTGGTGGCGCTGAGTGATGCTGTTATTGCGCTGAGTGATGCTGTGGTTGTACTGAGTAATGCTGTGGTTGCACTGAGTGATGCTGTGATGGCGTTGAGAGATGTTGTGTTGGTGCTGAGTGATGCTGTGCTGGCTCTGATTGATGCTGTGCTGGCTCTGATTGATGCTGTGGTTGCGCTGAGTGATGCTGTGGTGATGCTGAGTGATGCTGTGGTGTTGCCGAGTGAGAGAGAGAGTGAAGATATAATGCCCAATTAGAGAGGGTGGTGAGAGAGAAAGAGAGAGAAAGGGTGTACATAGAATAAAGGGTGGAGCGGGATAGAGAGAGAGAAAGAAGGGGAGAGAGAGTGAATGAAGGAGTTTGAAAGAGAAACAGATAAAGGGGTGAGAGAGAGAATGAAAGGCAAAAAAAGATATAGAGGGGAGAGTTAATTAAGTAGAGAGAGAATTAGAGAGGGGAGAGAGAAGGAGAGAGACAATAAGAGAGTGGGGGGTGTGGAGTTTAAATAGAGTGAAGAAGTGTCGCGGAAAAAGTAACCTTAAATATTGCTTTGTGCTGTGCGCGAATAAATATATTTTTTTAAAA
This sequence comes from Calotriton arnoldi, assembly GCA_963921515.1. Lineage (NCBI taxonomy): Eukaryota > Metazoa > Chordata > Amphibia > Caudata > Salamandridae > Calotriton > Calotriton arnoldi. The sequence goes on along the minus strand of CAWUFW010012329.1, from coordinate 475,602 downwards.
ACAGTGAGACAAAAATACTGGTAATTAGGCTGTGACTCCTAATATAAAACAATTAGCGATATAAGGTGAAATCAACCCACCGAAGCAATATTTCTAACTAGACAAAAAAAAGCTTGAATTTCAATGCTAATCGCTGTTGTTTTTCATGTGACTGTAGTCCAGGGCCCTCAGTTGGTAATGTGAGCTGCTGCTGCGATTGAAACATCAGAGTCCAGAGAGTTAATGAGCCATGACGAGGAAATGAGGAAGAGATAGGAAACCCAGATGGCAGCTGTGCACGTGCACGCCATCGTGAACGCAAGCTGGAGGCCAGCAAAAGCCTGTGGGTAGCACTTTCAAAACCCACTTACTAAATGTCTCGCAGAGACAGCTTGCGCTGGCTCAGGCGAGACCTAAAAAGTGCTTGTTGTGGTAGATATACATTCTTATTAGTAAATCCCACCACTGTGATACCTTTTAAATCCTGAGTTTGTCCTTCTCCAGATCAAACGAGGGAGTTTAATGAGGTTATTGAGGAAATAAAAACTCAAAATTTGTGCAGCAATTTTTGCTTCTTCCCATTTATCAGTGAGTTATGCACAAACCTACAAGGATAAACTGCATAGATGTTATAGGAATTTTAAAGACTGCGTGTTTGGAATGCCTGAGGGATGCATAAGGGTTCAGGTGAGGGAAGTAAAGGCTTCTTTCCTATTTATGAATAATAGAGAGAAAGGGCTTGGGGGCAGAGGGTTCCACACCGCGGAAAGGCTGTTGGCATTTGGCCATATTTATAAGAACTCATATTTTAAAACAATAACATAAGTCTAAACTACAAATAGAAAAATGAAATAAAAACTTTTTAATGTGAAGTTGCGATTTACAATAAAATGTGGTTCGGTAACCCTGATAGAAGACATAGAAGCACAACATTATTGTAAAAACTGTTTCGAAAGATAAATTATGGAGAAAGATGTTTAGTAAAAACAATTTTAATGCTTGGCACCCTCAAACCATTCGACTTCCCTTGAAATGGAGGATTTCAGCCCACACCTGCTCAAACACATACTTTTCACAGAACAGAAACTAGCCCAAGTTCATCTATGCATCATTTGGTGTCATTTGCGAGATGAAGGTTAACTACCAATCCTTTGCAAGCAAAAGGGCAGCCATGTGTGGATGTCCGGCGCAGAACCATTTTGCTGAAGTGAGATACAGTAGAGTTCTCATTTATACCATTTGAAACTTTGTCAAAATCACATTTTCCCAGTTCTGCTGATTATTTTATTCTAAATTCACAGCTTTACCCCCTCTCGATTGCCCCACTAGCACCCCCTTTGTGAATTTGTGTTGAAACATCAGCTGCTGATGTGGGCCCATCGCTTTGCATCTCGTGCCATACGTTTTATCAGTGCCTAATTTGAGCCTGTGGTTTCCGGTGCTAGGCACTGGTACTTAATTGCCAACACGGCGCTTGAGACAGTCTGTCACAAGGTGGCGCTGTCTGACTCATTTCGGGATAACCACAACAATAGTTAACTATTAATTCAATGTACATTAAAAATGACTATTACTTACCGTCCAAACCATTCATATGGCTTTGGGGGCCTTAAAGAGTCCAAATTGTCACACTTGTAGAAGTGTGCTGGTTAGTAGTTGTGTTGTTACTATCACGTGCTCACTACGCCACTGGAGTCAAGCTATCCTGGCTGATGAAGGCTGATAGCCTGAAACCGGTCCTAGGATGCTTGATTCCGGTCCAGGGAAGACATGGCTTGGCAGTTCGGTCTGGACTGTTCCCATGAGGCACAGGGTCAAGACTGATTTGCATATGGCTATGTCTGAACTGGGGTGGCGTGGTGAAGCAAAATAACGATGGATTAAATCCAGATCTGTGACTGGGGGTGAATGTTTGCCAATGTGCAGCATTCCGTCCATCATCTTGTGTGTTTTGCATTTCGCCCTATGTGGGAAGGGTATGCCCAGACGTGGGTCCCGTGCTCACTACGCCACTGGAGTCAAGCTATCCTGGCTGATGAAGGCTGATAGCCTGAAACCGGTCCTAGGATGCTTGATTCCGGTCCAGGGATAGACATGGCGTGGCAGTTCGGTCTGGACTGTTCCCATGAGGCACAGGGTCAAGACTGATTTGCAAATGGCTATGTCTGAACTGGGGTGGCGTGGTGAAGCAAAATAACGATGGATTAAACCCAGATCTGTGACTGGGGGTGAATGTTTGCCAATGTGCAGCATTCCGTCCATCATCTTGTGTGTTTTGCATTTCGCCCTATGTGGGAAGGGTATGCCCAGACGTGGGTCCCGTGCTCACTACGCCACTGGAGTCAAGCTATCCTGGCTGATGAAGGCTGATAGCCTGAAACCGGTCCTAGGATGCTTGATTCCGGTCCAGGGAAGACATGGCTTGGCAGTTTGGTCTGGACTGTTCCCATGAGGCACAGGGTCAAGACTGATTTGCATATTGCTATGTCTGAACTGGGATGGCGTGGTGAAGCAAAATAACGATGGATTAAACCCAGATCTGTGACTGGGGGTGAATGTTTGCCAATGTGCAGCATTCCGTCCATCATCTTGTGTGTTTTGCGTTACTATCACTGGCAGCATAGCGGGGCAATGTGTGGTGCAAGCTACAGTGACCTTCTGACCAAAGCCCTGGCACTTATTTATTTACAAATTAAGCACTGCATTCTATGTACCTTCTCTCGGTGCATTCCCAGTCCTAGCTCCATATCCTTCTTTTTGGTTGCTTCACATGTTATCATGTAAGTAGGAAAGAACAATATAGCTTGTTTTTTTTTCGTTTTTAGGTCGAGCATTCGAGACCTCTTGTATATACTTTAGTATATGTACTTTGTGGACACTGGAGATCAGCCCTAGGACTTGTCTGCTTCCGCTTAGGGACTTTTTTTTCTGTTCAACTGACTCTATTTAACTGTCTTGATAGAAAACGACCAGTAGAGGTCAGTAAAATTCCAGAATTGCTTTCTGCTTGTTCAACTGCCTCTATTTAACTGTCTTGATAGAAAACGACCAGTAGAGGTCAGTAAAATACCAGAATTGCTTTCTGCTGAAGGACTTTCTTTTTAAATTTTTCTGGCAACTGCTTCTATTTAACTTTCTTGATAGAAAACGACCAGCAGAGGTCAATAAAATACCAGAATCACTTTAGCATTCTCTAGATTCCAGTCCATAGAAATTGTCTTCCACGAGCACCCGTAAACAATAATATTTTTTTCAAATCTTGTATTTTCAGTGATATGACCACCGAAGGCCCTGATTTTATATTAAAAACAGAGCTTTGGACTATACCATTTCCCGCTGAAAGGCAATATTTCTCTCCATGTGTTCCCATACCTGGCGTGTCACGCAGTTTGGTGCTTACTTTCCCTCCATGTTAAAGAACAGTAGATGTTTCAGCACCCAGGCTAATGTGCTGCATAGCTAAATACATATAAGGTCCCAAAGGCGAGATCGATTGCATTGCAAATGCTTGTTTCCTCTGTGAAGTGACATTCCAAAATCCATTTATTTTGCAAAGTGCCGCTTTGCTGTATTCTTTTCTTCTATTTCCTTTTTCCTACCACAGTAACAAACACACCCTTCATGTCCCCTTCTTTTGGTTGTCCTTTGCTTTACTTCATGCACTTTCTTTCACCCTTTTACTCCGGCATTGTCCTTTCAGATTACACTGAACACCCTTTTTATCAATGCTGCTTGTTACTGCCATTATATTCAAAGACTTGTTTGTGAAAACTCGAACATTTTTTAGAAGTGTTACTTGTTTTGAGAAGCTATTACAACCAAAACTACTGAGGAAATATCGTCAACAGTATATCTCCCAGAGCAGCTGATGTACTCTTTATTCAGCAAATACCTTTAATTCTGAAATATATGGATCTGAAGATACCTTACAGGGCTGGGTGATCCCCTGCTCAGTTTTTTTATTTTCTTAATTAAGTTTTTCATTAATTATTGCGATACAACAATAACAAACCTTACCAGCATATACCTCATTGTGCATTAAGTGTTTCCTTGTGCAGTACATTACATTTTACATCTTAATCTCCTATATCATACAACCATGTTGCGAAAGCAAACCACAAGTGCAGCTTATACTTCAGCCGCCAACAAGCCAGGGTGACTATTGAGATATGACGTGAGAGGTTCCCAGAAGTTAGACGGTCTTGAGGAAGTGGGTAGTTCTTCTGCGTACAATAAAAAATTGTCTCTACAGTATACAAAGTCCATTAACCATTGTTTCAGAGTAGGTGACGTTTTACTGTCCCAATGCATCGCCACTCTGCGCTTTGCAAGGAGCAGTGCTATGGCCGCAAATTGTTTCTTTGTGGATTTCAGTGGTAAGACATAACTCAGCAGGCACAGCTGTGGCATACACATTAGTTTACAATTCAAAATCTTACTCAGCAGGTCCACTACCTGTTCCCAATATGTTTGTACCTGTGCACATCCCCAGGCCAGGTGCGCAAAGTCAGCCTGGTCCTGTTTGCATCGCTTACAAATCGCGTTGTCTCGTAGACCATATTTGTACAATTTTACTGGAGTGTGGTAAGCTTGATGGAGGTATTTGTAATGTATAAGCCGTAAATTCCCGTTGGGAGTGAGTAATTCAATTAGTGTACAGCATGCCTGCCAGTCTTCTACAGTGAGTGGACTGTCTAGCAGTGCGTTCCATTTGTCATGAGCTTTTACTGTACCATCCCCTATCTCTGATTGCATAGCTCTGTAGAGTTTCGTTACCATATGGTGTATTCTTGGACTGGTGATGAGTAATTGTAGTGAGGCAAGTGCAGGGGGCTCAGCAGGGTATGAGGGGTATAACTTCTTCACTGCTTCTCGCAATCTATGATAGGTGAATTTAAATAACATGGATTGGTTATTGACATATGCTAGATCTGTAGGGGTTATGAATGTTTCATTAACATAAAGGTCACCATTCAGAGTAATACCCACTTGTTCCAGCATTTCCATGCCTCCTCTGTCCTGCGTGACTGACAGATAGGGGTGTTGTGCTAAACTCATACTTGGGGCATATAGTGGGAGCTTATTAGCCATTTGGCCAAGTTTTTGCCATGCATGTGTTGTAGTGCGAATTGTGTTAATTTCCTGCCTTGCTAGGTGTGGTTGAGTATGTGTTAGGACCGCCTTGAGGCTAATAGGGTTAGCATCACCATCTTCCACTGCTATGTGCGGCATATACTTAATGGGATGGTACCAATAGTGGGCATATTGGGCCTGTGCACATAAGTAATATAAGTATAAGTTAGGAACCGCAAATCCACCTGATGCGTATGGTAAAGTTAACGTGTGTAAGCTTATCCGCGCCTGTTTGCCTGCCCATATTAATTTTGTTAGAAGTGTCCTTAGCCTGTTAAATATGGGAGTAGGGGGAGTTATTGGAATATTTGAGAACAGATATAGTAATTTAGGAAGAATCACCATTTTGATCAGGGATATTCGATCTGCCAGCGAGAGAGGGAGTGTGATCCATCTGTTTATTTGTGTTTCGATTCTATCGACAGCAGTGCCGTAATTGGCTCTGAGAACAATATCTGGGTCGCGGTGAATCCAGATTCCTAGATATTTGATGGGGTCCGTGTGCCACACCAGTGGAAATTCCAGTGTTTGAGGGCGGGTGGTATCTGTTAGTGGCAGTATGGCAGATTTATCCCAATTTATTTGCAGGCCAGAGTGCCTACCAAATTTAATGTATTCCCTTAGGATAGGGGCTAGATTTGTGTGTGGGTCACGGACATAACTCACCATGTCGTCTGCATACATGGAAATGTTTATAGGGCGAAGCCGGAAATTCAGTGCAGTATGTGCGTAGCATTGTCGGATCTTACAGGCCAAGGGCTCTATGGCAATTGAGAACAATAAGGGCGATAATGGGCATCCCTGTCTCGTGCCCCTCTGTATGTTAAGTGCTTCCGAAATGTGTCCATTTACTTTTATACGTGCAGTCGGTTTGGTGTATAACAGCTTGATCCAATTCATCAGCATAGGTGGTAACCCCATCCGTTGTAGAATTGTGAATAGATATGTCCATGCAATTGAGTCAAAAGCTTTGGCTGCATCTAGTAGGACCGCCACCGCTTCCATCCCCGGATTCAGTTGGTGTAATAGCGCGAATATAGTGCGTAAATTATGGGAGGTTGAACGATTGGGGATAAAGCCCGATTGGTCCGGTAGGACCATGACCTGTAATAAGGGCTGTAACCTGGTGGCAATAATCCGGGCTAATATCTTAGTGTCGGTGTTTATTAGGGATAGTGGTCTGTAGGATTCTCCGCGATCCGGCGGTTTCTCTGGTTTTAATAACGCCACGATCAGCGCCTCTCGCAGTGTCGGAGGAAGAATCTGATTATTGTACGCTTCATCGTACATTTCTACAATATGGGGGATGAGTAATTCCGCATATGCTTTATAAAACTCCCCAGTAAAGCCGTCCGGCCCTGGGGTTTTGCCATTAGGCAGGGACTTGATGGCGGCCTGTACCTCTTCCAACTCAATGGGTTGAGCCAGCCTTTCACGCTGCCCATCAGTGAGCCAAACTAGTGCTGTGTCCTCTAGATAGTTATTAATTTCTTGCGTACTAGCTGTGTCTCGTGCTGCATATAGTTCACCATATGTTTCTACGAAAGTGTCTAGTATACCTTTGTTGTCATAGTGTAATGTGCCTGCCTTATCTTGCATTTTTAGTACAATGTGCTGTTTGTGTTCTACTCGTATTTTTTGCGCCAGATGTCTACCAGGCCTGCCTCCCTCTCCCATTCTACGAGCAGTATATCTACGGGAAATATATTTCATTTCATCCTCAGCCAGTTTGTTATAATTCGTCACTTCGTCTCTGATTTCCCCTAGTAGTGAGGCATTGTGTGTAGTTTCGTACTCCGTTTCCAGCTGTTTTACATGAGCTTCGCTCTTGTTCAGTTGTGTTCGGATATCTCGCAGTATACCGGCCGTTGTACCGATACAGATACCTCGTATGGTCGCCTTGAAGGCATCCCATATAGTGCCTGCACTATCCACTGATTTCGCGTTTAGAGTGAAGAAGTCTTCTATGGCGTTGTGTATGGTTTCTTTATATAGGGGATCTAGAAGGGACGTTGCGCTGAACCGCCATAGGAATGGGGGAGGGGTATATGTCGGGACTTGGAGCTCGATTACCACCGGCTTGTGGTCCGACAGCATTTTTGGCAAGTGTTGAATGTTTTGTATCCAGGTGCAGGCTGTTTCGGTGAGCAGCCAGTAGTCAAGTCGGGCCCAGCTGTCATGCACAGTAGAGGAGTGGGTGCTCTCTAGCAGCAGCGGATTGCGCAGACGCCAGGCGTCATTCATATGAAATTCCGCCATCCCATTTAAAATAGTAATGACAGCCCTCTGATGTTGCTCTGTAGTGTTATGTGATCTGTCATAGGCATCGTTTAGGGCAACATTCAAGTCCCCACCCCATATAAGTTCCATAGCCGGGAGGGTGCGTATTATGTTCCATAGATTAGTAAAGAAAGCAGGGTCATCAACATTTGGACCGTAGGTATTAATGAAGGCTACTTTTGAGCCGCGCAGAACGCCCGTGACTATGACATAACGCCCCTGATCATCTATTAGCGTTCGCTCCTGTATAAAGTGTGTCCCTTTGCGGATTAATGTTATCACCCCTCTTGCATATGATGAGTATGTGGAAGCCGCCACCAACTCCGCCCATTTCTTCCCTAGTGTGTCAGCCTTGTATTTAACAAGATGCGTTTCTTGTAGTAGAGCGATATCTATATGATGTCTGTCTAAATAGGAAAATACTTGTCTGATCTTACGGGGGTTGTTCAGGCCTCAAACGTTCCATGTGATTAATTTCAAAGGTGTGGGATTACCAGGCGCGTATATCAGGGGTGTGCATTCGGGTACTGATGTAATGTATGATCGTATCCAGAGTGTCTGCATAGGGTATCAACAACAGGGTCACAATGTAGTGCGTAGTGCGTTTTCGCGCAAGTGTGCTGCATGCTGAAACCAGTGTATATGGCTGGCAACCAAAAAAAAAAAAGGAAAAAAAAATCTAAAAAAAGAACACAAAACCCAACTTCCCCCCCACCCACTTTAGCACCCCAATTATGCCAAAGACATTTCCCAAACTGCAACAGAATTGCCAACAAACTTTCAGTGGGGTTTACCCAACAGGGGGCGGCTAGCTGCTCGACGCACCATCCAACTATAGATGGGGCCGGAGCGACAAATATGCAATAGTAGTAGGATAGTGAAAAGAAAATTACTTAGTGGTTATGCATTAGTGATATACCTGACAATTGTCTACTGATATATGAGGGTAGGGACAGTAGTTAAATGTCAATTTTCGCATATTTTAAGTGGGCACAGCGAGTCAGTGTTTATCACAGTTCAATCATCCCGACATGCTGATTCATACAGCGGCAGACTTCATGAGGAACGCGGCAGCTTACCCCTTCCTTGTGGTTAATGTGGACACCAAGCGCAGTTATCCATTAGTGAAGCGAGTCGCATATCAGAACACACTCAGCCTTCGCATCAATCTGAGTCCTGCTGCGCCGAGTTACCTTTATCCCTCACAGTTTGTTGTCGGATGTGCTTGATAAATTCCTGCACCGCTTTGGGCGTTGTAAAGATACGTGCTTTTCCCGCATGAGTCATGCGGAGCCTGGCTGGGAAGAGCATGGCGTAGGGGATATTCAGGTCCCGCAGTTTTCTTTTGACCGAGGCAAACTCCTTACGTGCCTATTGGACCGTTAGTGTAAAGTCAGGGTAAAAGGCCACCTCACATCCAATATACATCAATGGTTGTATTCCCCCGCTAGTCTGAGCGCAGTGTCCCGGTCTCTGTAGTTTAAAATTCGGGCTATTATCGGACGTGGCGGGGCACCTGGAGGTGGTTTCGGCGTGAGAGACCTATGCGCCCTTTCTACTATCAGCATCGGCGAGAAATTGTCCGCCCGAACATTTCTTTTAGCATGTTTTCCATGTAGTCTTCAAGCTTACCAGTGTTTGTACTCTCTGGCACACCAGCGACTCGTAGGTTGTTGCGGCGGGATCTAGATTCTAAATCTTCGTTCTTTGCTTTAATGATCTCCAGTAGCTTGGCCATATCATCGCATTTATATGTGGTGGCTTGTGATACATCTTCGACCGCTGATATTCTCTGTTCGGCTTCTTCTAGCCATTCTCCCTGTTTATCGAGTCGGACAGAGACGTGGTCCATCCTGATTGTGAGGGCATCTATTTTGCCATCGATTGCTTGAAGACTTTGCTGAATGGCTTGAAGAGCTGCTTCCATTTTGGCGTTCTGGTCGAGGCCTGTCTCCAGTTCTTCTTCCGCCGTTGCGCCCGGGAGTCTAGGTGTGCGTCGAGGTTCAAATGGTATTTTAGTTTGCTGTTTGTCAGTTTTTCCCATTTTTAAAGCCCGCACTTCGGCGCCACGCGCAAGGCTTCCCAGAGCGGCCGGACCTGAAATGTTACCGCCGATCACATGTTATGTTGTGGTCGAATATAGAGATTGTTGCTGATAAGTGCAGGAAGCGCTGGGTGTTCACATCAGTGCAGGACTGTAGAGGCTGTGACATTCACTCATGGGGCAGGATACATCACATCGCTCTCCTGTCTTAACATTTTTACAATCCGCGTTCACTAGTACCTCGTCATCACCTGATTATTGTACATGTGGCATGCCGTGGTTTAGGGCTGACTCAGCTTGCCAACCGCATCCGCCAGATAACATGCGTTGCGGCGTAACTATAGGGTCATTATCACTATCCGCCAGCGCATGCCACCCGTTGATTAGAGTCTCGTACCTGTGTTAGTGCCCGCTCACTAGGTTTTCACGTTGATGTTGCACTTGTCCCCCAATGAGCTCTCTGCGCACAGGTGCACTGCAGTCACCCACCTTCCGGCCAGTGCCTCCTTGTGATATTCAGCTAAGCTTATGTGGGCATTAACCTCAAGCAGCAACGTTAAACAATTCCGAGGAATGCGGGTCCGACAGGGGTAGCGCGCCGACTCCCCCCTCGGTTGAATACGTGTAGAGCCGAGGCGCCGTTCATACAGACTGTGCTTCGTGCGCCGCCATTTTGTCCGCCTCGTTTTCCGTCAGCATTTGCAAAGTTCAAACACGGTGCTGCTCATCCAGCGCATGTCACCTCGCACCGCACTTCGCATTCCCAGTAAGCAGGGCAAGCGACAGCCAAGCACAGGACCGCTGTGTTACCTGCCGGGTTTTATCGCAGCTTCATGCCCACGTCCGGCGCCATTTGCTGAGTCCGGCGCGCCGCAGATTAACCCACCGGGCGATCTCCCGATCGGCGAGGCGCCAGCCGGTCACAGTTATATCAATACGCTCCACATTGCTTCCGACTGCTGAATCTCCTGTCCCTTTGCTTTTTCGGTCAGTATATCCGCCGATATTTACCAAGCTGCCGCTCCGGCCGTCAGAGCAGCGCTAGGAGGCAGCCATCTTGTATCGGGCTCTCTAGTGCCCCATCCCTGCTCAGTTTCTTATGGCAGCCACTCACCTGTCACAGCTCAACAGTGAATAAAACACACCCCACTCAGACACATGACAACACTCTACACTTAGGCAGGAGGCACTCCATTTTAAAAACACTGAAAAGAACGTGTTTGTGTTTCTAACGCTACAAAAGTCCTCTACTTCAATGCAAATCTCCTTCCTAACTGTTTCAAATTTTGTAAGTGTTCATTGACGTCTCATGTCCACACTCTCAAACAGCATCACAGGACAGTACACAAAGGACTCTTTAAACAGCTGTATGTGATACCGAAGAGAAATAGACTTAAGGAAAATTGTTCAGTAAAACGCTCTCCAAGAACACCTTACCTCTAAGGCCCGATTCCCCACAGGAATTTTTTTTTATAACACTGTGTTATTATCATTTTATTTTTCCCCTACTTACCCAGTTTTGTTTTAGGTGCGGGTGGGGCTGTCAGTCAGCAGGGGTAGGAATGGTATCATTTTCTAAGTGCGTATGACTGTTTGGCTGGCTGTCTTGGACCGGCCAAACAGTCATGCGCACTTAGCATGTTCTCCACCCGGCTGTATTGCAAGGCCGGGTGGAGAACATGCACAGGCTCCCACTCCCTGTCTGAGCGCAGAACCACGGCGCTCAGACTAGTCAAGATGCTGCTGTCATGCTGGTGACAGCAGGGTCGTGATTGGCTAGGGGAGTCTGGGAGCCTGTGTGCTTCCTGCTACCATGGGACCATGCGTCATCGACAGAAGAACAGAAGAAGGACAGAGTAAGTGCACATTTTTTTAATCCCCCCACCCCACTACTACTGCCCCGTAGCAGCTGCCACTGAATTCCAGTGTGGAATTCTGCCCAGGAAATCATAAGTTGGCCAGTGTTTCCTTACCGAAGCTGCAAGAACATTGGACATAATTTTACTGGATGGAAAATCTGGCTGGTAAAATCGTACTGGGAAATGGCTGGGGAAAGGAATGCATTGTGGTTTGGACCCCTTCTTTACCCCCATGACCCTCAACCAAAGTACAGGGGTCGCATGTAATACCCCCATTGCCAAGCAACGTTCTCCCCTACCGTCCTCTATCGCCTCAAACCTCATGACCCCCTCCCCACAAAGAAAACCTTGCAGCCATTTACTACCTGAGGTGTTAAATGTCTGTCTTAAACCCTCCATAACTGGGAATACCGTGTGGAATACCGCCCTGTAAATCGGGGACCAGACGGTTATTCCCCATTTATAATTATAGGCATTTATTGCCCAGATTGCAGCTGGTATGGGTAATTCCGGACACCTGGAATCTTGCATAGAAGGCCCTGGTTACTTACCAGTAATCTTCATTACTCTGAGTCTGGGTCTTTTCTTTCTGCCAGAGAGGAGAGGCATCTCAAGTGCAAGGACTGCATCCAGGAAGACGGACGAAGAGGTAATGCCTCCCAACTGGTAATCTGTCCTGAAAGTCAAAGGCTAGTGCTATTTTAATTAAGAAAATGACTATTTTAGCAAAAACCCCGAACAATAGCAAAAAACAAACCTATACAATATCATGATACCTTTCAATTGTGAGAGCAGCAACAAGTTACGAATGTAAAAAACACAGGGGCATATTTACAACAGAATGGCGAAGCGTGGCGTTAAGAACAAATTGCTAACGCCACGCTTTGCCATTCTGAAAATGCAGGGATGCGCCGTATTCACAAGAATGCGGCGCACCCCTCTGTTTCTGCTGGCGCTAAATCTAGCTGCCTAGCGCCAATGCAGGCACCCTTGAACCATGGTGCAAGGGTGTCTGCGTTGGGGGGAATTATTGTGTATGTGCAGGAAGGTGTCCTTTCCTGCACATAAACAATCCAGAATGCCGATTTGAAACTCCTATGTGGGCTGCATTGTGCAGCACACATAGAAGTCTCAAATCATAATTTTTTTTAATGATAGTTTATGTGCAGGAAGGGACACCTTCTTGTACATAAACAATCATTCATGGCAATTTGCTGTTTCTATGTGTGCTGCACAATGCAGCACAATTATAACCTTCGCTTCACCTTCAAGCTCCTCACCCACGCTCACAAAGCTCTCCACAACGCCGGACCAGCCTACCTCAACGAACGACTCACCTTCTACACCCCGAACCGCCAGCTTCGCTCCACTGACCTCGCCCTCGCCACCGTCCCACGCATCCGCCGAACGACCACCGGCGGCAGATCATTCTCCCACCTCGCTGCCAAGACATGGAACACCCTCCCTATCCACCTGCGACAGACCCAGGACCTGCTGACCTTCAGGAGACTTCTAAAAACCTGGCTGTTCGATCAGTAGCTGAGTCATCCCCCACCCCCTCTAGCGCCTTGAGACCCTCACGGGTGAGTAGCGCGCTATACAAATGCTTTGATTGATTGATTGATAAACAGCAAAAACGAGGAGAAATTAAATATTTCTCCTCGTTTTGCCTTGTTAAGACCAGGTTTTCCCTGGTCTTAATTTTCGCGCTGCCTCCTATTTACGCCACCCTTGTAAATAGGGGGTAGCGTCAAATCAATAGGGGTTGCGGCAGAACGCCCACCACAACACCCATTGCACACCCCTTTCATGCTAAGTGTAACGTTGCAGGGGGCTTTATTTACAAGGCAGCGTTAAGCCAAGTTAAATGGCTTAACGCCGCTTTGTAAATAAGGTGAAGGACTTAAATCCACAGGAACGTCACAAAAAGTGACGTTCCCGTGGCGATAGGGGCTTGTAAATATGCCCCACAGTTTGCTAATAAAAAATAGAAGAAACAAAAGTTCTTATTGGTAAATTCATAAATAAATTAGATGAAATGTTTATTATGAATAAATGATGTTACCCAAGTAAAACACAGAAACTCATATTGACCTTAAATCAAATTTGGTGCAGTGGGTACCCTCATATAGAAGCTCAAAACACATTAATCACCGCTGAAATCAAAGAAAAAAATACAAACAATCTACAATATGCAAAATACGCAGAAAATGTACACTTGGGTCCAAGACAATAAAAACCTCCCTTAAAGTAAAAACAGAAATAAACATGAAACAATGATGTGTATTTGGGCAATATTAAACTTATTTAATGATTTCAAGAGAAGCTTTACCAAACAGTCCTATTTCCATACAATATTTCCATACAACCCTGTGTCCTCATTTCCTCTAGCATTTTTTCCATATGAAAGACGTCAAATCCTTCCCCGCAAATGTAGCCCCGCCCTTTTCCTCTTATCCGTCTTCCTATACCCTGGCCACTTGATCCCCATTTCTTCTTGAACTATGTTTCCTCTTACCCTACTCCAGTCCTCTACCCCTACTTATTCCCTAATACATTTATCCCCTAACTATACTCTAACCCCTCCACCGATACATGTACATTACTACCTCTTTATTGTTCTTTGTTTATTTACATCTCTATCAAGAAGACTGAAAATACAGATTGCTTCTAAGCGCTAGCGAGAGAGAAGCAGGATGATGGTCCCCAGTAGTGCCGGAACAACCTTCAGAGTGGGGGTGATGGGTAGTCTGTCACATCACAGTCCAGCAACTCCCACAGCTCAACATCACAGGCATATTAAAAAACTGTGATACTGAAGAAGTGATTCTAGAAGAAGCTCTACCTTTCTGGCAGAGGGCGTGTCCTTTCACCTAGTCACCACCCTCCACCCAGTGGCGGCTGGGGGGGACGGTGGCGGGGGGCGGGGGCAGAGGGGATAGTAAAAAAATGAAAAAAGACTTACCTGTGAACGCCGCCGCCTCTCCTCCATCCTCTTCTCTCGGAACGGAAGCACCCAGGCTCCCAGACTCTCCCAGCCAATCAAGATGCTGCCTTACAGCAGCGTTGTGATTGGTCTGAGCGCCGTGGTGCAATACAGCCGTTGGAGAACATGCACAGTGTGCATGATGGTTTGGCCAGCTCAAGACGTCCGGCCAAACAGTCATGCGCACTTATGGCGCAGCTACCACTCCTTCCACTAATGGCATCACACAAGCCCAGCCCCGTTCTAACATGGAGCTTAAAGTCAGACTGAAAATAAAATGATAATAAAGTTCTGTTATTATCATTTTATTTTTACTTTGCTCTGCTCTTTGAGAAGTGGGGCGTCACCCCTGCCTCCACCATCTTAGAAAAGATACAGTGTAGTGTTATATTTTAGAGTACATTATCCCAAAATATTCAATTTTGTATTGAATGCTGATTTATAGAGATCACGTTCGCTATTAGATGGCCTCCTGTTGAAACTAAGAAGCAAGCACTGAAAATCCAACTCATAGACTTAACAAGTTAAAATATAGTGCTCTCTTAAATACAGACCGTAAATGACTAACCTAAACCTTGTGGGACCTATCCTTAATCTCACTTGTGCTCTTGAATCAGACTTACAAGCTCAAATGGCTGGATTTACAAATTCATAACTGCAAGGACTTCCCAAGGTGACCTTTTTCTTTTTGCAGCTTTATATAGCGCAAACTCGACCTGAAGGTATCATGGACACCATTTAGGAGTCGCAGCTGTGACTCCTGGCTTGCTCCTTGTGACCCCTGGCACTGCCTTTGTGACCCCTGGCCTAAGGGGTGGCAAAATTAGTGCCTGGAACTAAGGGGATTCCGTTTCCTTGTTTTTGTTTCATTTTTAAAAACTAAGGGGCATATTAGCAAGAAATGGTGATAACTATCGCTAACCTAGGTTAGCGCTAGTTTTTCTATCGCCGTCGATCCCTGCAAGTTATCGCCCTGTTAGCGACGTATTAGCAACGTTTTGCTAACAGGCGATAGCTGCAGGGATCAGCGGCGAAAACCGTCGTTAACATTAACGCGACTGTGTTAATGGAACCGGCGATAGTGGGTGGAATCCAGCGATAAGCCCTTAGCGATAGAAAAAGGCACGCTAACCCGCAATTTCTGACTTAGCCTCTCTGGCCACCTCCAACATAAAAGATGCACCAAAAAAAAGGATAAATGCAGATTTGAGCAGCCAGGGCATAGTGCAGCACACACCAACAACCCCCTCAAACCACCCAACATCCCGGTTGACCAGGATGAGATCCTGGTCCCCACGCAGGACCTGCGTCTGGTTCCTGGATCCCCTGCTGGACCTGCGTCTGGTTCCTGGATACCTCGCTGGATCTGCGTCTGGTTCCTGGATCCCTCGCTGGAGCTGCGTCTGGTTCCTGGATCCCTCGCTGGACCTGCCCCTGAGGATACATAGCATGATTACATCCATTATTTATCCCTTGTTTTTCCCTTTTTTAACTGTTTCATTGGCTTCTCTGAGCCCGCACTACACGCTTCCCACCGCTGCTGCCCCTGCGGCCCCGCGTCCCTGTCCTCGCACATTCCCGCCTCCCAGCTGATCGTTCCTCCGCCCTCCCCTACTTATTGGCGGACGATGCGCAATTGTGCAGCGGACAGGTGCTGCAGGCGCGCAGAAGGCGCACCTAAGACAAGCCCGTCTGCGCACGTCTGCAACCCAACCCAACCGCGACCAGCGCCAGTAAGCCTGGATCACGGGCCACCCACTGCTACGGCACAGCCACCCTCTACACACTCAAACCCGGGAAAGTCAGAGACTGACAACAGGCCTTGGCAAACACGACCCACGGCCAGTTCTCCTGCCTCCACTGCCGCCGGAGCTTAACCACCACCCCGGACTCCAACACAGCCGACACCAGCACCGGCTACACCCTAGGATGCATCCCCCTCAACGGGCGCTCCGTGCTCATACACACCGTGGAAATCTGGAACCTACTCGACTCTCTCTCGCCCGACATCGCCTTCTTCATGGAGGCCTGGACCAACGCCTCCTCCGCCCCCGACATCAAGACCGCCATCCCGGACGGATACAAGATCCAGAGGAAGGACCGCACCAACCACTCGGGAGGGTGCCTCGCCATTGCACACAAGAGCACCCTCCGCCTCACCACCCCCAGCGGAACCTTCCCCTCCGCCAGACACCTGCACTTCCAGATCCAGACCAGCCACAACTCCACACTCCGAGGAACCCTCGTCTACAGGCACCCCGGGCCCCGGACACACCAGCCAGCCCACCATCTCCACCTGGACGCCAGTCACAGCCGAAGACAATGCCTCAACCATGAAAGGCATGCACTCGTGGGCCCCCACCAACCCATGCCCTTCCACATCTACCACAGAGCTGCGGCCGCCATCACACACGAACTGCAATGCACCATCAACACCACCTTCAAGACAGGCACCTACCCAGACGACTGAAAGCGTGCAGAAGTCTGGCCCCTTCCCAAGAAGACCACAGCTGACCCCACCGACCTCAAGAACTACCGGCCCATCTCGCTCCTCCCCTTCGCAGCCAAAGTTGCAAAGTTGCAGAGTAAACAGTCAACAGGGAAGTGACACGATTCATTGATGAGAACGCCATCCTCGACCCGTCCCAATCCGGATTGCAAAACAACCACAGCAACGAGGCCGTCCTACTGGCCGCCACAGATGACACCGCACACTCCTGGACCAAGGCCACTCCGCAGCCCTCATCATACTCGTCCTTTCAGCGGCCTTCAACACCGTCTCCCACCACACACTAGTCGCAAGACTACACGACGCCAGCATACAAGGAACAGGCCTCGACTGGATCCGATCATTCCTCCCCGGAAGAAGCCAAAGGATCAGACTGCCAACCTTCCTCTCCATTCCCACGTAAATGACCTGCGGAGTCCCAGAGGGTTCATCTCTGAGCCCGACCGTCTTTAACATCTACATGGCACCCTCAACGCCAACGTCCAACAACACGGCCTCAACATCGTATCCTACGCTGATGACACACAGCTCATCCTCCCCCTCACCAAAAAGAGAACCACCGCCAGACTCAACTTCCAGAACAGAATGCAGGACGTCGCAGTCTGGATGACCAACAGTTGCCTGGAGCTCAATGCCGGGAAGACAGGAGTCCTTGTCCTTGGAACCACACCTTCAGCATGGGACAACACCTGTTGGCCTTTGCCCTCGGAAGCCCACCTACCCCCTCGGACCACGCGAGAAACCTCGACATCGTACTCGACCCATCCCTCACCATGAACAGACAGGTCTACGCCGTCACCTCCAGCTGCTTCAACAACCTCCGCATCCTACGCAAGACCTTCAAATGGATACCCCCAGAGTCAAGGAAGACAGTCACCCATGCACTCATCACCAGCAGACTGGACATTGGAAACGCACTCTACGCCGCCATTTACAAGTCCATACTCCGCAAACTACCGACATTACAGTACAACGCCGCCAGACTCGTCCTCGGCATCCCCCGGCACTAACACATCAGCCGACACCTACGTAGACTCCAGTGTCTCCCCGTGGTGATACGAGTCACCTTCAAAATCAATCACTCACGCCTCCGAATGCCTACACAACAACGTAACCAAATACCTCAACAACAGAATCAACTTCCACGTACACAAATGAGACATCCGATCTTCCAACCTCGCACTGTCCGAAACGCAGTGCATCCACAGAGTCAGGGCAGGCGGGAGATCCTTCTCCCACATTGCATCCAATACCTGGAACGAGCTACCGGCAGACATCAGAGGTGCCCCCTCCCTGAACACCTTCAGGAAGACCCTCAAGACCTGGCTCTTCGGCTTACAGATCTGCGGACCCCCACACCTCAGTGCCTTGCGACCCTCACGGGTGTGTGGCGCGCTTACAATTCCCCTAAGTGATTGATTGATTGAGTTATCATCATGTGATGATTGTTCCTCTTCTGCACTGCTTGAGGTGGTGGGGCAACGCTCTTCCAACATAGCGGTAGACCCGCCACTGGGGGTGCGTCATCTACGTGTGATAGGTATGAGTGACTCCCCCCCGGCCCTCCTGCGCTACGCGTCCCACCTTCTCCTTACCTGGACATTGACCCCGTGGCGCAATCCAATGCACTCTCTCCACATCTGTGACTCAGCCAGCAGGAGCCTGAGACAGGTGTGCTTTCACTGGGCTGGGTACGGCAGTCACCGCGGAGTCGGCTGGTGGACCGCCCGATGCAGTTGATGCAGCAGGGCTCCCTTAGGCGTGTAGTTGCAGCGCTCAGTCCACACAAGTTCGGTGTCGCACAGGGGCCTCACCCTCCAGGGCGTCCGGCCAGCCCAACATCATCCGTCCTGTGATGCAGGGAGACGGTACCCACCGTTGGTAATCCCCTCCGTGCACCCGGGTGTAGTGGTGGATCATAGTATGCAAAGTGGACATCACTACGTTGGAGCGCAGGATCACCTCTACCATTGACTGCACCAAGGTGCACAAGGCGGGCTTCTCACACAGGTCAGCAACGTGTCTCCATGCGACCTGCCAGACTTCACCACCAGGTACGGGTGAGAGTCGCACATCAATGTCTCTCGCCACGGCTCATCGACTCCACATCCCACTCCAGGCCACAGACGCAGGTCCAGCGAGGGATCCAGGAACCAGACGTAGCTCCAGCGAGGGATCCAGGAACCAGACGCAGCTCCAGTGAGGGATCCAGGAACCAGACGCAGGTCCAGCAAGGGATCCAGGAACCAGACGCAGGTCCAGCGAGGGATCCAGGAACCAGACGCAGGTCCAGCGAGGGATCCAGGAACCAGACGCAGCTCCAGCGAGGGATCCAGGAACCAGACGCAGGTCCAGCGAGGTATCCAGGAACCAGACGCAGGTCCAGCAGGGGATCCAGGAACCAGACGCAGGTCCTGCGTGGGGACCAGGATCTCATCCTGGTCAACCGGGATGTTGGGTGGCTTGAGGGGGTTGTTGGTGTGTGCTGCACTATGCCCTGGCTGCTCAAATCTGCATTTATCCTTTTTTTTGGTGCATCTTTTATGTTGGAGGTGGCCAGAGAGGCTAAGTCAGAAATTGCGGGTTAGCGTGCCTTTTTCTATCGCTAAGGGCTTATCGCTGGATTCCACCCACTATCGCCGGTTCGTCTGGGTAGGTGCCTGTCTTGAAGGTGGTGTTGATGGTGCATTGCAGTTCGTGTGTGATGGCGGCCGCAGCTCTGTGGTAGATGTGGAAGGGCATGGGTTGGTGGGGGCCCACGAGTGCATGCCTTTCATGGTTGAGGCAGTGTCTTCGGCTGTGACTGGCGTCCAGGTGGAGATGGTGGGCTGGCTGGTGTGTCCGGGGCCCGGGGTGCCTGTAGACGAGGGTTCCTCGGAGTGTGGAGTTGTGGCTGGTCTGGATCTGGAAGTGCAGGTGTCTGGCGGAGGGAAGGTTCCGCTGGGGGTGGTGAGGCGGAGGGTGCTCTTGTGTGCAATGGCGAGGCACCCTCCCGAGTGGTTGGTGCGGTCCTTCCTCTGGATCTTGTATCCGTCCGGGATGGCGGTCTTGATGTCGGGGGCGGAGGAGGCGTTGGTCCAGGCCTCCATGAAGAAGGCGACGTCGGGCGAGAGAGAGTCGAGTAGGTTCCAGATTTCCACGGTGTGTATGAGCACGGAGCGCCCGTTGAGGGGGATGCATCCTAGGGTGTAGCCGGTGCTGGTGTCGGCTGTGTTGGAGTCCGGGGTGGTGGTTAAGCTCCGGCGGCAGTGGAGGCAGGAGAACTGGCCGTGGGTCGTGTTTGCCAAGGCCTGTTGTCAGTCTCTGACTTTCCCGGGTTTGAGTGCGTAGAGTGTGGCTGTGCCGTAGCAGTGGGTGGCCCGTGATCCAGGCTTACTGGCGCTGGTCGCGGTTGGGTTGCAGACGTGCGCAGACGGGCTTGTCTTAGGTGCGCCTTCTGTGCGCCTGCAGCACCTGTCCGCTGCACAATTGCGCATCGTCCGCCAATAAGTAGGGGAGGGCGGAGGAACGATCAGCTGGGAGGCGGGAATGTGCGAGGACAGGGACGCGGGGCCGCAGGGGCAGCAGCGGTGGGAAGCGTGTAGTGCGGGCTCAGAGAAGCCAATGAAACAGTTAAAAAAGGGAAAAACAAGGGATAAATAATGGATGTAATCATGCTATGTATCCTCAGGGGCAGGTCCAGCGAGGGATCCAGGAACCAGACGCAGCTCCAGCGAGGGATCCAGGAACCAGACGCAGCTCCAGCGAGGTATCCAGGAACCAGACGCAGGTCCAGCAGGGGATCCAGGAACCAGACGCAGGTCCTGCGTGGGGACCAGGATCTCATCCTGGTCAACCGGGATGTTGGGTGGCTTGAGGGGGTTGTTGGTGTGTGCTGCACTATGCCCTGGCTGCTCAAATCTGCATTTATCCTTTTTTTTGGTGCATCTTTTATGTTGGAGGTGGCCAGAGAGGCTAAGTCAGAAATTGCGGGTTAGCGTGCCTTTTCCAAACACGGAGCAGGGAATGTGCGGATTGACATGCACACTCAAGTGCGCAATGACTGTTTGGTCGGCCCGCTCAGGCCGCCCAATGCAGACATGCGCACTTCTCTGTTCGCAATGCAGGCTGCATTGCAGCCTGCATGGAGAACATGCCCACCCCTCCGGCCCCTGGCTGCATGACTTGTCCTGTTGCCAAATTACAATACCACCGCCGCATCGCAGCGTTGTGAATGACTCATCGCAGCGTTGTGAGTAGCTGCCCACTTCCTTTTCCTGGAAGCAGACGCAGGAAAGCAGGAGCTACATTGACACGGGACACGGCTTAGAGGTGAGACTTCCCTCAATAAATTCTTAACTACACACGCTCACACACACATCCCCGCGGCCACTCACCATCCAGTGTTCATTACGGGGTTTACCACCTCACAGCTGTCCAGACACCCCCCTCCGCACTTCTCAATGGTGGCCGCTGTGCGCCCATGCACAGCGGGCGTACCACTCATGTGCCAAAGGCACATACGTAGTTGCGATGCATGCCATGACATCGCATTCCATTCTAATACATACTAATACTAGGCACATTGCAACAGTAGAGTAGGTGTTGCATAGCTGAGACATGACGATCACTGTTCCCACTACAGTGAGTGCGACCCAAGAATAACCCTTGCACTACAGACCCAACAGTGAACCCTGGAATTCATTTCTGAACCCCCAGAAGACACCCAAAAGATCACATTTGAGACAAATGCACCCCCCAAATTTCTCTTTATTTTGGCACAAAACACACCCAGGATTTAGAAATTTGAACCCAAAAAATACACACCAAAATTCAAAAATTTACCCCACAAAACACCCCATTTTACATATTTTACCCCAAAAAACACCCCATTTTTCATATTTACCCCAAAAAACACCCCATTTGTCATGTTTTACCCCAAAAAACACCCCATTTTTCGTATTTTACCCCAATAAACACCCCATTTTTCTTATTTTACATCTAATACCCATGCACACCTAAACAGTTGAAATTACCCCATTACTGACCTCACAATGCGTTGTATTCAAATGCGATGTTAAGGCACCTGCGTTGTCAGAGTTGCGTTGTTAACGATGTACTGCCTGCGTTGTAATGGTCGTCTCCCGTGCCAAAGGCAACCCATAGGCTACGCCATTTGCGTCCGTCTGCCCCTGGACCGCACTCAGCACCAAGGAGCATTCCTCTTGGACACTCCACCGATACGACGCCAGCAGCCTTCTCGCCATCAACCCTGGACACCACCTCGCCTGGCAGGACCAACCTCTGCTCCGGACCGGACATCGCCATCACCATCACTGACAGCTGAAGGAGCACCCCAACCGTCAGGGAGGAGGCATTGCCATCACCTACAGAAGTACACTCCGACTGACCACGCACTCTAATGACCCAAGGGTGACCATGGACCACGTCAACTCCAAGATCCGGACCAGGCACAGGTGCATCCTCTGCGGCACCCTCATGTGCAGGCCCCCCGGGCCATGGCCCCCCATTCTCCAATACCATTTTAGACCTCATTGCACCCCAGGATCTCCCAACGACATCCTACTCGGTGACCTCAAGTTCCACCTGGAGAACCCCAGTGACTAGGACACCACCCCCTCATGGGGAAGGTCCCCTACATCAGACGCAAGCAGCAAGTCACCGCAACAAGCCACATAGCAGGACACATGGTCGAGCACATCACCTCCGCCAGCGTGAACTTCAAGTGCAGCCACAACACTGTACTTTCCTGGACCGACCATCATTGGTAACATCACGTCTTCACCTTGCCCACCGGACGCCACCGCCATCATCGCACCCCCTCGCAGCTGGGTCAAGGCCACCGTAGAACATCTCGTCAACTCCCTCCGCACCAACACTTCACCAATGCTTCCATACGATGACACCGCAGCGCCCAACCACCACCGATGTATCTCCTACTGCGCCGACATTCGGGCACCCCTCATGTACAGCACTGCGTCACTACCTTCCGCCTGCCTGATGGCAGGCGTGAGGGTGAGGCAGTGCCACAGGGATAGGCTGACCCCATGCATTGCTGGAGTTGCGTCATGGTTGTGGCACGACTGCAGCAATGCGTGACTTTAGCGCAGACAGATACGTCAGGATTCCTGACATATCTGTCATTACTTGCGTCATGGAGCGCTGTACAGTGAGTACAGCGCATCCATGCTGTTGCAAGGAGGGCATAATGAGAAGTGTTGCAACGCTGTCTTGTCGCAGTGCAGCAACACTTTTCATGACTGGGGCCCAGGAATGCGCACTATCTTATTGAAGGTGCACATTCCTGCACTGTATTTTTGTCGCAGGGCAGCGCTGCAGCATTGCTTGCAGCGCTGTCCAGCACCAAAAACATGCATTGATGTGGGCCCAAGACTTATTCCCATATTTAAGACCAGCTATTTTCTGGTCTTAAGTTCCTGCAGCTAACGGGCCTTAGCGCAACTTTTTTATCGCTTCGCGGGTCCGGCCTATCCTTGCTAATAGGGCGAAGTGCGGTTAGCGGGAGTTTTTGCTGGATTTAGAGACGGAACGCCTACCTTGCATGTCATTAGTGATAAATATCGCTGGCATGCAAGGCGATAGTAAAAACGGGTGCTATCGCCGGAAATCTGTCGCTAACGCCTGTTAGCGAAAGCTTGCTAATAGGGCGATAAAAATATTGCCACTTTAGCGTCAAAAAAGTGCTGCTAAAGTGACGATGAGCCCTCGATAATATGCCCCTAATAGTGAATAATATATTATTAACTATTCGTCGAATACGATATGGAGTACAATTAGCTGGAATATGACCCTCCGTGGCAGCTAAAATAAGTAAAAATGCTTTTCAATGTATGAAGGTGGGAATATGTTTATGTGAGAGTGAGTGTGTGTATGTGTGAATGTGTGTGTATGTCTAAGCGTGTGTGAGTGAAAGTAAAAGTTAAATGGCATGTGATGTCACATCCGCTAGCCCTGGCCTTTTGGTGAATTGACGTTTATGGAAGGTATTCGAGTGCTCTACATGAGCACCAGTTACATTACACAAGGACAAATTCATTTTTGGTTTTAATAAGCACTCGGAGATTAAGTGTTGTGCCCAGAATCACAGGATGTTAAGCCGACACCGAGACTCAAACCTGGTTCCCCGGTTCCAAAGATGGTAGTTCTGTTACACCGCATCCTCTCTCCTTGCTGTCGTAAATCTTTTGGGAAACTTTCAAGTAATATTACTCCATGATCACATCATATCATGCAGGAGTAAATGTCATGCAAGGTGAGGAGTGGGCATTTCAAGGCTTGAATGCCTTGACAGCTGGTGAATGTCCAGCACCACATGAGTTTGTGGTCATTCGCAAACTCTTTGCAAACTCTTTTTCACCCTGGAAATAGTTTTAGACTGTTGTCAGGAGCTTGGGTAAATCTTTTTAATAGATGAACTTGAAGAGGATACTTTCCAATTTAGGATCCTAGAATAAATCTGTTTACATAGAAATCCTCCAATTGAGAAAATCTTCCAAAATACATGTTTTAAGGCATCATCTGTTACGCCCTTTGTTTTGTAAATTTGAGATTGTTCTTTTACTAGTCCCTGTGTCTCTCATCATGTGATGTTGATGTAGTGCCTAAAGGCCCTCTTGCAGCAAGAAGCGTTACAATAATTGATCCACTACCTCACAGGAAAGATTATACAAAGAAGAAAAGGACACAGATCAGTTTAAGCCTGACACCACCAGAGCAGATGAGAAATTAATAGAAATCAGAAGGAAAAAACAGATTGAGATTAGAGAGAGCTTTGAAGACTTCGGGCCATATTAGCAACAAAATGTGATAAATATCGCAGAGCGCGCTTAGCGCGAAATATTTTATCGCCAGCTATCGCTGGAATATATCGCCACGCTAACGCTGTATTAGCAACAATTAGCGCTATGGCGATGATTATTCCAGCGATAGCGGCAAAATGCGAGAATATCGCTGGAAAACCAGCGATATTCTCGCATTAGCGCTAAGGTGGATTCAGCATTAGAATCCACCTCCTATACTTCAAACAGGTAAGTCATCCTCACTAGCAGGTGTTAAAATCTAGCGATAAACGCGCTTAGCGCGAATTATTTTATTGCTTCGCCTGCCTTGCTAATAGGGGGTAGTGGTGTTAGCGACTGTTGTCAGTCGCTTTTAGTAGGGAACGCCTTCCTTGCATGTCATTAGCGATAATTATCGCTGACATGCAAGGCGATGGAAAACGGGGCCTCTAATGCCTGAAAGCTGTCGCTAACGCCTGTTTGCGACAGCTTGCTAATAGGGCGATAAAATTATCGCCGCTTTAACGGCAAAAAGTGCCGCTAAAGCGGCGATAAAGCCCTTGATAATATGCCCCCTGGTTTAAAAGTGGAATCATTTTAGATTTCAGTGCCTAGACACCTCAGGGTATTCACACGCTTAATAAGTTAATATAACATAACATAACATAACAAAGTAATTGCTAATGAAATTGGCATATTGAAAGTCTGCTCCTGCTTATGAGATACCCTCACCGACACGGTCTAAGAAAATTGTATGCCACAAGATTTAATGGATGAAGAGACATTTTCCCTTTCACAGTTTAACCATGCGGTTTAAACCCAGACTAATTCAGAGCAGCTCTCTCCTGCTAACACCCAGACAGCATCAAAGTTAAGCTCTTGATAACACTCAAAATATACTACAGAAAAAAACAAAAAAGCACATATTAAGTTCTACACAGAATTTGCTCCTCATAATAACACATAAAACAAGCATAAGTCTGTCATGGACAATGCCTGGAATCGTACGCCCAAACATCTTCTTTAGAAATAGCCACATAGTGACTTTTTCATAAACGAATACATTATTTTCTACTTCCCAACAGTGCAACAGCTGCAAAAACTTTAATTATGCCCATCAGAGACATTGTGTGACTCAGTGGAAGTTTAGAGGCACCACTGCAGAAAGTTTGCAGAACTTAGGAACAATGATTAATGTGAACTTTGGTGGCATTGAAAGTTGGTGGATATTTATTTCTAGCCAACTCAGTGGTGCTGTTTGATCAACCTCAGAAGGATGAATGGATGAGTGCACCTGCCAGGGTGTTAAACTGTGACCATAGGGTCATGCACAGATACCGGCGATGGATGTCTGAGTCCACTGAGCCACCAGATCTGCTACGATACTATACTATATACACTGATTTCTTGAACTGTAATCATGCTATAATCGACTTAAAAGCTGGTATTTTAAAAACAGCAAAAAAGTGAGAATGATTCTAGCCTGGGTGCATCACACAAAGTTCACTTATGTGCCCTTGTTCATTTTCACACTAATATGCTTCAAGATTAAGAGGTTAGGGGCCACATGTATCATTATTTCAAATAGCGATTACCTAATTGCGATTTTCTGCAAATCGTAATGAGTAATTGCTATGTGAATGTATGAAACTCCATTAGCGATTCCTAGTGGGTCGCAAATCGACCTACCTCATTAATATTAATGAGGCAGGTCACAATTTGCGATCCATTAGGAATCAATAAAATCACAGAAATGGTGGCATGCTGGGGTCAGCAGACCACCATGCCTGTGATTGCTTATAAATAAAGAAATCTTTTTTTTTTTTTTATGTAGCCCGTTTTCCTTAAAGGAAAATGGGTTGGGTTTAAAAAAGAAAAATTAAAAGATTTCTTTTAATTTTTAAGAGCAGGCAGTAGTCCGTGGAACCACTGCCTGCTCTTAAAAACATTTTTACGAACATTCACAAAGGGGAAGAGGTCCCTTGTGGACCCCTTCCTGTTTGTGAATCGGTTACCACCTACTTAAGTAGGTGGTAAAATGCGAATGTTTTGCGACCGCATTTCAGTTCCAAAAACATTCCTACATACCTCTGCGATTTGGTATTAGGAAGGGACGCCGTAAACATGCCCCTTCCTAATACCGAATCGGTATCTATTCGCAATTCTAAATTGCGATTCGGTAACATGTTACAGAATCGCAAATTGCAATTCATACATGCAAAAAAGCATTTTGCGAATCGCATGATTCATGTGGCCTTAGCTGCTTTATTTGCCCTTCCAGTGCAGGTCATGATTTTCAAAATATTTGTAAACTTAGGAAAGGAAGAGGCAGCTGTTTTTTTCATACCTTTCGACGTTGCTGTTCCTGTACCCAAGCCACTGTTTTTAGATTGAAGTTCAAAATGCTTACATTTTATTGCTAGGCAATCAAAAACACAGGTCTACATTATATAAAAAAATGGCAGAAGTATGTTAGAAAATGCTCTTCATTGTTTATGTTTCATTTCACTTGACAACTGACTGTCCAGGATGTCTTTGAATGGAGATATTGCAAAACATATGCTTTAAAATGGTGTGTTCTGTCCTAATTTCCGTATGGTTTTTGTCCATGATTTCAAGGGGTGCTGCAGCACCTCGACCCAGGGCCAGACTGGGGGACCAAAAGCAGCTCTGGCAAAAATGCTCACACGAGCCCTGCTCTCCTTGTGCAATCTCTCTCTTTCTATCCATCCATTCTCTCTCCCCCTTCTCTCCTTTATCCTCTCCCTTTCTGATCACTTTCTCTATCCCTTCCCCCTCGCTCTCTTTCATGAAGCCTACCCTGACTGCGGCAATTAACCACCGGGAGCAGGGTACAGTGACAGAGGCACCAGGGGCAGCCATTGGCTTTCAAAACCGGCCTCCAAGGGCTCCAGCCCATCAGGGAAATGCCCGGTGGAATAAAAGGCCTGTCCGGCTGTCACGCGTCCCTGCTCAGGGCGTGCGGTGCAGACGGACCCGGAAGTGATGAGGAGGCCGAGGCAGGCAGTCTTACTGCGTTCCCCTGTGTCGGACCACCTCCAGGATCCCTCGCTAATCACGGTTGGGTTCTCGGGTGCAGCAGTATAAAAGCTGCACCCGGGGGTGGTCCCTTGTTGGCTGCAATTATTTAAAAAAAGACTTGTAGGTATTTGTGAGAAGTTGGTCTGGCATATGCTGTCCACTAGTTATAGTGGGCACCTTGCACCAGTCCAAACGACCCTTATTGATGATAGGTTTAAAGACAACCTTTATTGAAAGCTATCCTAGTGGTAGCTATGGAGAGCAGCCTTGAGGCTAAGTCTTGAAGGAGTGTAAAGCAGCTTGGTTTACCAGATTATAACCTCTTGAATGACCAAATTAAAAGAGAACCACAGCAGGTATATATATAAAATATATGTATTTATTTCTAAACACTCACTACTAATTTCTTTATGAGATTAGAGTCCAAGATACACAATATCACAGTATTAAAACGACAGTAAATAGCACAATATACATTGGGCCCCAGGGGGGGACCAAACCATATATTAAGAAAGTGGTATAAGAACCACGACTTGACTAGACACAGTGCCTAGAGCACGTAGAATCGCTGGGACCTCAAGGAACCACCCAAGGTAGTGACACAGGAGACCCACGGGGGACGTGTGCAGTGTGAGAACACAGCCGCGAGCGCCGTAGGATTCTATGAGGAAAGTCGCAGTTGGAATTTTAAAGCAAAAGGACACTTAGGAGAGGACTTTGAGCAAAGCCCTTTAGACTTAAGGGTTTCTAGGGCCAACACCCACGGGAGCACCGTAGTACTCGAGTTACCTCACCCAGGGAAGCCGGGTGCATAGGTGGCAAATGGTGTCGGGAATCGTCGTTGATTTCAATGGCGATCTGCTGCAAAGTGCTGCTGTCGTGAAGAAGAAAAGTGTCTGGGGTGATCCAAGCCTGGATCGAAGATGTGAAGAACCTGAAAGCAGAGGGGACAAAGTCTGGGTCACTTCACGTGACCAGGAGCGGAGCAATCAAATGCCCACCGATGTCGGGTGCTTCAGGTGCGAAGAGGTGAAGCTTGACTCTGCAACCACGGGGTCCAGGAAATGTCGAGGACAACCAGGAGCCGGATTTGAGCTGTTCCACAAAGGATGTTGAGTGCTGGGGTGTCGGTGCTTGGATTGAACACAACAAGCCTTGGCAACAGCAACCCACGCAGGAAGAGAAAAGATGCTTCTGTGAGGACCAGCAAGGTCCTGGGGACACCCCAAGCAATGGAGAGTCAGGGCACGTCTGGAGCAACCAGGGAAGCCCAATTAAAGTTAGAGTTGCTTTCTTGGAGACCCACAGGTCAATGGACCAGGGATCGCGAAGGAACCTCAAGAGGAGTTGAGTGTAGGCCAGCAATCTTCGGTGCAATTACTGCTCGGGGTCAGGGCTACAAGTAACCCAAAGCTCAGCCTCAGGGGTTGCCGGAAAGCTGATGCTTCTGCAAATGGACGCAGTGCCCAGGGGTTCAGGTTGCACGGCCACCACGAGGGATACGAGCCTCAGACTTGCTGTGGGCACAGATCGACCTCAGAGACCTCAGGAACCCACCTCCTGTGTGGCAATATTCTTCGGAGTCTTCAGGAGCTGCGGAGATGCCAACCGGTCAGTTGCGTTAAAGGTGCCTGCCTTGCAGGGGAGTAACTCCTTTACTCCAAGGGAAATTCTTCAGTCATCAAGCGTAGTGTAGATCGTTGAAGTACTTGGTTTCTGTGTCAGAGTTTAGTCCAGGTGTAATCTAGAGTCCAGTAGTCAGGGGTTCCTACTTTATACCCAAGGAAGGGGTGGGACAAACTCTGGGGACCCACCTATGGGAGGGTCAGGAAAGAGGGGTGGCTACACCCATTTCCTTTGTCCAGTTTCATGCCAGAGCAGGGGCTGAGTGCCCCTGTAACCGGTTTGAGCTGGTCTATGCACAGGGACACCAAATGTGCCCCCAGTGCAGACTTCAAAGCACTCTTGGAGTGCACCCACCCAGCCCCAATACACTAAAGCCTGTCTGGGAGGTGGTCACACCTCCCTGTGACAGGAAACCTATTGTCCAGGCCTCCCCTGCCGGAGTTTCGTCCAGCAGCAGGAGGGCAGACTCGTGTCTGTGGCTGCAGCATCCATTTTGTGATGCCAGGGTTCTGTTAAGCTGGTACCGGGTGTACCGGTGGGGCCATGTTTCTCCCTCTAGTAGGGTGGAATCATACCTCCCACCCCAGTTACTGGGGTGGAGGTATGATTCCAAGGTGTTTGACACCAAACACGACATGTTTCCATGCAGCCATTCTCAAGTTAGCATTTACCGGGAGGTTATAATGCACTTAAGAGTATATGGTTGGCTGCATCACAAACAACCCCGGAATGAAGATTCCGAAAGCTGCAGAGGGGCCCTGCTCATGCATGGGCACCCTCTCACTTGAAACCCAGCACCCTGCCTTCAGGATTGTTAAGGCCTGCCATAGGGGTGACTGATAGGTTTACATGTGCAGTGATATGGAGAGACATAGGGAACCTATATCTCAGTAAGGGGTGGATACACCACCTTACACAGGCTGCTGTAGCAGACCTGTTGTGTCATTTTGGATGGCCTCTAAGGGGGGGCATAATACATGCTGCAGCCCCTGGGAGGCCTCTGGGGTACCTAAGCCCTGGGTACATAGTATACCATATACTAGGGACTTATAAGGGTACCCCAGAATCCAATCTGGAGTGTACCTAAAGTACATGCAATCAATTTAGAGTAGAAAGCAGATAGACTGGGGTCCTGATTAGCAGGGCCTCAGTCTGGCTAAGTCGAAAAACAGTGAAACATCAGCAAAAAGTGGGGGTAACTATAAGAAGCAGATCCTACTCTCCTACACAACCTCCCCCCCCAAACGTCAGGACATTAAACTAACCTTGACCAGTTGAGTCTTCATGTTCTAAGTGGAAATATCTGGAGAGTCCATCTGCATTGGCATGGTTACTCCCAGGTCTATGTTACACTGTATAGTCCATCCCCTGTAGGGAAATGGACCACCTCAAAAGTTTGGGGTTTTCACCCTTCATCTGTTTTAGCCATAAGAGGGGCTTATGGTCTGTCTGAACAATGAAGTGAGTGCCAAACAAGTATGGCCTCAACTTCTTCAGAGCCCAAACCACAGCAAAGGCCTCCCTCTCAATGGCTGACCAACGTTTCTCTCTGGGGGTCAGCCTTCTGCTAATAAAACATACTGGCTGATCCTGACCTTCATCATTCAATTGTGGTAACACAGCCCCTACCCCCAACTCAGATGCATCTGTTTGGACAATGAATTGCTTGGAGTAATCAGGACTTTGCAGAATGGGAGCAGTGCACATGGCCTGCTTCAGGTCATCAAATGCCTTTTGACAGCTAACTGTCCACTGAACGTTCTTTGGCATTCTTTTAGAAGTCAAGTCATTCAAAGGGGTCACTATGGATCCATAACCTTTGACAAATCTTCTATAGTACCCAGTCAGGTCCAAGAAAGCTCTAACCTGAGTCTGGGTGGTTGGAGCAACCCAGTCCATGATGGTCTGGATTTTGCTCTGCAATGGTTGAACCTGGCCTCCACCCACAAGGTGGCCCAGGTACACAACCTGACTCTGCCCTATCTGCAGACCTTGATAGTTAGGCCTGCTTTCTGCAGGGCCTCCAAAACATTTCGCAGGTGGACCAGGTGATCCTCCCAGGTGGAGCTAAAGACAGCAATATCATCTAGATATGCTGCACTATAGGCTTCCAGGCCTGTAAGGACTTTGTTCACCAACCTTTGAAAAGTGGCAGGTGCTTTTTCAGACCAAAGGGCATCACCACAAATTGGTAGTGCCCACTAGGGGTACAAAATGCTGTCTTTGGCTTTGCATCATCAGCTAGTCTGATCTGCCAGTAGCCAGCTGTCAAGTCAAATGTGCTCAGAAACTTGGCTGAGGCCAAAGTGTCTATGAGCTCATCTGCCCTTGGTATTGGATGGGCATCAGTCCTAGTGACTGCATTGAGACCTCTGTAGTCTACACAAAACCTCATCTCTCTCTTACCACCCTGGGTGTGAGGTTTAGGCACTAAGACTACTGGACTAGCCCAAGGGCTATCTGAGGGTTCAATCACACCCAAATCCAACATCTTCTGGACTTCAGTCCTGATGCAGTCACTGACATGGTCAGGTTGCCTGTAAATCTTATTTTTAACAGGCAGACTGTCCCCAGTGTCCATTTCATGAGTGCACCAGGTAGTCTGACTTGGAGTCAGTGAGAACATATGTCTGAACTGATTGAGAACTTTTCTGCAATCAGTTTGCTGTTGGTCAGTGAGGCTGCCTGCCAAGGCTACACCATCAACTGAACCATCATCAGGGTTCTGTGAGAGCAGGTCAGGGAGTGGATCACTCTCTTCCTCCTGTCCCTCATCAGTAGCCATGAGCAAGCCCATGTCTGCCCTGTCAACATATGGTTTCAGTCTGTTGACATGGAGCACCCTGTGGGGGCTCCTGGGAGTTCCAAGGTCCACCAGATAGGTAACCTCTCCCTTCTGTTCAACAATGGTATGGGGGCCACTCCACTTGTCTTGGAGGGCTGCTGGGGCCACAGGCTCCAACACCCATACTTTCTGTCCTGGCTGATAAACAGTCAGCACAGCCTTTGGTCATGCCAGGCCTTTTGCAATTCCTGGCTAGCCTCAAGGTTTTTAGTTGCCTTCTTCATGTTTTCAGCCATCCGGGAGCGGAGACCAAGTACATAGTCCACAATATCCTGTTTAGGGGTTTGAGAGGTAACTCCCATCCCTCCTTCACTAGACACAATGGACCCCTAACTGGATGTCCAAACAGAAGCTCAAATGGGCTGTAACCAACCCCCTTCTGTGGAACCTCTCTGTAGGCAAAGAGAAGGCAGGGCTAAAGTATGTCCCATCTGCGCCTAAGCTTTTCTGGGAGACCTTTAATCATGCCCTTCAAGGTTTTGTTCAACCTTTCAACTAAACCATTGCATTGTGGGTGATAAGGGATGGTACATTTATAATTTACACCACACTCCTTCCACATAGCAGTTAAGTAACTAGACATGAAGTTTGTAGCTCTGTCTGATACTACCTCCTTAGGAAAACCCACCCTGGAAAATATTCCCAGGAGGGCCCTTGCCACCACAGGAGCTGTGGTGGTCCTGAGGGGAATTGCTTCTGGGTACCTAGTGGCATGGTCCACCACCACCAGGATAAATCTGTGCCCAGATGCAGTTTGAGGATCTAGGGGACCAACAATGTCAATCCCTACCCTCTCAAAGGGAACCCCCACCACAGGTAGTGGTATCAGGGGGGCCTTTGTAGTGCTACCTGCCTTACCACTGGCTTGACAGGTGACACAGGAGCGACACAACTCCTTGGTGTCTTCAGACATATGAGGCCAATGAAAGTGAGGGACAATTCTGTCCCAAGTCTTGTTTTGGCCTAGGTGACCTGCCAATGGGATATCATGGGCTAGTGTCAATAGGAAGCTCCTAAACTTCAGAGGTATAACCAACCTCCTGGTGGCTCCAGGCTTGGGGTCTCTACACTCTGAGTAGAGGAGTCCATCATCCCAATAGATCTTATGGGACCCACTAGCACTCCCAGCAGCCTCAGCAGCAGCTTGCTGTCTGAGGGGTTCAAGAGAGGGGCAGCTCAGTTGCTCCTGACTCAAATCTGCCCTGGAAGGGCCCCCTGTCCCCAAGAACTCAACCTGATCAGGTTCAAGCTCATCTGGGACAGTTCCTTCTGCAGGACTGAGATCATCTCCCTCAGGAGATTGATCTGCATTCTGAGGCAGGGGGGAAGGCACTGCCTTAACCCTACTGCTCCTCCTCTTGGGAGGCACCTGGTCCATTCTTCCAGGATCCAGGGCCTGTTCAGTTTTAGACATTTTTGCCTGTGACCTGGTCATAGCAAACACATCTGCAGGGATGCCCAACATTTCTGCATGGGTCCTGAGCTCAACTTCAGCCCAAATCATTTCCAAGCAAGCATTCAACAGGGAGGTCTGCACTTACCACAACCTTCTTAGGGCCAGTTACCCCTCCCCAGGTGAAATTAACAACTGCCTTGGTACATTTCACCAAGTATGATCTGTTCAGGGGCTACAAGATCTTTTGTCACCATTGTGACACTTGCTCCTGTGTCCCTGAATGCCAAAGCCTCTTTTCCATTAATCAAGGGTTGCTGTCTGTATTTGCCCAGATTACTGGGACTCACATAGGAGGACATATCCATGCCTCCATCACAGATCAGTACAGCCTGAGTTGGAACTCTGACTAGGCCAGAGTCCACCTCAGAACCCAGGGTTAACCCTACTACACCCTTATTTTGAGTACCACCACTTGGAGCTGAACTAGGGGGAACAGTTGCCTTAGGGGCAATGGTGGGTGGAGTTGAGTCTTTGGTCTTGGTACAATCACTAGTCCAATGGGTTTTCTGTTTACAGATTTTACACCATGGCTTCTTTTGGCCTTTTCCTTTGTTAGATTGGGACTCCCCACCAGATGCAAATTTTTGGGGCCCTTGAGAAGACTTCTGGTCTTTATCCTTCTCCCCACCCTTATCAGAGTTTTTAGAATCTTGCTTCTTAGAGTCACCACCTTGGTTCTGAACCTTCTACCTCACCCTGGTTCTGACCCATTTGTCTGCCTTCTGACCCAATTCTTGGGGAGAGGTCAGATCAGAGTCCACCAGGTACTGATGCAACAGTTGATTTTGACAGTTATTAAGGATCTGCTCTCTCATGATTAAATTATACAATCCTTTGAAATCACACACCTTACTGCCAAGTAACCAGCCTTCCAGAGCCTTAGTAGCACAATCAACAAAGTCAACCCAGTCCTGAGTCTGTGCCTTTTGGGTGTCTCTGAACTTTAACCTGTATTGTTCAGTGGTTAGGCCAAACCCATCAATGAGAGCACTCTTCAGGACTTTGTAATTATCAGCATCCTCTTCTCTTACAGTGAGGAGCTTGTCTCTACCTTTGTCTGCAAAGGAGAGCCAAAAGATTGCTGCCCACTGCTCCTGAGGGACCCTCTGTACCTTACAGGCCCTCTCTAGGGCAGTTATCCACTTGTGGATGTCATCCCCACTCTGGTAGGGAGGGACAATCTTGTTCAGGTTCCTATGGTCATGAGTATGTTCTCTACCTCTAGGGACACTGCTGCTGCCACCATGGGACCCTAGTCCCAATTTCTGAGAAGCTCTCTGAAGCTCCAGGGATTCCCTGTCTAAGGGCAATTGCTCTCTCTTGATTCTGAGCTTAGCTCTCTCAAACTCAAGCAGTTGGCATTTCTTCTCATAAGAGGATGCCCTTTTATGAGAAGCAGAGGACCCTATAGAAGTACCAGAATGATTAGATTCCTGAGAAGGAGATCTTGATCTTCTTGGTAGACTATTAACCCTTCCAGGTGGGGTAAAGAGAACCCCACTGGGGTCTCCCTCCTCACCTTCAGGAAGGATTGGCTGTTCCAGGTTAGAATAATTTTGATCCTCCTGGCCAGCATCAGAGTCTGGGTCATAGTAGTGTTCACTACCTGGCCTTTCCTCTTCTGCTGTCCCAACCCCTTCGACAGCCTCATCAGACCCTGGGGTCTTTCTGAGGTCATCTGCAAGCAACAACTTTATGAGATGTTGTGTGGTTGGGCTTTTCCCTGTCTTCAATTTCCTAGAGGCACACATAGTCCTCAATTCTTGGTATGAGACATTGTCATACTTAGTTGGGAGAGGTCCACTGACTTCTGCCCTTGAAGACATGACTAGTGTGGTGTGGTGTATGCACCTACCTACTCTAGTGGGGCCTACTAAACTCTCTTGAGTTGTAGAAAGGGTGTGCTAAGCCCTTGACACACAACTCTAAGTTCAGTAGAACTTACTGTATTCTAAACTTGATTTATATGTACCTATGTACCTATAGTGGTTTTCAGTTAGTCACTCAAAGAGATTATCTGGTAAAGCAATAGCAAGCTTGAATCCAACCGCTGCACACCAATGTGAGAAGTTGGCCTGGCATATGCTGTCCACTAGTTATAGTGGGCACCTTGCACCAGTCCAAACGACCCTTATTGATGATAGGTTTAAAGACAACCTTTATTGAAAGCTATCCTAGTGGTAGCTATGGAGAGCAGCCTTCAGGCTAAGTCTTGAAGGAGTGTAAAGCAGCTTGGTTTGCCAGATTATAACCATTTGAATGACCAAATTAAAGGAGAACCACACCAGGTATATATATAAAATATATGTATTTATTTCTAAACACTCACTACTAATCTCTTTATGAGATTAGAGTCCAAGATACACAATATCACAGTATTAAAACGACAGTAAATAGCACAATATACATTGGGCCCCAGGGGGGGGACCAAACCATATATTAAGAAAGTGGTATAAGAACCACGACTTGACTAGACACAGTGCCTAGAGCACGTAGAATCTCTGGGACCCCAAGGAACCACCCAAGGTAGTGATACAGGAGACCCACGGGGGACGTGTGCAGTGTGGGAACACAGCCGCGAGCGCCGTAGGATTCTATGAGGAAAGTCGCGGTTGGAATTTTAAAGCAAAAGGGCACTTAGGAGAGGACTTTGAGCAAACCCCTTTAGACTTAAGGGTTTCTAGGGCCAACACCCATGGGAGCACTGTAGTACTCGAGTTACCTCACCCAGGGAATCCGGGTGCATAGGTGGCAAATGGTGTCGGGAATCGTCATTGATTTCAATGGCGATCTGCTGCAAAGTGATGCTGCCGTGAAGAAGAAAAGTGTCCGGGGTGATCCAAGCCTGGATCGAAGATATGAAGAACCTGAAAGCAGAGGGGACAAAGTCTGGGTCACTTCATGTGACCAGGTTCGGAGCAATCAAATGCCCACCGATGTTGGGTGCTTCAGGTGTGAAGAGATGAAGCTTGACTCTGCAGCCACGGGGTCCAGGAGATGTCGAGGATGACCAGGAGCTGGATTCGAGCTGTCCCACAAAGGATGTCGATTGCTGGGGTGTCGGTGCTCGCATTGAACACAACAAGCCTTGGCAACAGCAACCCACGCAGGAAGAGAAAAGATGCTTCTGTGAGGACCAGCAAGGTCCTGGGGACTTTCCAAGTGTTGGAGAGTCAGGGCACATCTGGAGCAACCAGGGAAGCTCAATTAAAGTTAGAGTTGCCTTCTTGGGGACCCACAGGTCAACGGACCAGGGATTGCAAAGGGACCTCAAGAGGAATCACAAAATGGCGGCCCACGGAACACTCGTTGAGTGTAGGCCAGCAATCTTCCGTGTAATTACTGCTTGGGGTCAGAGCTACAAGTAACCCAAAGCTCAGCCTCAGGGATCGCTGGAAAGCTGATGCTTCTGCAAATGGACGCGGTGCCCAGGGGTTCAGGTTGCACGGTCACCACGAGGGATACGGGCCTCAGACTTGCTGTGGGCACAGATCGACCTCAGAGACCTTGGGAACCCACCTCCTGTGTGGCAATATTCTTTGGAGTCCTCAGGAGCTGAGGAGATGCCAACCGGTCAGTTGCATTAAAGGTGCCTGCCTTGCAGGGGAGTAACTCCTTTACTCCAAGGATGATTCTTCAGTCATCCAGCGTAGTGTAGATCGTCAAAGTACTTGGTTTCTGTGTCAGAGTTTAGTCCAGGTGTAATCTAAAGTCCTGTAGTCAGGGGTTCCTACTTTATACCCAAGGAAGGGGTGGGACAAACTCTGGAGACCCACCTATGGGAGGGTCAGGCAAGAGGGGTGGCTACACCCATTTCCTTTGTCCAGTTTCGCGCCAGAGCAGGGGCTGAGTGCCCCTGCAACCAGTTTGAGCTGGACTATGCACAGGGACACCAAATGTGCCCCCAGTGCAGACTTCAAAGCACTCTTGGAGTGCACCCACCCAGCCCCAATACACTAAAGCCTGTCTGGGAGGTGGTCACACCTCCCTGTGACAGGAAACCTATTATCCAGGCCTCCCCTGCTGGAGTTTCGTCCAGCAGCAGGAGGGCAGACTCGTGTCTGTGGCTGCAGCTTCCATTTTGTGATGCCAGGGTTCTGTTAAGCTGGTACCGGGTGTACCGGTGGGGCCATGTTTCTCCCTCTAGTAGGGTGGAATCATACCTCCCACCCCAGTTACTGGAGTGGAGGTATGATTCCAAGGTGTTTGACACCAAACACGACATGTTTCCATGCAGCCATTCTCAAGTTAGCATTTACCGGGAGGTTATAATGCACTTAAGAGTATATGGTTGGCTGCATCACAAACAACCCCGGAATGAAGATTCCGAAAGCTGCAGAGGGGCCCTGCTCATGCATGGGCACCCTCTCACATGAAACCCAGCACCCTGCCTTCAGGATTGTTAAGGCCTGCCATAGGGGTGACTGATAGGTTTACATGTGCAGTAATATGGAGAGACATAGGGAACCTATATCTCAGTAAGGGGTGGATACACCACCTTACACAGGCTGCTGTAGCAGACCTGTTGTGTCATTTTGGATGGCCTCTCAGGGGGGGCATAATACATGCTGCAGCCCCTGGGAGGCCTCTGGGGTACCTATGCCCTGGGTACATAGTATACCATATACTAGGGACTTATAAGGGTATCCCAGAATCCAATCTGGAGTGTACCTAAAGTACATGCAATCAATTTAGAGTAGAAAGCAGATAGACTGGGGTCCTGATTAGCAGGGCCTCAGTCTGGCTAAGTCGAAAAACAGTGAAACATCAGCAAAAAGTGGGGGTAACTATAAGAAGCAGATCCTACTCTCCTACAGTATTTCTGACGCTCGCGCTTCTGCTGCAATATTGCGACCACTGTTTGGATCCTTCCTGTCCTTGGATTCCTGCATTTCCTCATTTTCTTTACCTCTTGCTGCTGGCTCTCTGGCGTTTGGTTGTTTGCTCATTTCTTTTAAAACCTGCAGAGACAAAAGGGTACAAGAGGGTTTGCCAACAGCTGACTGCTCTTCTGAGTTGGTAAAGTGCATGATTAGAATATGTTGTTGGACATATACTCACAGTTCAGTGCCGTGATTCCATGAACTCTTATAGACGGTGGTTATTTACTCTGAAACAGAAGGAAACAACTGCTATTTTGTGATTACAAAACTAAAACACAGTGATTGAGATTTAAAGACCATTTATTTCTGAGACTCTTCTGGTGATTCATTTGACATTACTTCAACCACTACTCTTATGGATAGTTTTGTGAGTTATTGAATTAATAATGATTTAAATCCATTTATATCTGGTCTGAACTAGACAATTATCTATTTTTTACGTAATTTTAAGTATTATAATGATATCCTAGTTAGTTGACTTTTTAGAGATACTCAACCTACCTATATTCTGTTTTTGTTTTATTCTCTTAGGATTTACACTGCATAATCAGGGTTCCAGCTAGATTCTAGTGGGAAAGTGGTAGGTACTAGGTAAGTACATGCATAACATACATTTATAAATGCAAGCTCCACGCATGGTTATGTTTATGTCTTAGAAGGGTAGGTCCTAAAAACATATTGTATTCTTTTAGACACGACAATACTAGAACACTGAAGGAATCTGCAGTGTGGAGAACTGATGCAGTCACCTTGAAGGGGCCCCAAGGACGTCATCTTTTGTTTTTCTCCACTTCCCTTTTCCCTTGGGAGCTGTTTTCACTTGGAGTTATACTTTTCAGGTGGCTGCAGGGCTCGGTGGCGTAGAGAACCTGCTTCTGGAATTCACCTCTCGCTCCCACAAGATTGTTCAGCCAAATCAGAATTGGTTGTGTCCAGATGTTACACTGGCTCTACCTCCAGTACGCCTAGTTCCAGTGCAAGGGAGGGGAAGCTATGCTATGCTATGGGATTTATAGAGCACATTCCAGCCAATGCTAAATTTGTGAAATATTAAGTGCCAGGGCTCTGGCCAGGAGGCCACTGCAGCTTGCACCACCCATTGCCCTTGTCATCGCTGCCAAAACAACTACTAACCATCTCTCTCGCATGTAAATGCGACAGTTCAGATTATTCCAGGTCCCCAAAGCTAAAGGAATGGCTGGGGAGGCAGGTATTAGCCATTTTAATGTATATTGTAGTCCTAAACTACCGTTGTTCTGCTCATCTCTAAATTAGAAGAGCAGCGCCACCATGTGGTGGACTGTTCTAAGTATGGTGTTGACAATTAGGTGCCGGTGCTGAGCACCGGAAACCAATTAAGTGCCGGTGCTGAGCACCGGAAAGTACCGGCTCAAATTAAGCACTGATTCCAGCGCTAAGAGAGTGAGGAAACAAAGCTAACCTGAGAACGAGCATAGGCCATCATAAAAGATCATCGTGGAAAGAGCCAGGTTTTAATGGCTTTGTAAAAATGCAGCTCATTGTCCAAACACCTAACAGCCAAGGGGAGAGAGTTCCAGAGCTTAGCAACATTAATTTGAAAGGAGCACCCTCCCTTTCTGGCTCTTTTGACT
The DNA here is from genome assembly GCA_963921515.1 of Calotriton arnoldi. Lineage (NCBI taxonomy): Eukaryota > Metazoa > Chordata > Amphibia > Caudata > Salamandridae > Calotriton > Calotriton arnoldi. The sequence continues at coordinate 435,548 of CAWUFW010012329.1, read as the reverse complement.
CCAGGAACAGTGACCAAATATTGGTTGGACAAGCGTAGTGACCCAATGGGGACATAGTGAGTGACAAACTGTTAAAGGATAGGCGGGTCTTTCCTATGAAGAATTATATGGGCAGTGCACAAGGACTTAAATTCAACTCTTTGAGCCATAGGAAGCCAGTGCAATGCCCTCAACCCCATCCGAGCTGATTGAGATCTGGGAATACCCAGCAACATACCAGCAGCTGCATTGTGTACCACTTGTAGTTTCTGGATAGCCTTGGGAGATCCCAGGTAAATAAAATTCCCGTAGTCCAGGCGGGCCAAGATTAATGCCTGGACTACTACCTGCCTCGCAGTCTGGGGAAGTGCAGCAAAAACATATGTATCATCCGCAACAGACCAAAGCAATTAGCTGAAGTTTTAATGGCCCGGACTGCCATCGTCAAGAAATCATCAATACACATGCCCAGACTTTTTATAGTTGGCTTATTAGTCGGAGGGCGACCCAAACAAGTTGACCATGCCAGATCATATTGGACGAGGGACCATCATTAATTCCGTTTTGGCTCCATTGAGCTTAAGACAGGATTGCTTCATCCAGATAGCTATTTGTTCCCAACATATTCTCAGATTAACTGGGGGTGAGTTGGAACCAGGTGTAAGTGACAGCACCAGCTGGGTGTCATCCGCGTAGGAGACTATGAAGATCCTAAAAGAAGCTAACATCAGGCTGAGTGAGGACCTCTGCGGAACCGCACAAGTAACAGGCAAGATATTTGAAGCACAGCCCTTGTCAAAGGCTTGGAATGTTCGCTCATTTAGGAAAGAGACAACCCAGTCCAAGGCTTTCCCTGTAGCACCAGCTTTACTAACCCTGTGCAAAAGTATAGAATGGTCAAAAGTGTCAAAGGCCGCACTAAGGTCCAAAAGTACAATGGCGACTGTGCCCCCGAGTCTAACCTCGATTTTACCTCTTCCACCAGTGCTAAGAGGGCAGTCTCGGTATTGTGTCTATGGCGGACGCCAAGTCTGTGGTTGATGCAAATAAGAGTCAGCCTCCAAAAAGTCAGAAAGATATCTGTTGACATGTTTTTCAGCCACCTTACTAAAAGCAGCAAAAGCAAGATGGGGCGTAAGTTTTCCAAACAAGCAGGGTCAAGATTAGGTTTTTTGAAGGAGGCTTTAACCATCTCACATTTCCACGGCTTGGGAACAGACTCAGTTTCCAGCGACAGATTGAATAAGATAGGGATAGATTGAAAGAACACTTTGAATAAGATAGGGAGGATAGTTTCCTGCTCTTGAACAATGATTTTGGGGGGAGCCGGATCGAGAAGCGTTCCTGATTTTATTTTACTGAAAAGAGACAGACGTCAGCTCCTCCAGTGAAAGGGGAGGGAATTGGGACAGGGTGGAGGAACAACTATCCCTATTATTGTTGTCTGGAACAGAGTTAGTGTTTCCACAACCTTTTCAAAAGATTGGTAACTATCAAAATGTTAGAAATAAAGAAGGAAGCAAAGGCATTGCATCTTTCAGTTGTTGGTTCCAAAAGAGGTGCGCTGGAAGAAGAGTCTAGCAACATTTTAGTAATTTTAAACATTTCTCTGGGGGTATAGCTAGCCTTATTAATCCTTATTTCGAATTTCGGAGTGATAAACTCTAACTTTCTCCCTATATAAAGTTTTTTTGGGTTCTGCGTAATCTTTCCTCCATTCCCGTTCTGCCACCTTACAATTTTTCTTTAAAGTTCTGAGTTGGGGGAGAAACACGTGGCAGACTTATTGTTAGATTTTCTTTTCTCATCCGCTTAGGGATATTTTGATCTAAGTACTGGGTCAGCCAGTTTGTGATCTTATTATGATCATCTAATGGCCTAAGGCCCAGACAGGGATGGATTTATTCAGCAAGCACCTCCAGCTCTCCCGATTCAACTGAGACCATTGTTGATCAACCATAGTTGCACTCTTAATGAGAGAAAACAATTCACTTATCCTAAATTTCATAGGGATCACAAAGTGATCTGTCCCCAGGAGAGGCCAAAGATGCAGAACCTCCAGTCGGGAGTTGTTAGTAAATACCAGATCCAGCAGATGACACCCTGTATGCGTGGCGCCCTGGACCCTTTGCTCCAATTGTAGTGCAGCCAGATCGTGAACAAAACAGGAAGGTTGGGGGTCTTTAGAATCATCCAAGTGTAGATTTAAATCACCCATAACAGTAAAGTGAGAAAATTGTAAAGCCAGATTCGCAAGAACATCAGGGGTTGATTGAATAAATTGATTGGCTGGGCCTGGCGGGTGGTAGACTAGAGCTCCCAACATTATGGTAGTATGGGAAAAAGATATAGAAAACACCAAACTTTCACAATAGGGGAGTGTGAGGGGACCAATTCTACAGTTGAATGGGTTTTTCCAAATAATAGCGAGTCCTCCGCCTTTTCTACCCCTTCTATCCCTCTGGATGATGTGATAGTCTGGGAGGAGGGCCTAGACTATATCCGGTCCGGATTCCTCATGAAGCCATGTTTCCGTGAGGAAAACTACTTCCGGATTGTAATCTTCTAGGAGAGAACGGATATCCAATTTATGACCTGGAGAAGATAGGAGGGTGAGGCGTATCATGTATAGGTGGGTGGTGGAATTTCAGATTATGTGTGTTTACAGTTTTTTTTCTAAATTACAGGAGGCTAGTAGCACTGAGGATGTGGGGGGCGGGGAATCCAAAGCGATTGAGAGGCATTGTTCACCTTTTCTCTACCATTTATTTCTGAAACAAGTAAGAGGTTATCCTGTTTGTAGAAATTTTGTCAAGAGTAACGCAAATTCTGCCAAGCTGTGGTCCATATTCAGACCAATACCTGTAAGAGCAACATTGTGTTCCTGGTTGTTTTGATGTGGAAACTCATTTTGTAATGGGAAAAGACGGTTGCCACTGTGTTTCTGACAGGTGGGCCAATAACAAGGATTTCTGTCTTGCAACCCTTTAGTTTGAGGCTATTTTGGCCCACACAGGGCTCTGGTGCTCAATGGGCATTGACTGTGGTTGTGACTTGCGAGTAAATTTGCATTTCGGCGGCATATAAGTAAAAATGGAGGTTGTGGACTGTTAGAAGGTCTGTCAGTGCTGTCATGAAAATGTTGACTAGAGGTTTGGATGGGGCAAATCTTCTCATACTGAGTTGGTGACTGGCATGGGTGGGGGAGTCAGATCTCCCAGTATGACATGTTTAGAGACTGGTCGGTCACATGTTCTACTGATTAGAGCTTGTGTGGTCGATTAAAGTGGTTCACAGTGTCGAAAGCTGCAGAGAAGTCTAGAAGGAGAACCAGGTTCCATAGGTCCTGGCTGACCTGTTTAGAATGTTCTTCCAAACACTGACTGTTTCCATCTTAAATTTGTGGTAGAAGCCAGATTGGTTGGAATTGAGGTTTTCCTGGTTGCTTTGTAGTTGGGTGGTGATTAGTTTGTCTAGGATTTTGAAGGTTCATGATAAGTTTGCAATAGTGTGGTCGTTTTTTGACCCTTGAGAATGGGATGATCACTGAATATTTCAGGGAGATGATGACTATCCAGTCTCAATCCCAGTTGGTAATGAAGGCTGCAAAAGGTGCATCTAAGGTGGCTATATTTGTTGAAGCACTGTTAGTGGGGCAGAGGTTGCCCACATCTTTAATGGGTCCTGTTCCTCTCAGGAGACAAAGGTGTATTCTGAGTTATAATTAAACAAGAGATTAGTTTTGGCACTGATCATAGGTTGTAGGGGTCAAAAGAAGGATGATCCTATTTTTGAACTTTGTTGATGAAGAATGTGCCAAGTGAGTTGCAGAGTTCTTGGGAGTGTAGGATGGTTCATTTGGTGCATTGTGGTTTAATGGGCCTTTGCACTATTCTGAAAAGTTCCATCGGGTACTTTATGACTTTTAGGACTCTATCAGCGAAGTGTTCTTTTTGGCTTTGAAGATGTTTTGTGATATGTGATTCTTGTGTATTTCAGGTCTTGGGCAGTGGCTAGAGGTGGCGATCTACACCAAGCATAAACTGTTGTGTAGTATTGCTTTTTACTGATCTAAAACATTTGTGCTGGATTGGAAGTTTTGGGGGTTATTTTAGATTGGGTGTTCTGTGAGTTGTTTTGGATTTGGTGCTTTGTGGGTTGTTTTGGATTTGGTGTTTTGAGGGTTGTTTTGGATTGGGTGTTTTTGCAGTAGCGGCTGCTACCCAATGGGGGTGGTGGGGTGGGGGGATGGAGTGAGGTGGGGGAATACATTTTTTTAAAAAAAACACTTACCTTAATACCACCGGTCGACGCCTCTCCACCGTCCTCTCTACAGCAGGAACAAGGAAGCGAAGCACACAGCCTCCCAGAATCCCCTGACCAATCACAACGCTGCCTTACAGCAGCATTGTGATTGGTCTGAGCGTCGTGGTTCGGCGCTCAGACAGGGGCTGGCAGGCTGTGCATGTTCTCCACCCAGGCTGTAATGAAGCCTGGATGGAGAACATGCAAAGTGCGCATGACGGTTTGGCTGGCCCAAGACGGCGGCCAAACCATCATGCGCACTTAAGGTGCTGCCACCACTTCCATCCCCCTGTGACGTGGGGAGCCCAGCCCCGCCCCACCGCTTCAACTGCAAGCTGAATACAAAAAACAAAATGATAATAACAGAATGTTATTATCATTTTGTTTTTTGTATTCAGCTTGCAGTGGAAGCAGTGGGGCGACGCTCCTCCGCCTTAGCAGAGGAGCTGCCGCTGTGTTTTTGTTGAGGTGAGGCGAGTGGAGAGTAGTAGAGAAGATGTCAAGTTTCTAATTGAACCATATGGCTGTGGAGTGGCAATGGGTTACAGAGTTGCAGGCTGTGTTCCATTACTGTGTCTAGGAAGTGCCCTTCTGCACATAGACCTAGTTCTCTGGAGGAAGGACAGGGTAATCTGACAATCAGCAGTTACAGTCCCATATGATGAGGGCTACTGGAATTATGAGATTTTGCGGCTGCCGCATTTCAAGCTTAAACAGATGATAAAGAAAAGTTACTAAAAACGTGGCAACACATGTTGCTGTGCAGTGAAAGGCCTTTTACAAAGGTTGATGGGTCATCTTTCTGTTGCTTATTGCTGTATTTGGGTGTCTGACTGGTAGTAATGAGGTGTAACATTTTACCAGATAATGTTACCACGTGTAAAAATTACAAAATAATGAGGTAATACTATCACAAAACATGGCACACTATGGCGCATACTTTGTCTTTTCTGCATAATTTGGTCCTTCTCTGCTGCATAATTCCTGCGGTCCTGCTTCTTAACAGATGGATGGATGTAAGATCAGATAGGAATGAAGAGAAGTCGTCAAAGAATTAGTGGGCGAGCCTTGAAGCCGGGTCTGGTGGCTCAGTGGACTAATGCATCCACTGCAGGGGCCTGTGTTCGACCTCATGGTCACAGGTTCAAATCCCGGTGGGTCCACTCCGCCTTTCATCCATTTGAGGTCAATAAAATGAGTACCATTGAGTTCGGTAACAATAAACATCTATTATTCAGCGTCAAGATGCCATGTCAGGGGTTAACGTGTGCTTTACAAATACACATGTTATGTTGGTTGGTGGGAGCATGCTACAATTTTGTAGCCATTTGCTGAGGATTGAATGTGAGTCCTAGTGACTCATGAGCAGGGCCACTTGAATTATGCAGCAGGCGAGGGCCAAATTATGCGGCAGGGTTGAGTAAACTATGTGGCAAGGAAAGCCAAATTATGCAGCATTATGCTGCACATTGTGTGATAGTATTACTTCATTATTTTGTCATTTTTAAACTTAACACTGTCTGAGCATTAGTTGCAACTCAATTCCAGTTTAATTCTCAAACACAGCAAAAATCTACAGAAGGATGACCAGTCAATCTTTGCAAAGTGCCTTCCACTGCATTGAAACACGTGTTACTACGTTTTAGTAACTTTTGAACCATTTGAGCTATAAACAATCTTTTTCTAATCTGCAGATTATGCAGCAGATGATGAATGATAGGGCAAATGTGGCAAATGTATAATTTTGCCAGAATGACCGCTGCCACACAATTGCATAATTCCAGTGGCCCTGCTCATGAGGGTCCTGGCGCCTCTGCATATACTCTAGTACACATTTGACTATGTTTACCTCTTCTCCTCTCCATCACTTCTGACCATCTTTCTCCTTAACTGCTTCCTTGTGCTGTTTTTACATCCTCCATTTTACTTTTTTCAAGTGTTTTTTGTTGAAATCCCTCATAAACTTTGAGGGAAAATGTTTTCTTCATTTTGGAAATTCAGTAAAATGGAGTTTCACCTGCTTGAGGCCATCGGGATGCTGCTCTCCAGTTTGGGTTTTCCCTGAAATTAAGTACAGCCTTTTGAACACTTAGGGAACACAGAAAGTCATGCTAGCCAGGACACTACATACTCAATTCAGGCAGTATTCAATCAATCAATCAGGATTTATAAAGTGCGGCAAATCACCCGTGAGGTTCTCAAGGCACTGGAGTTGCTAGCTGCTTTGCGGTGCTCTTTTCATTCGAACAGCCATGTTCTAATAAAAGATGGCCGCAGTGTAGGAGCTCTTGACTGCAGCTCCTGGGGTTTGGGATCACCTTTAGGTAAATATCCCTGACTTAACACCCCCCCTGTGATTCGAATCAACAACAACCATCCCGCAAACGACGGCCTGAGAAACACGTATAGGACAACCACTTACAGGATAACCACTTACTTGGTGCCCCGATCGTTGTCTCGGACCCACGGCGCCGGTCGACCCGCCACCCGAACGGTTGTTGCAGCGGGGAAATGCAGAGCTGACTAGCTCCATCTCCAGCCTCACGGAGCGGGGTGCACAAAAAGACGGACCCGTGAAGACTGCCTGCACTGCTTTGGGTACACAGAGGCAGCTGCCCAGGGGAGTGCACTCGGCAGGAGATCGTCCCTGCCGCAAGGCCTCGAGACCTAGCGCAAAATGGTGGCCGGCGATAGACGCTTGCATCAGTGACCCCCAAAGTGCGATTGCTGCACTGATAGCTACCTAGCCCCTCTTGGTCCGCGGTAAGTGTTTGGACAAACTAGGTACTTTACCCCGAGGCTTCAAGATCCAATAATCCACTTTAAATTTGAAATTTACTTGCTCACCTGAAAATGCTTGGACCTAAAATGGCGGCGGCCATCAACCCCCGCAAGAGTGACCCTAACATTCAATCTATGCACAGATAGCCATTCAGCCAAGCTTGATGCCTCTGTATGAGTTGGGCAATTTAGATACTTTCACCAGGTTAACTCCGCCACTTCACGATCCTCATATGAAAATGCCTGGACCTAAAATTGCCTGGACCTAAAATGGCGACCGGAGATCGACCCTCGCAACAGTGACACCGATGTGCGCCTTTTGCACAGATAACCATCTTAACCTTCTTTATGCCACTGTAAATGTTGGACAATTTAGTTATTTTACCCTGCTAACCCCGCCGTGTCACGATCCCCCTCCAACCTGGTGTTTACATCATTCACCTGAATATGCCTAGACCCAAAATGTCGGCTGGTGGGTCACACGCATGAGATCCTCCAAAACCAATCTTAAACACTGATTCAGGTACTCCACCCTGACTTCTTTAAAAAGGACGCTACCATAACACGATATGCTGCCAACTCGACCCTACTCTACTTTAACCCCTTGACCGCGATCGGAATTCCGCTCGTGTGCTGGACATTCCGATCGCGGGTGGGGTCGTGACGAGCTCAGCTCGTCATGCGCACAGCGCTACCGCGCAGCATGACGAGCTGAGCTCGTCATGAGCACCGAAGGGGTTAACCTAACGGAGCCTTTGGCATTGCCTGACCCTAAAATGGCGAATGAAAAACAGCAACGTTTAAGGTTAAACCCTGTCTAATGGCCAGCTCCAATTCAGTCATGGGACCTGCTTCCATGGAGGCCCCTCACTCAATCAATAGCGAAATAGGACTGAACTGACCTGCCTCAAACCCTCACCATAATAAGGAAGAACTTGGGCAAGCAAAAAAAGCAACAAAGAAATAGGACTTCGGGCACTCCACTGAAAGCAAACACATCCTAGTCTAAAGTGTCGGCCATCTTGGAAACACACTGGCTGATGCCACCCTGACTGCATCTTCTTCAACAAACCTATAAGTGAGTAGATCCAAGTCAAACCTCCAACTAACAATAAACTAACAAGCTAACTATTGCCATCTTATTGCAAGAATCCCTTTCCCCCACAACAGAGGACTCCCACCAGGGCTATAGATTATAGCTTAGGACGTATTATCACTGATGCATGCTCTAACTCCCCAAATACCCACCTATGAAACTGTCCACCAGGATTATAGCATATAACTTAGGACACACTATCACTGATGCATACTCGCATTCCCCAAACACCCACCTACCTAACAGTCCAACAATAATCATTAGACTCATTCATACCCCTCATAATATATGACTGTTATAACCTTCTGAGGATCACAAGTGCTCCCATCAGGCATGGACACCGAGTCACATTCCTCACCGGTGTAGGAAGGTGGAATCTGATTGCATGGTTACCCCCACTTTTTTCCTGGTGTTTTGCTGGTTTTTGACTAGTCTGACTGGGATCCTGCTATCCAGGACCCCAGTCTATCTGCTTTCTCCCTAAATTGATTGCATGTACTTTAGGTACACTTCAGATTGGATTCTGGGGTACCCTTATCAGTCCCTAGTATATGGTACACCATGTACCCAGGGCATAGGTACCCCAGAGGCCTCCCAGGGGCTGAAGCATGTATTATGCCACTCCTGAGAGGCCATTCAAAATGACACCACAGGTCTGCTACTGCAACCTGTGTAAGGAGGTGCATGCACCCCTTACTTAGATATAGGTTACCTATATCTATTCTAAATCACTACACATATAAACCTATCAGTCACCCCTATGGCAGGCCTTATCAATCCTGAAGGCAGGGTGCTGGGTTTTGTGTGAGAGGGTGCCCCTGCATGAGCAGAGCCCCTCTGCAGCCTTCGGAATCTATTCTCCGGGGTTGTCTGTGATGCAGCCAACCATATATACTTAAATGCATTATAACCTCGCGGTAAATGCTAACTTTAAAACGGCTGCTTAGAAACATGTTGTGTTTGGTGTCAAACACCTTGGAATCATACCTCCACACCAGTAACTGGTGTGGGAGGTATGATTCCTCCCTTGTAGTACCACTACTATGGGTCACTGGTCTACCCGGTACCAGCTTTCTCGACCTGGGCAGCACAAAATGGATGCTGCCAGCTACAGACACGAGTCTGCCCTCCTGCTGCTGAGCCAAGCTCGAGCAGAGGAAGGCCTGACAATAGGTTTCCTGTCACAGGGAGGTGTGACCACCTCCCAGACAGACTTTAGTGTATTGGGGCTGGGTGGGTGCACTCTTAGAGTGCCAGAAAGTCTGCACTGGGGGCACATTTGGTGTCCCCGTGCATAGTCCAGCTCAAACCGTTTGCAGGAGCCATTTGCTCCTGCTCTGGAGCGAAACTGGACAAAGGACATGGGTGTAGCCACCCCTCTGTCCTGACCCTCCCCTAGGTGGGTCCCCAGAGTTAGTCCAACCCCTTCCTTGGGTATAAAGTAGGAAACCTGACTACAGGACTTTAGATTTTACCTGGACTAAACTCTGCTACAGAAACCAAGTACTTCAATGGTCTACACTTCACTGGACGACAGAAGAATCTCACTTGGAGTAAAGGAGTTACTCACCTGCAGCAGCAGGCACCTAAACACATCTGACCGGTTTGCATCTCCCAAGCTCCTGAGGACTCCGAAGATTTCTGCAACACAGGAGGTGGGTTTCAGAGTGTCCTTGAGGTCGATCTACTCTCTCAGCAATCCTGAGACCAGTATCCCTCATGGGGACTGTGCAACCTGAACCCCTGTGCACCGTGTACTTTTGCAGCAGCATATGCTTTTTGGCAATCCCTGAGGCTGTGCTTTGGTCTCTGTATAGTCCCAACCCCGAGCAGAATTTCCACAAAAGATCTCCGGCCTCCACTCCACGAGTGCTCTGTGGGCTGGTGCTTTGTGATTCAGCTCGAGGTCCCTTCGCGATCCCTGGTCCGTTGGCCTGTGGGTCCTGGCGAGGGTCACTTTGATTTTCCTTGGGCTTCCCTAGTTGCTCCAGACGTGCCCTGACTCCCCATAGCTTGGAGAGTCACCTGGACCTTGCTGGTCCATACTGTAACTTGTTTCCTCTGCCCGCGTGGGTTGCCTTTGCCAAGGCTTGTTGGTGTTCAAACCGGACACTGACCCCTCAGCACTCGACATCCTTCGTGGTACAGCTCACCTCCGGACTTTGGTTGTCGTCGACATCTCCTGGTCCCCATGGCTGCAGAGTCAAGCATCCTATCTTCACACCTGAAGCACCCGACATCGGTGGGCATTCGTCTATCGAGCCCCTGGTCACCCTGAAGTGACCCAGACTCTGTCCCCTCTGCTTTCAGGTTCTTCTCACCTCGGATCCAGGCTTGGATTCCACCGGACACTTTTGATCTTCCCGGCAGCAGTACTTCTTCGCATCAAGCCATTGAAAACGACGAGGGTTTCCGACACCACTTGACCCCTATGCACCCGGCTCCTCTGGGATAGGTAACACGGGTACCTCGGTACTCACAAGGGTGCTGGCCTTAGAACCTTCTATGTTCCAAAGGGTTTGCTTGAAGTCCTCTCCGAAGTGTCCTTAAACTGTAATTTTCCAACCGCGACTTTCCCATAGAGTTGTACGGAGCTCGCGTCTGTGTTCCCATACTGCACCCGTCCTCCGTGGGCTTCCTGTGTCACTCCTTTGGGTGGTTCCTTGGGGTCCCAGCGATTCTACGTGCTCTAGGCACTGTGTCTATTGAAGTCGTGTTTGTTATACCACTTTCTTAGTATATGGTTCGGTCTCCCCCTGGAGACCGCTTTGTATTGTGCTATTTACTGTCGTTCTATTGATTAAGTATTGTGTGCTTTATGTTCTAATCTCACATAGAGATTAGTAGAGAGTGTTTAGTAATAAATACATATTTTTTATATAACACTTGTGTGGTTCTCCTTTCATTTGGTCACTTAGGAGGTTCTGTTCTGGTAAAGCAAGCTGCTTTACATTCCTTCAAGATTAAGCCTGAAGGTTGCTCTCCATAGCTACCACTAGGATAGCTTTCATAAAGGTTATCTTTGACCTAATCATCAATAAGGGTCGTTTGGACTGGTGCAAGATGCCCACTTTAATTAGTGGACAGCATATACCAGGCCAACTTCTCACAACCGGGCATCATCTTAGAACCAGACGGCCACAACGCTCACATAATCAAGGACCCACCTAATCTTACAAAAACGGCTGCCAAAGCCCTCAAACATCGACTTCTCAAACTGCATCGAGAAACACTCATATCCGACTAATACTTCTGCACATCTAAAGGAACCATAACTAGTGATCTCATATTTTACACACAAAAAAGAGCCCAATGGAGAAAAACCCTCTACTTAACGCTATCTATTGCCACATCTAGAAAAAACGCACACGGCCTAAGACTATCAATAACCCCCTCCCCCACCCTCAATGCAAAACTCACGATCTCCATTATTAACAATGGGATTATACTCATACAGTCATCTGATCACCACCTCGACCTTTTCAACAAATGTTTCCCTATCCCCAAACAGAAGGTACCTAATAATAATAAGACAGACCCCTCTCTTCGTAGATCTACCACCATAGACAGTCCACCCATTTCACCATCGCCGCACCATCACACCAACCATAACACACCTTATCAACCCAGCCACCTCTCCGGACTGTGTTGGGGCAACCCCATCTCACCTCACCGATCCAAGCTCATTCACCACTACGAGAAGGACCATAGAGCAACATATTGACAAAAATATATCCACCACCACTTCCCTGCGTCCATGCCCTGATTACAAACCCAAAATCCCCACCACACATACCCCTCCCTCTCCTCCACAAAAAAACTTGCACAACAAAGAAACTCAGATAAAACACACACCTCAGTACCCCGCGCCCCAAACACCATCCTCGAACTACCATGCTGAGATTAAGTCTAGACTTGGAGAAATCACACAGGTGCTACAGCAACTCAAAACTGACCAACTGAATCTAACCAGCATCACTACTGAGATCGCCTACAACAACAGGGGACACTCAAAGATACATGAGAGTAATAGTCCGATACACCCTAATAATAACACACTCACCTCCAAATAAACACCACACTCCACCCACCCCCGGTCACAAGACTGCGATCCACACCCTGCCACAACTCCTCCTCAAGACCAGCCAGAACCAAAGTCCCTCTCTCAGAAAATGACATCCAAGCCCTTTTCCTCACATACAAGACAAAACATCATGATTTCCCACTTAGCCTGTGCCCCAACTTAACAATCGCGTCAAACCCACACAGAGAACTGAGACCAAACTCTAGAGAGGTAAATTAGGCCAACCTCAAACCAGTACCCATCGAGGATAAAAGCTCAACAAACACCAAACCACACCTGAAGTGCATGCTCCTAAATTGCAGATCGGCCGTGAAACACGCAGCCGACATAGCAGACCTCATCGTTACCAATGATCTTGACCTAATCCTCCTAACCGAAACATGGCTAAAGACCGACTCTGCACCAATCCTTGACATTCTAATCCCTCCAGGCTATAGCATTATAAGAGCACACAGAACAAAAGGATCTGGGGGTGGAATAGCCTGTATACATCGCACTAACCTTATAGTAAACCAGTCACAAACCATCGACCTTCCCACCTGCGAATACCTATGCATAAACATTGTGAGCAACAACAGTCCCCTATGCAAATTACACATGATCTACCACCCTCCAGGCAACAACCACGCATTCATCGAACAAATCATGGAAATCATCTCCTCAAACGCTGGACAACATTGCTCCCATATCTTCCTCGGAGACTTCAACCTTCACTGGAACAACCACAACGACCCCACAGTTAATAGCCTAAAAACCTTCCTTACTGACCTTAACCTGGTCCAAATCTGCAACAGCCCGACGCACAACCTCGGTGCTACACTGGATCTCGTCATTGCTAGGACAAACTCCATCAAACTTGAATCGATCGTCCCCTCTGATTGGACAGACCACCACTGCATCACCTTCCTTATCACCGAACCTACTAAGACACATAAACCGCAAATTAAGAAACCCAAACAATGGAAAAGGAACAATCGCGACATTAACCTCAACGATCTAACATCCCTCAGCAATAATGTACTAACACCGCCAGTGGACATGACAGAGGTCCATGACCTCACAAACCACTATAACAACTCGATGACGCATTCTTGATGCAGTTGCGCCCTTTAAGCTAAAAAGAACGCCCTCTAAAGACTCCAAACCATGGTACAATGGAAGCCTAAATTAACAAAGACGCAACCTGAGACTAGCTGTACGGGCATGGAGATCCTCACCATCACTAGAGCACCTTAAACAACTGAGATCACGGAGGAGCACCTACAACAAACACATCAGAATCTCAAAAGCAAATCTCTTCAAAGTTCAGCTAAACAATGCCAGAAATCGCCCAAGAAAACTGTTCGAAATTATCAAGCAACAATCCTCTCAACAACCCAACGCCCCCACATTAGGTCCTAACCCACAACCATACTGTAACTTGTTTCCTCTGCCCGCGTGGGTTGCCTTTGCCAAGGCTTGTTGGTGTTCAAACCGGACACTGACCCCTCAGCACTCGACATCCTTCGTGGTACAGCTCACCTCCGGACTTTGGTTGTCGTCGACGTCTCCTGGTCCCCATGGCTGCAGAGTCAAGCATCCTATCTTCACACCTGAAGCACCCGACATCGGTGGGCATTCGTCTATCGAGCCCCTGTCACCCTGAAGTGACCCAGACTCTGTCCCCTCTGCTTTCAGGTTCTTCTCACCTCGGATCCAGGCTTGGATTCCACCGGACACTTTTGATCTTCCCGGCAGCAGTACTTCTTCGCATCAAGCCATTGAAAACGACGAGGGTTTCCGACACCACTTGACCCCTATGCACCCGGCTCCTCTGGGATAGGTAACACGGGTACCTCGGTACTCACAAGGGTGCTGGCCTTAGAACCTTCTATGTTCCAAAGGGTTTGCTTGAAGTCCTCTCCGAAGTGTCCTTAAACTGTAATTTTCCAACCGCGACTTTCCCATAGAGTTGTACGGAGCTCGCGTCTGTGTTCCCACACTGCACCCGTCCTCCGTGGGCTTCCTGTGTCACTCCTTTGGGTGGTTCCTTGGGGTCCCAGCGATTCTACGTGCTCTAGGCACTGTGTCTATTGAAGTCGTGTTTGTTATACCACTTTCTTAGTATATGGTTCGGTCTCCCCCTGGAGACCACTTTGTATTGTGCTATTTACTGTCGTTCTATTGATTAAGTATTGTGTGCTTTATGTTCTAATCTCACATAGAGATTAGTAGAGAGTGTTTAGTAATAAATACATATTTTTTATATAACACTTGTGTGGTTCTCCTTTCATTTGGTCACTTAGGAGGTTCTGTTCTGGTAAAGCAAGCTGCTTTACATTCCTTCAAGATTAAGCCTGAAGGCTGCTCTCCATAGCTACCACTAGGATAGCTTTCATAAAGGTTATCTTTGACCTAATCATCAATAAGGGTCGTTTGGACTGGTGCAAGGTGCCCACTTTAATTAGTGGACAGCATATACCAGGCCAACTTCTCACAACCGGGCATCATCTTAGAACCAGACGGCCACAACGCTCACATAATCAAGGACCCACCTAATCTTACAAAAAAGGCTGCCAAAGCCCTCAAACATCGACTTCTCAAACTGCATCGAGAAACACTCATATCCGACTAATACTTCTGCACATCTAAAGGAACCATAACTAGTGATCTCATATTTTACACACAAAAAAGAGCCCAATGGAGAAAAACCCTCTACTTAACGCTATCTATTGCCATATCTAGAAAAAACGCACACGGCCTAAGACTATCAATAACCCCCTCCCCCACCCTCAATGCAAAACTCACGATCTCCATTATTAACAATGGGATTATACTCATACAGTCATCTGATCACCACCTCAACCTTTTCAACAAATGTTTCCCTATCCCCAAACAGAAGGTACCTAATAATAATAAGACAGACCCCTCTCTTCGTAGATCTACCACCATAGACAGTCCACCCATTTCACCATCGCCGCACCATCACACCAACCATAACACACCTTATCAACCCAGCCACCTCTCCGGACTGTGTTGGGGCAACCCCATATCACCTCACCAATCCAAGCTCATTCACCACTACGAGAAGGACCATCGAGCAACATATTGACAAAAATATATCCACCACCACTTCCCTGCGTCCATGCCCTGATTACAAATCCAAAATCCCCACCACACATACCCCTCCCTCTCCTCCACAAAAAAACTTGCACAACAAAGAAACTCAGATAAAACACACACCTCAGTACCCCGCGCCCCAAACACCATCCTCGAACTACCATGCTGAGATTAAGTCTAGACTTGGAGAAATCACACAGGTGCTACAGCAACTCAAAACTGACCAACTGAATCTAACCAGCATCACTACTGAGATCGCCTACAACAACAGGGGACACTCAAAGATACATGAGAGTAATAGTCCGTTACACCCTAATAATAACACACTCACCCCAAATAAACACCACACTCCACCCACCCCCGGTCACAAGACTGCGATCCACACCCTGCCACAACTCCTCCTCAAGACCAGCCAGAACCAAAGTCCCTCTCTCAGAAAATGACATCCAAGCCCTTCTCCTCACATACAAGACAAAACATCATGATTTCCCACTTAGCCTGTGCCCCAACTTAACAATCGCGTCAAACCCACACAGAGAACTGAGACCAAACTCTAGAGAGGTAAATTAGGCCAACCTCAAACCAGTACCCATCGAGGATATAAGCTCAACAAACACCAAACCACACCTGAAGTGCATGCTCCTAAATTGCAGATCGGCCGTGAAACACGCAGCCGACATAGCAGACCTCATCGTTACCAATGATCTTGACCTAATCCTCCTAACCGAAACATGGCTAAAGACCGACTCTGCACCAATCCTTGACATTCTAATCCCTCCAGGCTATAGCATTATAAGAGCACACAGAACAAAAGGATCTGGGGGTGGAATAGCCTGTATACATCGCACTAACCTTATAGTAAACAAGTCACAAACCATCGACCTTCCCACCTGCGAATACCTATGCATAAACATTGTGAGCAACAACAGTCCCCTATGCAAATTACACATGATCTACCACCCTCCAGGCAACAACCACGCATTCATCGAACAAATCATGGAAATCATCTCCTCAAACGCTGGACAACATTGCTCCCATATCTTCCTCGGAGACTTCAACCTTCACTGGAACAACCACAACGACCCCACAGTTAATAGCCTAAAAACCTTCCTTACTGACCTTAACCTGGTCCAAATCTGCAACAGCCCGACGCACAACCTCGGTGCTACACTGGATCTCGTCATTGCTAGGACAAACTCCATCAAACTTGAATCGATCGTCCCCTCTGATTGGACAGACCACCACTGCATCACCTTCCTTATCACCGAACCTACTAAGACACATAAACCGCAAATTAAGAAACCCAAACAATGGAAAAGGAACAATCGCGACATTAACCTCAACGATCTAACATCCCTCAGCAATAATGTACTAACACCGCCAGTGGACATGACAGAGGTCCATGACCTCACAAACCACTATAACAACTCGATGACGCATTCTTGATGCAGTTGCGCCCTTTAAGCTAAAAAGAACGCCCTCTAAAGACTCCAAACCATGGTACAATGGGAGCCTAAATTAACAAAGACGCAACCTGAGACTAGCTGTACGGGCATGGAGATCCTCACCATCACTAGAGCACCTTAAACAACTGAGATCACGGAGGAGCACCTACAACAAACACATCAGAATCTCAAAAGCAAATCTCTTCAAAGTTCAGCTAAACAATGCCAGAAATCGCCCAAGAAAACTGTTCGAAATTATCAAGCAACAATCCTCTCAACAACCCAACGCCCCCACATTAGGTCCTAACCCACAACCAAACTGCAACATGTTTGCCTCCCACTTCCTTGAAAGATCTAAAAAGATAGAAAATGTACTCCAAACAGCAAATGAACACTTCACAATTATACTTCCACCTATCCCGCACTCGCCCCGATCTGTACAAACCCCTATCCAACTCAAACTTACCCGCAAAAACAAAGCGTCTTGGAACACTTTCAAATTTTTCGACGATAATGACATTCTCAAGATCTTAACATCACTTAAACCATCAAATCACTGAAGCCAACATCTTCAGTGAGATCAAAACTTCTCTAATACCCATCTGGACGAAGATAGTGAATGCCTCCCTACTGCAAGAAACCCTGCAGAGCTGCCTAAAAGTAGGTCAGGTAACCCCCATTCTAAAAAAGCCCACAACTGACCACACAATCCCAGATAACTACCGTCCAATATCCACTATTCCTACCCTAGCAAAACTACTGGAGAAATGCGTCCATTCCCAACTATGCAGCCACATAGCTCAATTCCACTTCATTGACCAGTTCCAACCAGGCTTCCGTCAGGACCATAGCACGGAAAAAGCCATGACACACATTGTTGACGACGCGCTCAGAATACTAGACCAAAATGAATCCTGCCTCCTAATCCACCTAGAACTATCCCCAGCCTTCGATACGGTCAAACATGACAGTCTCCTAGATTTACTTGAACATAGAATGGGATTATCAGGGGCTGTCCTAAAATGGTTCGCCTCTTTCTTAGACAGCCGAACGCAAAGAATCAAGATCAACCAATCGCTGTCCACCACCACGGCAGTCAACCTAGGAGTCCCTCAAGGTTCCTCCTTATCACCTACCCTCTTCAACCTATTCATGGAGCCCCTAACCGAAATTCTGAAACTCTCCAATGTTCACTACCACATATATGCTGATGATACCCAACTATACCTAAAAGTATCATCACCAGTTGATATCCGCTCACTCAACACAACTCTGCAAAAAACCCACAACTGGCTGACCAGAAACCACCTCAAAATTAATGCGCTCAAAACTGAATTCCTCCTAATTACCCCTCCACAAGGACACGTCGACATTGAAGACTGGATAAAACACTTAACTGCCTTCAACTGCAAACCATACATCATAGATTCCACAAGATCTCTGGGAATAACAATCGACAAAAATCTCAACATGCAGAAACTTATCAGTACAGCCACCAGAGGAGCAAACTTTCATATGAACATTATTAGAAAACTAAAACCCTTCCTCCCCGCTGACGACCTCAAATCAGCAGTGCAAGCTCTAGTGATACCCACAATAGACTATGGGAATACAACCTTATGTGGTCTTCCAAGATCCAGACTGGCTCCACTAAGAGCCTCTCTCAATGCAGCCGCAGGACATCACCGACTCCAAAAAGAACAACCACATCACCCCTGATCTAAAGGCACTCAACTGGCTCCCTTATGAGGCAAGAACTCAGCTTAAAATTGCCTGCATGACACACAAAGCCTTGCACTTCAACACTCCAAGGTTTCTAGCCGATAAACTGGAACTATCAGGTGGTGGCAGAATGTCGAGATGCACCAGCACCTGGCCATAGAAATCGCAAAAATTTTGGAAAAAGAAAACATACAACCTTACTTTCTCCGAACTAGCACCTAGAATCTGGAATGCCCTGTCCCCGGAAATCAGAGTGAACCCTTCAAGCACCTCCTTCAAAAAAGAAGTCAAACTGCTTCTAATGAACAAATCTCTACCCGACCCTAATACTTGACTTAGCTCACCAAACAGGACTTACTCCGGATTTTAAGGACCAATGGCTAACACACTCTTGAGTACCCCAGACCCACTACTAATGTTTGACATCACTTATGCCTTCCCTACTATCTACTCTTATTTTTTGTACCTAGTGTATCAAGCTATCTATTTGATGTAGCATTTGTAAAGCGCTCTGATACCCTTCCAGGGTCTAGTTTGCACTATATAAAACTTTTTAAATAAATAAGCAGTGAAAGCGAGGGAAAAGTAGGAGAAAGTAGTCAAAAAAACGGGGGTGACAGGAAGGAGAAAGTAGTAAAAACCAAGGGAGATGCAGGAGAAAGCACTCAGAAAGACAGGGGAAATGGTGGAGAAAGCAGTAAAAAAACAAGGTGAAATCAGGAGAAAGCACTCAGAAAGATGGGGGAAAGAAAGGAGAACACTGTAAAAAACGATGGAGAGCCAGGAGAAAGCACTCAGAAAGACGAGGCAAAGGAAGGAGAAAGCAGTCAAAAATGAGGCACAAGCAGGAGAAAGCACTCGGGGAAAGGAAGGAGAAAGGAGTAAAACATGACCCAAAAGCAATAGAAACCACTCAGAAAAACAGGGGGAGAGGAAGGAGAAGGCAGTAAAAACAAGCATTGGCATAGCCAATAGGTCTCGCCTTTGGGACCTTATAAGTGTTTAGTTATCCAGCACAATATCCTTGGTGCAACAACATCAAGTGTTGCATGGCTAAACACTTATAAGTTCCCAAAGGCGAGACCTATTGGCTATGCCAATGCTTGTTTTTTTCATTGTACACTACATTATTTAGTTGCTGACTTTTTTTAGGTTTTGCTCTTTTTTGCTTTCTTCTTAATTTACCTCCCAATTTGTGCCCTAAAGTATATCGTAGAGTGACGCTATTACAAATTCCATTGATAGGTATGGTTCTAGCAAAGCACCCGTGCAAAACATTTAGTCACGCGTGGGATCAGGATCTGCTGAAAACTGCAATAGACAACAAAAATGGTGCAAGCATCTATTTGCTCTTCTGTTTCATCAAATACAAAATGGCAGAAAAAAACTGTACATCTAGTTTCAATATTACAGACTGATGAACTCTAACCATCTAACTGTGGCTACTAAACAAACTACATTAAAGCCAACGTGAATCATGTGTCACTATCTTTACAATTCACACACTCTGGCACTTCCTTTGACACATCAACTCCTCCGGACCTGGTTCCATCTGTCCACACAGGGCACAACCTTGGTATTGGTTTTATTCAAGAGTCTCCTTTCACTTCCCAAGCAGTCTATTTCCATATAGACTCAACTCACTGCTAATACTCATAAGCGGCCTATCAAAGTAATGTCACTGCCCCAAATTCTTAGAGACTCAAACATAAAAAAACAAAAGTCACATCAAATAGCCTGGGAAATAACCAAAACAAACCATTACACAACCATTAGACAGAGTGCATAAAGAGAAGCAGTGCCGTGATGTTATTTGCATCAGGGTTTTTTTAATGAGAACACACCTTTATAGGCAGAGAAATCAGAATGAAATCTCATGCACTTGCTATATTTTTAATCACCTGAGACATTCTCATCTCCTACCTGCAGGTAAACTGCTTTAACACTGTTTATGAACATCTTGTTAAAAACATCCCAAAAGTGAGATAGTGAAGATTCCTTGACCCGGAATTAAGTAGAATACGTAGATGATTTTTCTACTTCAGGTTGCAGCCTTCTGTGAATTAAGGGGAGGAGAGGGATGCTCCCCAAACAATGGGGAGTTTTCGATCAAAGGTGAATGTAACGTCATTCCCACATACAGGGCAGAAAAACTGTTGTTTGTTAATTCAACATACATAGCAAACAACTAATACCAGCCACCCAAGCCATTCTTAAACTTTGGCTGCCTCAAAGAGTCTGAATCGTCACACTTGTAGCAGTGTGATGGTTAGCAGTTGTTTAAGTACAGTGGCAATGTGTGATGCAAAGAGTGGTGGCCTTCTGACGAGGGCCCCGGTACTTATAATTCAGGCTCCATGCCAATCACATATTAGACCTCTCAAATGAGTCTGCCAGCACGTGTATCCTCTTTATTCAGACACAACTACTCACAAACACTATCTGGCAAAACCACACGTGTGCACCACACATCGTCATACCTGGCACCACACTGTCACACCCAACACACAAAAACATTTCACAAACGAAAAAAATTGAGCTGCTGGATTGGTCAATGCTGAATCCTAGGTAAACAAACAGAATGCGGAGTAGCTTGTGCCTCTTGCTTGCTTTCAATAGCTGGGCTGCGTTATTAATTGCTCAGCGCCAAGACGCCTCAGGGAATTCGTTTGCGCTTTATAAGAAATTAAATCAAATCAAATCGCTGGTGGTAAATCTATTTTAATGTAGACTGATAAACTGATGATATACACAGAAATTCGATTTTTGTGAAAATAACGTTATCTTTGAAAGATTGGTTAATATGCTGTTGGCAAGTCCTGTAATTTCCAGTTCATGTACAAAAGAAGTAGCAAAGAGGAGAATTATTTTACTATCTTTCCAGCCTATTTGCCTGTGTTTGATTCTCCTACTACCACATTTATGAGGGTACAGCTAAGTCTGGAGCTAGCATATTCAAACTTTCCAGATAAAAATCGCCTGCATACCAGACACTGCTCCTGCAGAATCCAGCAATAGACTCCAGGAAGCAGAAAACATCTATTATCCAGTTATTAACATGTGTCTCTCGTCCCTTAAGTCTTACTGTAGGGCGGGGCCTGAAGGCATGCCATGTACAGAACGCATTACTGTGTCCTTCCGTCCAATCGGAAAGCACTGTACACATGAGCGCACTTTGATGACAATGCCTCCCAGCTTCACAGTGTCCCCACTACAATGCATGGAACAAAAAAGCTTTGGGCTGCATCACATAAGCGGTTCTGTGTCAAGCAGCATTTGAAAAGCTGCCGGCAAGTTTTTAATTTTTCCTGGTGCAAAATGTCATTTATTGAAATACCATGGGCAACAAAGAAAAATAAATGATATGGTGGAATAAGCACCATAAATGACATATGTTATTACAATTCTAGTACTAACCCTCAAAGCATTTAACAATTTTGCTGTTAAAAATAAATTGGCATATTTTGCTGTTAACCCTCCCACCCCCAATGCTTACCCTAGACTGCTATCCTGTCAACGTGGGTATCCGTTATGTGGGGGAATACTGGAAGGAAAGTGCACTGTAGTTATGCACTGACTGCTGAGAAAAACCAAAACCTGCAGTAAAATTTCAAATGACTGTGCTCTATATACAGACACAGGGCTGACGTGTAATGCACAAAGTGGAACATTGCCACAGCTAATATTTACGCTCGTTTTGTGTAATGCCCAACTAGCAGCTGTGCTCAGAAAGACCCAAACTATCACATAAATAAAGGGCATGTCCAGCATCTGACAGGAGCACTTGTGGCTCGGCCGATACATGCTGGAAACACACAAGGGCGCTCACATTAATCCCTTCCTCCACGGTATGGGGAGTAATTAAGGAGCTGGATGGCGGAGTTTGAACTATAAAATAAAACAAGCTTTTGACAAACCAATAGGACTTGCCTTTGGGATTGTTGGTTTTATCAGTGCTTGTTAGTGATGTGAAGCAACAGCAAGAAAGAAGGAAAAATGAAAAAAAATGTGTTGTAATGAGACTTCTGAATACGTGTCTTAGGCTAGAGCTTCTGACACGTGCACGCTTACTGAATGACACAGGAGCCATTTTATTGTTGATTTATTTTAGTTACCATTCCAAGATGGCTGATGCTACTTGGTGTGGCAATGATTAAAAAATACTTTTTAATTGTGCAAAAGCGCATTTCTGCAAGCAGAATAGGCCAGCAGCAAACCGGCCCTCCAAGAAATGTAAAAAGAATTTTAAACTAAATGTTAAAAGGACTGCGAGGGGTGGATGAGCAACGAAGGAGCAGATGAGAGAAAGCAACAATAAAAATTAAAATAAAGCTAGGTGGGGGGATAAATGGATAAAGGAGGAGGGGAAAAGCATCAAACAAGGGAGAGAGCAACACAGAGTGTGGAAGGGGTGCATATATGACAGGGGAGAAGCATGAGAGGAAGAAATCAGGAAAACACATGCAGTGTTTAAAAAAAAATGTAGGTCCTTGAAAGCGAGGAGTAGGTGGATGTTATCTAGACAATCAAAAGAATGGTAAGAAGGCTTTGCTCCAGGGGAATGACAAACACAAGAAGAGGATGGCTAGTTATCGAACAAGAAGCATGCAAATAAGAGTGACAATTAAGCCAACCAATGGTAAGCAATGGGCGGTCTCTACGCCCACTTTTCGCCAACAGAGATCTAAAAGCTGTTGGTTAGGCACAATCTAGAAAAGTTGGCCAGGGAGGGGTGGAGGAGGCAATGGACAAGCATGTGGGCAGGGAGGAGTAACACCGAGAGCCCAGCGAGGATGTGACAGGTCGCAGCACGCGAAAGAGGAAGAACAAATATATGCACCCGCAGTGAGTGTACAAGAAAAAGCAAAATGTAGTTCCATTAATGTAAGCAGTCGAAAAATACAAGTCACCCAATCAAAAGAATGGTTAAAAAAAAATCTAGTGCGCCAGGAAGAGACCAACAAAAGAAGAGGAAGGAAAGCCAACGAATAAGATGCAAGCAAACGAGTGACAAGAAAGCCAATCAATGGTAAGCAATAAGCTGGTTCGCTGCCCAATGCAATTATTGGGATTTTCCACAATGAGGCTTAAAAAACAAATAACTAAAAGATGCATGTAGGTGAGACCTAAAAATGGCTTCTACACCAAAAATACAGGGGTTACCTACTTTTGATTCACACCTGCCTATTGCTTCCATCACACTATTCTTTCTCTTTTGCTCACTCTTGCGGTTTTCCCATCCCACTTTTCTCCTTTTGTCACGGATTTCCCAATTTTCTCTTCCTCCTCCTCTCTCTCTTTTCTGCCTTTCGCTGTGTTACAATGGTTCGAAGTTTGCTGGTTAAAAAAAATAAGTCCTGCTGGCTACAAAATGGGTGCTGATGCCTGCCAACTGCAACTACCAGCATAAATGAAGCGCTGTCTGCTGTATAAGAAACTGTGGAGCTCCAAAAGTGGTTTGTTCAGGAGTATGCGGCACAGTGCTGTTATATTCTTAGAGTGAAGGTTGCACACTAGTTTTTTTAGCATTATATTATGAGCTGGCTGGTAAAATAATACACCCATTGAACATCACCCTCTGTAGCTCACTCGACTCGCGCTCCTGCAACGTGGCCCCAGGCCTGCAGCTGAGGGTAAGAACACCTGAGAGGGTGGCATGGCGGCCCAGACCACCGGCTCTCTTGCACTTTTGGACTGGAGGGTGCCGACCTGGGAAACAGTGCAAAGGTGTTTCCACCCCACAGGAATAGCAGGCTTTTGTATAGCGAGTGTCCAGCACAAGCATCGTTTAATCACGAGTAGCTTGTACAAGATGCCGTGTCTAGTAAACATAGCCCCCACCGCGGAGCTTAAGAACATTTTGAATCCAAAATAATACGTTGCCGCAGTGTACATATTGGGCAGGCCCTATATACTTCCAGCTCCTATGGTGCGCCTAGTTTGCAGGTCCTACCTTCTTAACTCGTGTATTTCAGCATTATGGTTACTGTAACATAGGCCCCAGTGTGAACTTTCATCGTAACGAAGTCCAGCGTCTGTGTTTATTCTGACAGTGAGTTCGACGTCATGCTTGTCTGCACCAGTGTCAGAGCTGTGAACCACTACCACCAAATATTCAGAGCACTTGTCAGAAATGCATCGCCGTCCTCCCCTGGCGCGCCTGCTCTGCAAGAGCGTGTGTAAATAAAGGAGTAGAAACGCGTTCACTAAACAAATGCCTGAAATATTTGCTTCGGCAGCTTCTTGCCCCGTACACCCCCTGAGACAGCCCTCAGATCCTACAACGCGCCATAGGCTCGTGTCCCCACTATTATAAGAGCAAGCAGTGGAGGGCGATCCTTTGGCTTCAACGCAGCCAAACTCTGGAACTCTCTTCCCCAGACCTCGCGGACTGTGGACAACCAATCGTCCTTCCGAAAACTATTTAAACAAGCATTGGCCGCGGCCGTGAAACTGACACGGCCGCGCGCAAGCACTGAAACACAAGTGCGGCACAGACCCGGGTTAAAGAAGTGGGAGGGGTGGGGGGATTGCGATTCCCTTGCGGGAGCGAGCGGCGCCAGGAGCAATAATTGCTACCATATGGCGCCAGCTGCTCGCTCCCGCAAGTGAATCGCCAAACGTGCACGCGTTGCCATTGAAGGCAATGGAACGCGTGCACGTTTTTGGCTGAAAAGCCGAATCGATTGCGAGACCTAACGAGGGAGAAGCAGGAGAACGCATTCAGAAAAACGGGGCAGATGAAGGAGAAAGCAGTAAAAAACGAGGGAGAAGCAGGAGAAAGCACTCAGAAAAACGGGGCAGATGAAGGAGAAAGCAGTAAAAAACGAGGGAGATCAGGAGAAAGCACTCAGAAAAACGTGGCAGATGAAGGAGAAAGCAGTAAAAAACGAGGGCGAAGCAGGAGAACACATTCAGAAAATGGGAGAAAGGAAGGAGAAAGCATTAGAAAATTTGGCAAAAGCAGGACAATTCACCCAGAAAACAGGGGGAGAGGGAGGAGAAAACAATCAAAAGTGAGCACAAGCAGGAGAAAGCACTCAGAAACATGGGGGGAAGGAAGGAGAAAGCAATAAAAAAAACAAGGCAAAAGCGTGATAAAGCACTCAGAGAAATGGGGGAAAGGAAGGAGAGAGCATCAAAAAATGAGGCAAAATTCAGAAGAAAGCACTCAGAGAAATGAGGGATAGGAAAGACAAAGCAGTAAAAAATTAGTCAAAAGCAGGAGAAAGCACTCAGAAAAACGGTGACAAAGGAAGGAGAAAGCAGTAAAATGAGGCAAGAGCAGCAGAAAGCACTCAAAAAAAGGGGAAAGGAATGTGAAAGTAGTGAAAATAGAGGCTAAAGCAGGAGTAAGCAATCACAGAAACGGGGAGGAAGCAGAGCAGTGCAGCAGCACAGGGAGAGTTGGGCCTGGGGCCTCTCATTTGGGGTCATTGGTGGAGTCATGGTGAGTTACTCTAAAGCACGGTGTGGTAAATGAAGATGCAGGGTAGCCAGTAGTATAAGTGATAACAGGATGCTTTAAGATAAGAGTCCCAGGTTACAGGTAAAGGATAGTAAGAAGGAAGCTGGAAGCCCCAGTGAAAGCAGCATCCTTGCTGCTCAGCCCACGTACTCCAACTAACATTCACTCCACCATGCACACATCAGCATTCTGTTACCTCACACTCACACTGGCTGGGCAGCAGGGGACATAAAACTAAGGAGAGAATGCATGGCACAGAAATGAAGATACCATATATGGCCACTAGAATCATGTGATTTTGCAGCCACAGCTTTTCCCACATAAATTTGACGTTGTCACATTATCCATCATGTGCTGCATAATCCACAGATTTTAACCAAAAAATGTTTTTAGGTCAAACAGATCAAAAGTTATCAAACAATTCAACAACACATGTTGCTTCACAGTCGAAAGCCCAACGTGAAAGGCTGCTTGTCATCTTTCTGTTTCTTATTGCTGTATTTGAGTGTTAAACTGGTGCTAATGAGATTAAACCTTTGCCCGGAGAGTGTTAAGTGTGCAAAAACCAAATAATAATGAAATTATACTATCAAAGGAAGTGTTGGATTACGCTGCATAATTTGACTTTTCTTGCCGCATAATTTAGTCGACCCAGCCACGTAATTTGGTCCTCCTCTGCCGCATAATTCCAGTGGCCCTGGTCTACAGTTCTCCCCCTCAGTTCAAAGCTGCCTGGAGGAATCTCTGGTTCTGAGTCACAACAGCTGTACTGGGTATAGCTCAAGGTAACCCAGTGTACACTGCATTTTAAGGGCTCTTTGATTAACTTCCCCATATAACCTCAGACTACCACTCCCTCCATGGTCTCACTCGCCCACGTTATATTAGAGCTGTACCTCTCCTGGCCTCAGCCTCTGTAAGATCTCAGTTGTGTCCTCGTTTGGCTTTGTTCCCTTCAATTATCTCACACTCCTTTGACCTCACTCCCTAGTAGGGATCAATTCAGTGCTTATAGTTTGAGCCAGTGGTTTCCGGTGTTGTCAACACCAGCACTTATGTTTGTTGCATTTAGAGATTAGCACAACTACGCTTGCTTATTATTCTATGTACATTAAATGACTAATGCTCTATTACTTACCGGTAATCTTCATTACTCCGGGTCCCGTTGTCCTCGTCCCATTCATCGACAATGTGGAGATAACCATCTCCCGACAGAAAAAAAGACAAGAGGAATGCTGGGACCCTATACTGCCCCTCCCACCGGGAGTACATAAGCAGTACTTACCCAGCATCCCGCCTGTACAACCAAGCCCACACAGGAAGGCCGGCCGTCCGGGAGGGAGGGAGGGGCGTATGAATGGGACGAGGACAACGGGACCCGGAGTAATGAAGATTACCGGTAAGTAATAGAGCATTACCCCCAGGTCCCTAAGTCCTCGTCCCATTCATCGACAATGTGGAGTATACCAAAGCAGAAAACCCGGCCTTCCGAATCCCCAAGCGCACCCAGGAAACCACACCAAACGCAGCGACCCAAGGGAGCACAGAAGAGGGACCCGCAGGAAGCAACCGGCCAGCAACCCAGAACAGGACAGCAGGGACACAAACAAGACCGGAAACAACCAAGAAAAAAACATAAGGCCATAGCCACAACAACGAGGCAGCCAACCAGAGAAACCGGAGACAGAGCAACCATGCCCAAAACCCAAAAGGACAGAGCCAAGGGAAGCCATTGGACAAGGCTGAACACCCCAGAACCACCAGGAAGGAACACGGGCCCCGGCAGCCACACAGACAGAGAGCAAACCTCAGCCGCCACGGAGAAGGCCAAAGAAAGAAGCCAAGGCCGGGCAACCGGGCGCAGGCACAAGCATCCAGCCAACAAGGAAGGAGCCACAGCGAGAACCCAGAAGCAGCAGAAAACCCCAGGATGCCAACGCCACACAGGGAAGAAGGCAGCAAACCGCACCAGGACCGGACACAAAACCCCAGAGCAGCAGGGGCAGAGGACGCCAACCCCAAAAACAGCAGACAGCCGACCAAACAACAAAGAGGCCAGCAAAAACAGCAAAACCAAAGGGAACCGAACAGGCACAGCCAGGGCGGAGACAGGGCCAACCCCCACAACCCCAGAACCCCCAACCCCAAAGGGAGGGAAAAAACCAGGCAGGGCGCAAGCCCCGGGCAACCAGGAACCACCGGCAGAACCCAAACAGGGACCAACCAGGCACGAACCCGCCGAACCACAGGGGGCAGACAAGAGAAGCCGAAGCAAAGGGCAGGGAGGCCGCAGAGGCAACAGCCAAAGCAGAACCCAGAGGAAGCAGAGAAGCCAGAGGCACAAGTAGCACCAGACTCCGTACAACCAGCCGCCAGGAGAACACACCCCCAGAGAGGGCAAGACAACACCACCCAACCCCACCCCAACAGGGGAGGGAGGGGCATGCCGAAAGGCACCCCACACCAGGAGCAGAACCCGGGGGAGCCAGCAGGGAAGACAGGAGCGAGCCAGGACACCAACCACCAGGAAAGGGACCAGGGAAACCTGGAAACACCCCAGAGGCAGCACAGAATCCACAGCACAGCCAGCCAAAACCCAGGAGGCACAGCCGGAGGCCAAGCCGTACCAGCCCCCAGTCGGCAGACCAGGAGGAAAAGGAGACAACCCCGGACACGACAACCCTGAAGGAAATCGAAGGACACGAACCCTGCACCAACAACCCGAGCCAGAGGACGAGGCGAAGGCAACGCACCAAGCAGAGCCAGCAGGAGCCAGAAAGGACCACAGACACTAGGGCCCCACAAGCTGGAACGAGACCAGACGCAACCCAGGCGCAAACAGAGCGGAAACACCGCCGGCCACGCGAAGGGCCAAACCAAGGAGAAGAGACGCTGCAAGGAAAGAAACCGGAGCCCAATACCAGCCCAACGAACCAAACCCGCGAAGAACAGCGGGCAGGACTAGGCTCAGGAGGGACACAAGGGCACAGCCGAAACACCGACGAGACAGGCCAGGACACCTCGAGAACACCCATGGCAAGGACGCAGGGCCAAAGAAGGCCCCCAGGAAGGAAAGGACGAAGGGGGAAACATGTGCAAGGCCAAGCAACCGCACTAGAACCCCAGGCGGACCCCCAACAGGGAGAACAGAGGAGCAGGAAAACGAGGTGCCAAGGACCAGGACAAAGCACCTGCGAAAAACAGCCCAGCCCAAACAGCAGGGACAGGGAACACGGACCCCCGGAAAAAGGAGCAAACACTGGTGAACTGCCACATGGAACGCACCACCGGGGGAGACCGGAGCAAGAACAATGCCCCCCTCCAACCTCCCACCAGCCCAAGACGCACCACCAGCCAAAACGCCAGGGCAGGAGGGGCACACACCCAAGGAGCAGGCACCCAGGGAAAGAAAAGACCAAACCACAGCCAAAAGCCAGGCTGCGAGGGGTCCCGGGGCACCAAGGCCCCCAACGGAAAGCCAGAATCAGACCCCAAGCGCACCGCCCAACCAACGAAAGGAAGAGCACACAGAGGAAACGGGCCCCGGAAATACAGGGACCGAACCCCAGCAGCAGCCGCGAAACAGGAGGGCAAATGCACCAGGCAGAAGCACCCAGCAGAAAGGGGCCGCAGCAGGAGCAACCACAGACCGAGCAGCACCATCGGTGGAACCAGGAGACAAGCGAAGCCCGACCCAAAGAGAAGGCAGAGGCCACCGAAGCAAGCCCCAGACATCAAACGCAAGCACGCAGACAGCGGAGAGCCCAGAACGCCAGGAAGATGAACCAGGGCAACCCCGAGAAGCAAGCAGAACTCAACAGAAGGGGAACACAAGGGCCAAACCAAGGAACCCACGGAAGCCAGGAGCCTAGCAACCGCAAGAGACAGCAGCCCCCAGCCCGGATGAGACAAGAAACCGGACACGGCGGCAGCCAGCCAGACTGCACGAACAGCCCAAAGGCAGAGGACAAACACCCCAGGTCACATGCAGCCAAAGCCAGGGCGGAAGAAAGAGCACCCCACACACAGGGGCCCCGGGCACAAACCCCGGCACCCCCAAGCCACACAGGGCTCCCAAGAACAGGAGCACACAGAAGCCAGCGCAGCAGGAAGGGACAAGAAAGGAAAGCCAGCCCCCGCCCCAAGAGGAGACCGACCACGCCAAGGCATGGCCAGCGGGCACAGAGTACAACCCCGGACCAAGACAACAGGGCCACTGCAACCAAAGACCGGGCCCGGGAACACCAGAGCAGGAACAGGGGGGCCGAAGAAACAAGCCCCACAGGGTGGCAAGGCCACAGGCCAACGGGGGCGCACCGCAGAACAGCAGCTGAGAAGACCAACCCACAAAACACGGATGGCATCCAACGAAGGGGCGGAAGGGCGACAGGCCCCACGCCATCCGCAGGCAACCCACACGCAACCCAAAGACCGACAACACCTGGCAGCCCCAGGCAGCCACACAGCCAGGAAGCAACCACACCAAACTCCCGAGACCAGAAGAGAGCAGGAGCAGGCAGGAAGGCACGGATGGCGGCAGAGAAGGAACATGCAGCAGCAGCGCAACCCCACCAGCAGCCGGCAGCTGAAAAACAGGATAGCCAAGAGGGCAGCAACATAGGGCAGCCAACCAGCAACCACCGGCAGTAGGGCCCGAGGAGACAAAGAGCCGAGGAGGCCAGCCCCAAGGCAGCACCCAGCAGGGCGCAACATCCCCGGCACCCAGGCCACGGCAAAGGAGGAGGAACAGCCCTGGAAGATGACCGGGCCAGAGCCAGGCAATCACGAAGGACACGACCAGAGGCGCAGAGGACCAGCAGCTCAAGAACCAAAACCAGGGCAACGGAAGCCAACAGCCCCCGGAAATGCCAGGCAACCACCCAACCAAGCATGAACCAGACCTGACGCTCCACAATAGCGAAAGTAGAGCATGCACAGGAACCATGGGATGGACAGCATCGCAAGGACTGGCAAAAATGCAAACATGCGCACAGCGCACCCAGGAGCACCAGGTGCATCACAGACGAACACAGCACCGTGCAGGAGAACAGACGAGAGTGCAGCAAGGCAGGAAGTTTGGCAGCAGGAAGCAGGAAGCCAAGCGAGGACACCGAGTCCAGAAACGAGGCCACCAAGCTCCAAGGTCGCAACACAGCGTGGAGCACATACTGCGGATAAAACAGACCGTCAGAGCCACACAAATCCAACACATGGGAACGTGAGGCGTGGCGAAAATCACCCGAGCAGCCACGAGCGTGCCGAGTAAAATGCCAAACTTCAAACGCAGAAGCAGAGCAAGAGGTGGGGTACGACAGTGAAACCACCCATAAGCACCACACGAAATGCACCAGCGCGCGACAGACGGGGCAAAGGCAACAGCGTGAGCAACAGGTGAGGACAGTACAAACCCACCTACCGCCTCCCAGCGCCGCGCCGCGCCCATTCCATACAAGGGAAGGGACAGGAAGGCGGGCACGAAACCATCAAAACAGGCAGAGCAGGAAGGGGGAAAAAAGACCGCTACGCGGTACTCACCCGGAGCGGGGGCCGAGACACCACCAAGAACACGGCCCCCCTCCCAACAGCCCGCCCAAAGGATCCAAGCCGGCGGTCCCATCAGAGCCGGGAACGCCAGGAAACATCAAGCACGGCGCGTCTCCCACCTGGCCAGGCCAAAGGAAGACGCGCACGTGACCCGGAAGCAACCGGGAGGCCGCGCACCAGACGCTAAGGGCCGGGCGGCAAGGGGCAGAGCCGGCCACGAACAGTCCCGCCTCCCAGCAAGCCCGGCAGGCCAGGAGGTAGACCAGGATACACCCCCCCGTCCGCACAGCCAGGCAGCCGGGCGGGGGGAGGAGAGAAGAGAAGAACTGCCACCCCTGCCCAGCAGGAGCAGCACCAGCACAATCAAGTCCATTCTGTCGACAGACAGAAAAAAAGAACAGGCGGGATGCTGGGTAAGTACTGCTTATGTACTCCCGGTGGGAGGGGCAGTATAGGGTCCCAGCATTCCTCTTGTCTTTTTTTCTGTCGGGAGATGGTTATCTCCACATTGTCGATGAATGGGACCAGGACTTAGGGACCTGGGGGTAATACTTGCCACCAAAGCCATTCCTAAAGCTTTGGAGGCTGAAATAGTCTGAACTGTCAAACGTTTAGGAATCTGATGGTTAGTAGTTAGTTGTTTTGGTACTGTCACTGGTAGCGATGGCAGGGGCAATGAGTGGTGAAAACTGCAGTGGCCTCCTGGCGAGGGCCCTGGCACTTGTTTTTTTTTAAACAAATTAAGCACTGGATTAATCTCTATATTTCCTGTAGCAGTCACTCCTTTCTTTGATTTCTTAGTCACTGCTAATGTTAATCTCTTGCAGACCACAGGGACCTGGGCTCCCTCCCTCGTACAATATCGCACTCTCACTCCTCGTCGTCGTCTCGTTTTTTTGTGTGACCTTAGATTCGTCTTCTCCCGCCCTGGCATGACCTGGTCTCCGCCTGCAGCGACCTCAGGACTCCTCCTATCAAGGTAGGCAAACAATGACTGAAAACATTAAAACAGTTCCACGAACATCCACCAGATGGTGCCACATATACAAGAAACGATCGTGAGACACCACTACACACTACACGAATTGGCTGAAAGACGTCTTTCAAAAGATTTTCATTTGACGTAACTACCTGAAAACTCCAAATCTGGCCGGCAAATTTTTCGGTAGAAGATGCAGTTTTGGTCAATCCCTACATATTTTTAAAATGTAAGGTATTTCCTTCAGATTTTTTAAATGTTTAACATTGTACCCCAGTTGCACGTTTTCAAACCTTGAGGTAGAACTCTAGCTCAGTTTCTAGGCGAGCAGAGGCCGGCAAGGCGCGTAAAGGAAGGAGCAACCGTGGCCAAGGAGGCGGGGCCGCAGGTGCAGCTATTACTACAGGCTATCCACACTCATGGCACGCTCTGAGTCACTCATTTATCCTAAGAAAAGCAACTGCCCTAATCGCAAACGATGTGATCATGACGCAGGTCTCTGTAAACCACAGATCAGCGGCGCCACTGGGGCTCGGCCCGACCCCTTTGAACAGGTGTAGCCCCGAAGCTTCGATTTCACAGCGCCTGGAGGGCGCCTATTCAAAACCTTTTCAGAGAGCTTTGCACCTGTGTGACAGGCTGTAGCAATAGATAGGGCCACATGTATGAAACCATTTTGTATTGGCAAACGGTGCCAATCCCTAAATTCGACCATTTGCGAACGCAAAATAGCCTTTCAAGGTTTATGAAAGGCTTTGTAGTGGCAATTTTATGTAATTGCAATTTTTGCGATTACCTAAAATTGCAAATGTAAATAGGAAATCGAAAGTTGCAATTCTGTAAGCACCAGTGGTCGAAGTGGGGGAAAAAAGTTGGGGAACTCTGGGCGGAGAATCAGAGGGCGGGAATAACCCGAGGATTGGGTCAGTGGGCGGAGTCAGAGGTGTGGCCAGAAAGAGCAAACCATTCAAATTCTTTGTATTTGTTTGGCATTTCACTGACCAGTTACAGTTTATTATGTTATTTAATTCAACCAATGGATACACAATTATTTAAGGTTTAATATGAGTTATTGACAGTAAAATACATTCACAAAGTAGGATTTGTTTCCAATCACAGAATGTCCCAAATATGCTTAAAAGTGGACGCACAAGCCATTTGTCTCCGAGCCATGGAGTTTTCGTCATCAGCACCTCTTCTCCCTTTTTCCACATGAGCTGTTCAAACATGAATGGCAAAATGTCCTAGTTTGCAAATGTTTTCTATATAATTATGGCTGTGCAATATTTGCCACATAATGCATCATCTGCTGCATAATTTGACGATTTTAACTAATAAAGTGTTTGTAGCTCAAACGGATCAAAAGTTACTAAAAACGTGACTTGTGTTGCCACGAAGTGGACAGCCCTTTGCAAAGGGTGATTAATCACCTTTCTCACTGCTGCATTTGTATAATTGCACTGGTACTGAGGCAAAATCTTTGCAGAGACTGTTAGTATGTGTAAAAATGTCAAAATAATAAAGTATCAGAAAATATACGGCATTACGTTGAAGCCTTTTTTTTGCTGCATAATTTAGTCAACACTGCGGTATAATTTTGTCCTCCATTCCTGCATAATCCCAGTGGCCCCAAAGCAGGCAGCACATGTTAAAAGTGCTTGTGCATGAAGCAGAGAGACCATGAAGTTTGTGAACTTAGTTTGGTGTGCATGCAAATCCTTCATTGCCGACCCCTGGTGAGTTGCAGCTACTATTGCTGAAACAAGGCCAATGGAGGTACTAATGGGTGATGCGGTCTGGCCTCAAGGGCAGGGCCGGCTTTAGCGCTGGTGGAGCCTGTGCAACAATGCTTGTTGGTGCCCCCCAGTGACTCCTTCCGCCAAGGATTCCCTCACTACCACCCTTTAACAGTGCCCCTCCAGTCTCGATAACCACACTCTCGCTCAGATGCATTTAATTTGATTTACAGCGCCACTGATACCAGTGTAGGGTGTCAGAGCACTTTACATTACACACATTACACAGAGGCAATCAATCATACGTGTGTAAATCACTGTATAAGAAATGTTACATAAGACAAAGGACTACTAGGTGTAGGAGTCACATGACAACCACACTAGTAGGCAGTATAGTTTAATAGTGATTTGGTCTGGAGAAACACAAACTCTGAATTTTGAATGCAATTCCATGGTTCGGGGTTCTCTTTAATAACCAGAATTGATTTCTATCCAAATGAACCCTTTTTGCAATATTTGGATAATCAAAGACTGGCGAAAAACCATAACGCTCTAATTTATACCTTGCAGTTTGCATGCAGCTCTTAGATGACAGTTAATAGCTTACTGTTCTGTTAGGTTTTGACTTTAAAAAACTGCAAGTAACAAAAGGATCTCACTGACAAAAGCTGTAACCCACTGACCTATTTACATTATGTGCACTTTGTGATCGGCATGGTACATGTTCTTTGAAGCAGGCACATTAACCCTCTGTGCTACCTTTCCACGAGTTAAAACTTCCACTTGACAAAACTCCATTTCTCTCTAGGAAGAACATTAATCACCGGAGTTATCATGACATTTTTATTGTTGCCGAAAATTGCTGGATGCCAGGAAGCAGGCAGCAAGCGCTTTTAAAACCATAATATACTTGCAAACATGACGCCCTCACCCAAAGTCAGCGCCTGGTGCAGTCACATCAATAGCACCACCCTAGAGCCGGACATTCTCAAGGGTCCTGTGACATCAGGGACAGAGTCACTGTCGCTCTAGGGTGTGTTGCTTCCTAGGCCTGCCCGCAAGACTGAAGGTGAACTTCAGCATGGATTGTGGTGGACCCTTGACCTTGCCAGGTAGGTCGCTCCCCCACCACACAGCTCCGCCTGTGGTGTCCTGCCCGCTGCTGCTGCTGGTAAGCTCGCCCCTCTGCCTGTGGCCTCGGTGCCCGGTTTCCTTCTGTTTCCCCTCGCTGCCCCCACTGAATTGTGTCCTTTTTTCCTTCTGTTTCCCCTCGCTGCCCCCATTTTCACTGCGCCCACTTTCCTTCTGTTTCCCCTCGCTGCCCCCATTTTTACGGTGTCCTTTTTACTTCTGTACCCCTCGCTACCCCCATTTTCACTGCGCCCACTTTCCTTCTGTTTCCCCTCGCTGCCCCCACTGAATTGTGTCCTTTTTTCCGTCTGTACCCCTCGCTGCCCCCACTGAATTGTGTCCTTTTTCCCTTCTGTACCCCTCGCTGCCCCCACTGAATTGTGTCCTTTTTCCCTTCTGTTTCCCCTCGCTGCCCCCATTTTCACTGTGCCCACTTTCCTTCTGTTTCCCCTCGCTGCCCCCATTTTTACTGTGTCCTTTTTACTTCTGTACCCCTCGCTGCCCCCACTGAATTGTGTCCTTTTTTCCTTCTGTACCCCTCGCTGCCCCCACTGAATTGTGTCCTTTTTTCCTTCTGTACCCCTCGCTGCCCCCACTGAATTGTGTCCTTTTTCCCTTCTGTACCCCTCGCTGCCTCTCTCCACTCCCGCCGCTGCGTCCCTGCGGCCCCGCCCCTGACTGCCCATTCGCTGCCCCTGCCTCCCGCCTCCCAGCTGCTCCTCCCTCCCACCTCCCCATATATGGCGGCCGCTGCGCGGTGAGGAGAGCGACCCTTGACCTTGCCAGGTAGGTCGCTCCCCCACCACACAGCTCCGCCTGTGGTGTCCTGCCCGCTGCTGCTGCTGGTAAGCTCGCCCCTCTGCCTGTGGCCTCGGTGCCCGGTTTCCTTCTGTTTCCCCTCGCTGCCCCCACTGAATTGTGTCCTTTTTTCCTTCTGTACCCCTCGCTGCCCCCACTGAATTGTGTCCTTTTTCCCTTCTGTTTCCCCTCGCTGCCCCCATTTTCACTGCGCCCACTTTCCTTCTGTTTCCCCTCGCTGCCCCCATTTTTACTGTGTCCTTTTTCCTTCTGTACCCCTCGCTGCCCCCACTGAATTGTGTCCTTTTTTCCTTCTGTACCCCTCGCTGCCCCCACTGAATTGTGTCCTTTTTTCCTTCTGTACCCCTCGCTGCCCCCACTGAATTGTGTCCTTTTTCCCTTCTGTACCCCTCGCTGCCTCTCTCCACTCCCACCGCTGCGTCCCCTGCGGCCCCGCCCCCCTGACTGCCCATTCGCTGCCCCTGCCTCCCGCCTCCCAGCTGCTCCTCCCTCCCACCTCCCCATATATGGCGGCCGCTGCGCTGTGAGGAGAGCGACCCTTGACCTTGCCAGGTAGGTCGCTCCCCCACCACACAGCTCCGCCTGTGGTGTCCTACCCGCTGCTGGTAAGCTCGCCCATCTGCCTGTGGCCTCGGTGCCCGGTTTCCTTCTGTTTCCCCTCGCTGCCCCCACTGAATTGTGTCCTTTTTTCCTTCTGTACCCCTCGCTGCCCCCACTGAATTGTGTCCTTTTTCCCTTCTGTTTCCCCTCGCTGCCCCCATTTTCACTGCGCCCACTTTCCTTCTGTTTCCCCTCGCTGCCCCCATTTTTACTGTGTCCTTTTTACTTCTGTACCCCTCGCTGCCCCCATTTTCACTGCGCCCACTTTCCTTCTGTTTCCCCTCGCTGCCCCCATTTTTACTGTGTCCTTTTACTTCTGTACCCCTCGCTGCCCCCACTGAATTGTGTCCTTTTTCCGTCTGTACCCCTCGCTGCCCCCACTGAATTGTGTCCTTTTTCCCTTCTGTACCCCTCGCTGCCCCCACTGAATTGTGTCCTTTTTCCCTTCTGTTTCCCCTCGCTGCCCCCATTTTCACTGCGCCCACTTTCCTTCTGTTTCCCCTCGCTGCCCCCATTTTTACTGTGTCCTTTTTCCTTCTGTACCCCTCGCTGCCCCCACTGAATTGTGTCCTTTTTTCCTTCTGTACCCCTCGCTGCCCCCACTGAATTGTGTCCTTTTTTCCTTCTGTACCCCTCGCTGCCCCCACTGAATTGTCCTTTTTTCCTTCTGTACCCCTCGCTGCCCCCACTGAATTGTGTCCTTTTTCCCTTCTGTACCCCTCGCTGCCTCTCTCCACTCCCGCCGCTGCGTCCCCTGCGGCCCCGCCCCTCTGACTGCCCATTCGCTGCCCCTGCCTCCCGCCTCCCAGCTGCTCCTCCCTCCCACCTCCCCATATATGGCGGCCGCTGCGCGGTGAGGAGAGCGACCCTTGACCTTGCCAGGTAGGTTGCTCCCCCACCACACAGCTCCGCCTGTGGTGTCCTGCCCGCTGCTGCTGCTGGTAAGCTCGCCCCTCTGCCTGTGGCCTCGGTGCCCGGTTTCCTTCTGTTTCCCCTCGCTGCCCCCACTGAATTGTGTCCTTTTTTCCTTCTGTACCCCTCGCTGCCCCCACTGAATTGTGTCCTTTTTCCCTTCTGTTTCCCCTCGCTGCCCCCATTTTCACTGCGCCCACTTTCCTTCTGTTTCCCCTCGCTGCCCCCATTTTTACTGTGTCCTTTTTACTTCTGTACCCCTTGCTGCCCCCATTTTCACTGCGCCCACTTTCCTTCTGTTTCCCCTCGCTGCCCCCATTTTTACTGGGTCCTTTTTACTTCTGTACCCCTCGCTGCCCCCACTGAATTGTGTTCTTTTTCCGTCTGTACCCCTCGCTGCCCCCACTGAATTGTGTCCTTTTTCCCTTCTGTACCCCTCGCTGCCCCCACTGAATTGTGTCCTTTTTCCCTTCTATTTCCCCTCGCTGCCCCCATTTTCACTGCGCCCACTTTCCTTCTGTTTCCCCTCGCTGCCCCCATTTTTACTGTGTCCTTTTTACTTCTGTACCCCTCGCTGCCCCCACTGAATTGTGTCCTTTTTTCCGTCTGTACCCCTCGCTGCCCCCACTGAATTGTGTCCTTTTTCCTTCTGTACCCCTCGCTGCCCCCACTGAATTGTGTCCTTTTTCCCTTCTGTACCCCTCGCTGCCTCTCTCCACTCCCGCCGCTGCGTCCCCTGCGGCCCCGCCCCCTGACTGCCCATTCGCTGCCCCTGCCTCCCGCCTCCCAGCTGCTCCTCCCTCCCACCTCCCTATATATGGCGGCCGCTGCGCGGTGAGGAGAGCGACCCTTGACCTTGCCAGGTAGGTCGCTCCCCCACCACACAGCTCCGCCTGTGGTGTCCTGCCCGCTGCTGCTGCTGGTAAGCTCGCCCCTCTGCCTGTGGCCTCGGTGCCCGGTTTCCTTCTGTTTCCCCTCGCTGCCCCCACTGAATTGTGTCCTTTTTTCCTTCTGTACCCCTCGCTGCCCCCACTGAATTGTGTCCTTTTTCCCTTTTGTTTCCCCTCGCTGCCCCCATTTTCACTGCGCCCACTTTCCTTCTGTTTCCCCTCGCTGCCCCCATTTTTACTGTGTCCTTTTTACTTCTGTACCCCTCGCTGCCCCCATTTTCACTGCGCCCACTTTCCTTCTGTTTCCCCTCGCTGCCCCCATTTTTACTGTGTCCTTTTTACTTCTGTACCCCTCGCTGCCCCCACTGAATTGTGTCCTTTTTTCCGTCTGTACCCCTCGCTGCCCCCACTGAATTGTGTCCTTTTTCCCTTCTGTACCCCTCGCTGCCCCCACTGAATTGTGTCCTTTTTCCCTTCTGTTTCCCCTCGCTGCCCCCATTTTCACTGCGCCCACTTTCCTTCTGTTTCCCCTCGCTGCCCCCATTTTTACAGTGTCCTTTTTCCTTCTGTACCCCTTGCTGCCCCCACTGAATTGTGTCCTTTTTTCCTTCTGTACCCCTCGCTGCCCCCACTGAATTGTGTCCTTTTTCCCTTCTGTACCCCTCGCTGCCTCTCTCCACTCCCGCCGCTGCGTCCCCTGCGGCCCCGCCCCCCTGACTGCCCATTCGCTGCCCCTGCCTCCCGCCTCCCAGCTGCTCCTCCCTCCCACCTCCCCATATATGGCGGCCACTGCGCGGCCGCGCCACTGGTGCGCCAAAGGCGCGCCTAAGGCAAGCCCGTCTGCGCCTGGACCGCGCCCAGCGCCAGAACCCCTGGGCCGTGCGCCCCCCGCACCAGCCTCGAGGACCGACGCCGCTACGATGCCACCACACTCCACGCTCTCAACCCTGGACGGACGCACAACTGCTTCAAGGCCGCCCGAAACGCACCCATGGTCCCTTCACCTGCCGGAACTGCAGCTACACCAGCCTCAGAGCCACCGAAACGCCCGCCAAGAAGGACGTCAACCACCTCCGATGCATCCTACTGAACACCCGCTCCGCACGCAAACACGCCGTCGAGCTCTGGGACCTGCTCGACACATCATCACCAGACGTCGCCTTCCTGACAGAGACCTGGATGAACGACTCCTCCGCCCCCGACATCGCCATAGCCATCCCAGACGGCTATAAGATCACCCGCAGAGACCGCGTCAACGCAGTAGGAGGAGGAATCGCCATCGTCCACAAGAACACCATCAGGGTCTCGACCAGCACCGATGACACTCTCAGCACCGCCGAACACATGCACTTCCAGATCCACACGGACCCCAACAGCACCCTTAGAGGCACCCTTGTCTACAGACCCCCTGGGCCCCGACCCCAGTTCAGCGACTCCATCGCCGACTTCATCAGCACGCACGCCCTGACCTCTACCGACTACATCCTCCTCGGAGACCTGAACTTTCACCTGGAGAACAACAACGACAGCAACTCCACCACCCTGATCGCCAACCTCGCCAACCTCGGTCTGAGCCAGATCGTCACAACACCGACCCATTCCGCCGGCCACACGCTTGACCCCATCTTCTCCTCAAGCTCCCACGTCTCCTTCAGCCACACCACGGAACTCCCCTGGACCGACCACCGCTGCATCCATTTCACCTTCCAGAAACCCACCACACACCACCGCACCCAACAGATCCCACGCCGCTGCTGGAGCAAAGTCACCGAAGACCAACTACGGGCAACCCTCGCTCTCAGCCCTCCCTCCGACCCATCCAACACCGACGCCGCCGCCTGCAACCTCAGACGATGGATGGACGACTGTGCCAACACCCTCGCCCCGCTGAAAAAACTCACCTACA
The DNA here is from genome assembly GCA_963921515.1 of Calotriton arnoldi. NCBI lineage: Eukaryota > Metazoa > Chordata > Amphibia > Caudata > Salamandridae > Calotriton > Calotriton arnoldi. Next base: position 395,052 of record CAWUFW010012329.1, on the reverse strand, counting down.
GTGACAGCACCAAAAGAGCCAGCTGGTTCACCTCGGAACTCCTAGCCTCCAAGCGCACCTGCCGGAAACTAGAGAAGAAATGGCACAGTGATAAGACACCGGACAGCCACGCAGCCCACAAAGACGCCATCCGTAACCACCACCACCTCATCAAGTCCGCCAAGAGAATCTCCTTCAAAGACTGCCTCGACAACAACGCACACAACAGCAAGGAGCTTTTCAACATCGTGAAGGAACTCTCCAACCCCAGCTCCAACACCAACGACATCCCGCCGTCGCAACCCCTGTGCGATTCCCTCGCCACCTTCTTCCACCGCAAGATCGCCGACATCCACGACAGCTTCAACACCCAGACAGACCCAACTAAGATCGATGCACCAGACCCGCCGCACACCATCGACCACGACCCCCTGCCAGCCTGGGCCAGCGTGAACATTGAGGACACCATCAAGACCATGAGCACAATACACTCCGGCTCCCCGTCAGACCCTTTCCCGCACAACATCTTCAACAAAGCCAGCAGCTCCATCGCACCCCACCTGTGCAACACCATCAATCTCTCCTTCGAGACCGCGACCTTCCCAGAGAGCTGGAAACACGCAGAGATCAACGCCCTACTCAAAAAACCCAAGGCGGACCCGAGAGACCTCAAGAACTTCCGGCCCATCTCCCTGCTTCCATTCCCAGCCAAGGTCATCGAGAAGATCGTCAACAAACAGCTAACCCGATACCTCGAAGAAAACAACATCCTGGACCCATCCCAATCGGGGTTCCGCAGCAACCACAGCACTGAGACTGCCCTCATCGCCGCCACCGACGACATCAGGATCCTGCTGGACAACGGTGAGACCGCAGCCCTCATCCTGCTGGACCTCTCCGCCGCCTTCGACACTGTCTGCCACCGCACTCTACGCGCACGCCTCCACGACGCAGGGATCCGAGACAAGGCCCTGGAATGGGCCACCTCCTTCCTCACCGGCAGAACCCAGAGAGTCCGCCTCCCACCATTCCGATCCGAAGCCTCCGAGATCATCTGCGGCGTACCCCAGGGATCGTCCCTCAGCCCAACACTGTTCAACATCTACATGGCCCCGCTCGCACGCATCGCCAGACAGCACGATCTCAACATAATCTCCTACGCCGACGACACTCAACTGATCCTCTCCCTCACCAAGGACCCCTCGCCGCCAAATCCAACCTCCATGAAGGAATGAAGGCTGTCGCCGATTGGATGAAGATCAGCCGACTAAAACTGAACACGGAGAAGACAGAGGTCCTCATCCTCGGCTCCAACCCCTCAGCCTGGGACGACTCCTGGAGGCCAACGACGCTGGGAGCAGCCCCGACACCCACCGACCACGCACGCAACCTGGGAGTCATCCTTGACTCAACGCTCTCCATGGCCAGGCAAGTCAACACAGTCTCATCCTCCTGCTTCAACACCCTCCGCATGCTTCGCAAGATCTACAGGTGGATCCCGACAGACACAAGAAGAACAGTCACCCAGGCCCTCGTCAGTAGCAGACTTGACTATGGGAACGCCCTCTACGCAGGAGCCCCGGCCAAGCTCATCAAGCGACTGCAACGCATACAAAACGCCTCCGCACGCCTGATCCTCGATGTACCACGCCACAGCCACATCACCCCCACCTGAGGAACCTGCACTGGCTCCCCGTCGACAGGAGAATCTCCTTCAAACTCCTCATCCACGCACACAAGGCACTCCACAAGACTGGCCCAGCCTACCTCAACAGACGACTCCTCTTCTATGTCCCCAACCGCCAACTCCGCTCCGCCGACCTCTCCCTCGCATTCGAAGAACTACCACCGGCGGCAGATCCTTCTCGCACCTCGCCGCCAAGACCTGGAACACCCTTCCACTAAGCCTACGACAGACTCAAGACCTGCTGACCTTCAGGAGGCTACTCAAGACCTGGTTGTTCGACCAGTAGCAGCACCCCCCCCCCCCTTTTTTCTCCCCAGCGCCTTGAGACCCTCGCGGGTAAGTAGCACGCTTTACAAATTCTGTGATTGATTGATTGATTGATTGACAGACCTTCAAGGTTAACCCACACTTGCCACCCCTAGGACCCACCTGCTGGTGCTAAGACACCAGGGCTGCGGGGGCTTCTAAGGTCTAGCACAGGAATGTGCTCCCTCAGGAGAGTGGTCTGGTGGGCTGGTCATGAAGGCGGAACCTGGTTCCCCAGTTCCAAATTCAGCAGTTCTGACCATAGTGCCATATCCTCTCCCCCACTGAACACCATACTGCCCCACTGAGAGAAACTCGCACTGCCTTCAACTACAACCCAATTGTGCCCCGCTATAAATCCATCAAGCATGTATTGCACAGTACCTCCAGGAATGGTGCACTTCCCCACCCAGGGAAAACAATGTTGTTCAAAGAAAGACGAGAAAACAAAAGTAGCGCTTTACTGGCAAACTCTGTAAAGTGGCGCTAATGTGTTTGGGTGTAAATAAAATCAATCTGGCCACTTTCCTACCACTCTATCTTGTTTTATTTAGCTTTTTTTCATATTTTGAACTGTTTATTTCTCTCATCCCGAGGCTGCACTTTGGAATAGAAAAATGTCCGAAAAAGATGACATTTCCTACATAAGTGTTTTTATGTTTTTGGATCCATTTCACAGAGGAGGAAATAAACGAAAGGAGAGGAAAGAGGGAGTAAAGACTGTTTCTTGAAGTCACGGTTTTCAGAAAGTGAGGAGGAGCAAGACAGAAAGAGAGGGAGGAAGAGTAAGAAAGAGGGGGTGGGGGGGCAGCTGCCAGCGGCAGAGCAGGAGAAGTGGACACTGTCCTTGTCTTCTCTGGGCAAGAAGGAAGAGACAGAGTCATCTTCCTTCTCTGCCCACCCGCCCCTCCCCGAACGGGCGTGAACGCTGAGCCTTATCTATAGGCCTTGGCTATTTCTGCCGTCCTGGGACGCGTGTTTAAAATTAAAAAGTAGGGGAACGGAATCTATTAAATTAAAGAAGTAGGGGCACGCCGTGCCCTGCCGATCCCGCTCACTTCGACCACTGGTAAGCACATGCACCAAGCATTTTCTAAATGCAAATTGTGCATTTAGGAAATGCTATTACCATCGACTCCAAGTCAATGGTAACCATGTGCAATTTTTGAAAAATGCACAAAAATAAATTTTTCAAAGTGCCATGTAGCACACACATGCCCGGGGGCATGAGTGTGCTTTACATATGCACATTTTTTTGAGGGGATTCTCAGGGGGGCCTTAGGCCCCTGGGCACCCTTGGTTTTGCATTACCTAATTTGTGATTACCAATTAGGTAATCGCAAATTAGCTAACACAAAACCGAACAAATGGAGTAATATTACCTAATAGCGATTACCTAATTGCGATTGCAAATCTTTAGGAATTGCTATTAGGTAATCGCTATTTTCTTACATGCCATTTTGCATTCCTTAAATAGCGATTACCTAAAATTAACTATTTAAGGAATGCTAAATTGATTTTTGATACATGTGGCCCTTAGTTATTTAGGCTGCGGCTGGACTGCTCCAAATAACAATGCACTACTAGGTAACAGCTACTTCTTAATATGTGGAAAACCAAAGAATCAACACAAACTCCAGTAATTTGTAAATGTCCCCAAACTTTCATTTTTCATCAATTTCCCAACTAAATATCCACGTTTCAGCACCAGCATAGTTTTAAAAAACCATTCAATGTCTGAAATGGTGATAGCAACCATAATTGCTTCATGGGGGTGTTTGGGGTGTGACAACCCCCAAATAAATACATTCTTGGCTTAGTAGTTGGGGCCGAGGGTCCTAAAGTCGGGCCTGCTATGTCGGTGTCAGTTGTTCTTGTTATCCTGATTTCACTAAAAAGTTTTAATTTGCTCATTTTTTGGATCAGAAACTTAAATATATTTAGGCCCAGATTAACAAAGATTGTGCATCTGGGTTGCCTCACTTTTTTGACGCAACTCTGACACAAAATAAGTTTTGGTATTTACAAAGCCATGCAAATGTCAGTCAGTCAAAATAACTTTATTTTGCCGATACAGTATCGGCATAAAAAGTATTCTACAAACACATATGCATCATTAGTTAAGACAATCATTAAAATTTAGACTAACGTAATAAAACATGATTTGATGGAAGGCGATAAAAGGTTTTTGTTTAAAAATAGTCATAAGCTAAAAAGTATTGATTAATACATATATACACGAATATTATCCAAACCAGCGTCTTGAATTACATTTTAGATATCGGGATAATGATTTGATCTCCTTTTGCTTAAAACAGATAGAAGAAACAAGACCTTAGAAAAACATATAAAAGGATCAGACAGTGACTGAAGATAATATAGGGGTGCACGACATTGTCTAAAATTCATTTTCCGAATAAGGGGGACAATGTATCTTTTTCTTTCATTAATATAACATTTACAAAAAAATACAAAGTGCAGGTCATTCTGAGTGGATTGTTTGTCACAGGGACAAGGTGGAAGTGCAGTAATCGCATAGGTTTTAGACGGGTGGCCTAACATAAGAGAAATATAATTTAGACGAAATTCATTAAAATATATCTGTGTTGGCGATTCGTAACAAATGACAAATGACAAATAAGAGAATTTCATGTTAGTTATGGTAGGTGCAGCCTGATACAGTCTGACTGTGGGCAGTTTAAAATTAGAGTCATACCTCTTCGTATGTAAATGGGCCAATAAGTGAGTTTTCAGCTCCTTCTTAGTTATTGAGAGGCACAACTTCGGATTCTTGTAGAGGTTAACTAGCCCAACGGCCTGAAGGTTAGACTCAATATATCTTAGCCATCTTATTTTACTTACACCATCTAGTTTCAGGGCGTCGTTTATAATATCTCTAGTCAGTGAAAGGTATTCTTTCCGCCAAACTGAATGCCACATCAAGATCGGTGCAATACGAATCTTATCAGTAATATAAGGAACTCTCAGCTCCATTTGACAGTTATAATTAGAGAATGATTGGGGAAGAGATACCACGTTTTTCAAGAAACCATCCTCTATACGCTGGAGTTTAGAGGTATCAGAAATGCCCCAGACAGCTGCGCCATAAGAGGCTGCAGATAATGTTTTTGCCTCGTAAACCTTTTTTATCACTTCGATTGGCTTGGACCCAATTTTTTTCACAAATTTAAAAAGGGCCCCAATATTTTTTTTCATCAGTAATCCCCTGTTGGCGACCATATTTCTCCAATTATTATCGCTATCAAACAGGATCCCTAGGTAGTTAAAAGAGTCTACAGCATCTAGCTTTATCCCTTCAATGTACATTCGATGCTGTTTCTGCTGCTTTGGACCTGCCACAAGAATAATGGAGTTAGTGTAGTTAATTTTCATGTCCAAATTATTCATAAATTTTGCATACTCCTCTATGAGTCGTCGCAGTGCGTTGCCTGTGTGTGCAAGGATCACCGTGTCGTCAGCATAGAGGAGTATCGGGACAGGAGAAGAATTAATAAAGGGAACGTCTGTGGTAGACACTAGCAGAGCAGATTCTATGGCATTAGTCTATAAAGCAAACAAAAAGGGCGCGAGCACGCACCCTTGCCTCACGCCCCTAGTGATTCTAAAGTATCTTATGCATTCTCCTCCCTTGCCAAATCGAACAAAGGCTGTGGCTTCAGCGTACAGATCACGAATTACATTAATTATATGGATCTCAATTCCTATTGCCTCCATGATCAGCCACAGCTTAGATTGTGCCACGCAATCGAAGGCTGCCGACAGATCCATGAAGGCAAGGTATAAGTGGCCGTTCTTAGCCGCCGTATATTTAGCTATTATTAAATTTAGGGTCAAACACTGATCCACTGTTCCCTTTCCTTTTCTAAAGCCATATTGGCATGGAATTATCATAATCTTTTCATGAGCCCATTCCTCAAGCCTGTTTACAAGTAACCGGCCCATTAGTTGGGCTGTAGAGTCCACTAAGGATATGGGCCTATAATTTTTTGGGACTGCCTTATCCCCCTTTTTGTAGATAGGTACAATCAATGTCATCTTCCAAGAAGACGGTGCACCTGTTCGGACAATATTATTAAAAACGTTGGTAAAAAGTAGCGCCCGAGGTCTTGATTGTCTAGAAAGAAATCAATTGGGACACCATCAGGTCCAGGTGCCTTCAATCTTTTACACTGGTTAAGAGCATGTCTATTTTCTTCCAGAGTAAAGAACACCCTATCTCCTAAACTAGATGATGACAGAGAGGGGGGTTGGACAGTTGCCTCCTGTGAGTTGCCAAACAGTCCTTCAAAATGTGTAACCCACGCCTCCTCATCCACATGGGTATCTGTAGTCATCGTTTTTTCGTCTCTCAAAAAAGGGGCATTGATTAAGGACCAAAAGTTCTGAGAACTGTTCAATACAGCAGCTCTTTGCAACCTTTCCCACATCTCCTCCTTTAAAAACTTTAGCCTTGTTAACCTTGCTTTTTTATATAAATGCCTTTACTTCATCCACCAAATTTAGAGATATCCGCCAGCCCGGCGGACATCTTTATACATTGGCAGGAACTGCCATCATGGCGGTACCTGTCGAGGTAGGAAAAGTTTAATGGATACCCCCGTCAAACATAACACTGGCTGTCAAACTTTTCTAAACTTTTTTATTTTTCAAAAACAAACTTCTAAAGTGGGAGTTTGTTTTTTAAATAAAAAAATAATAATGACCCCCCACACCAGTTTTCTTTTTTACTGTCCCTCACCACCAGGATATACCTGGTGGTGGCAGTCAGTAAAAGAATAACCACCTGACTGTCAACTCTAAATAGGGGGGACGGTCAGATGGCTGCCTTCTGATGGCACCTACTCACTTGAGCCTTCAATGGAAGTTTTACACTGACAGAGTAAATTTTACTCCGCCGGCATAAAACTTGGGGTCCACTTGATTCAAACTTGGGCGGGTGGACATTAAGTTTGGCGGATAGGGTATTCCGTCACCGTCTATGTCTATGTGGGGGTACTTGTAGAGCGCACTGCTACTCCAAAGAGTGTCCTGGCGCTAAGCTGAATGGTAGTAGCATGGGAGAAGAAAACTTAGGGGCAAGAGAAAAGCCATGTTTTCAGTTTTTTCCAAAACAGGGGAGTGGATTCAATGCTTCTCAGATGAAGAGGCATTTTGTTCCAGTGGAAGGGCCCCAGGAAAGAGAGAGACTTACCTCATAGCCTGGACTTTTTAAAACGGGGGACATTGGCCAGCAACAGATCGGCAAAGCGAAGATTTCTACGAGGAGAGTAGAATGAAATCCTACGTTTAAGGTAACCTGGTCCTTCCCCGTAAAGGGCTTTCTGTGTGATGAGCAAAGTTTTAAAAATTATTCTTTTCCTGACAGGGAGCCAGTGTAGGCTCCTCAGAAGGTGTGACACACGCGAATTTCGAAGGAGCTCAAAGATGGTACGGGCTGCTGCATTCTGGACAAGTTGAAGCCTGTCCAGCAGGAAGCCATGCATGCCAAGATAGAGTCCGTTCCCATAATCCAGCCTGGATATAATCAGAGCTTGAATCACCTGTTGTCTGGCAGCTTTGGACAGAAAGAACAAAAATTTCCGTACAAGACGCAACAGAGCAAAACAGGCGCCAACTACTGCATTAAGTTGAGTGCGAAATAGCAGCTGGTTGTCCAATTTAAACCCCAGATTTTTCACCACCGGGCTGTTCGCGGAGGGGGCAGGAGCATCCGCTGGCCAGAAGACATGTAACGGAGTCTCCGCCGCTTTACCAAAAAAGAGTAGCTCTGTCTTACCAGCATTACATTTCAGCTGGTTAGAGGCCAGCCAACCGAAGACAGCTGCAAGGCAGGAGCTGATTAACATACTCGGGCACGGGTCGTTAGCCTTCCATGTAAACAACAACTGTGTGTCGTCTGCATAGGACATGATTTTGGCCCCCTGTGATTCGGCCACCTCGGCTAAAGGAGTGAGATAGATGTTAAACAGGGTCGGGCTTAGAGCCGAACCCTGTGGGACCCCCACCTTCAGTGAGCGCGAGGAAGCTGAGAAAGGGTTGCACCAGACCTCCTGCCCCCTCCCCTCTAGAAGTGATGCCAGCCACTTCCAAGCCAAACCCCTAATGCCAATCGAATGAAGCCGGGTCAGGAGCATCTGATGCGACACCATATCGAAGGCGGCCAACAGATCTAACAAGATCAGCAACGCCTTCTCGCCTGCCTCCTGACTCAGCCGGATAGAGTCCACCACTTCTAACAGAGCTGTTTCCGTGCTGTGGTTAGGGCGAAAGCCCGACTGGCTGGGGTGGAGAAGGCTGTTCTTTTCCAGAAAGGACGATAGCTACTGGTTCACATGTTTTTCCAGCAGCTTCGAAAAGGCCGGAAGCAGGGAGATCGGCCTGTAGTTAGCGTTGCAATAGAATACCTGTCCACCAAACTCTAATTCAGCCCCAGAGGCCCACCTAATGCAAATCAGTACTCACCCTGCTCCTCATGGGACCAGTCCTTCCCGAACCTTGGTTACCTCACACATTCACCCTGTGGCCACTGCTTTTAGAGTTGAGAAATTGGAGATTCACACCCCCCAAGTCTCACTGACTAAGTTACTCCCCTGATAGAAACCACAGCCATCCTTGAGTGTGTGCATCTGAAAGACAGACAGTGAACAAGTGAAAATGCTTGTGAGAAACAGAAGCTGAGAAAGAGAATGATATGAACAAGACAAGGCACAGTGTAAGGTAGGCTAAACGTGTGAAAAGGGTAAGTGGGATTTGCGAGGGAAAGGAAGAATTGAGGGAATTGAATGTGTGCATGTGTTTGTGAGAGGAGCATTTGATTGAGAGGTGGGCTTATGAGTGAGTGTGTGTGAAACAAGGATGGTAAGAGGAATGTGGTGGATAGAAAAGAGGCTCTTTGAGAGAAGGGCATGAGGAGAAGGTGAAAATAGAAGATATATGGAAGGAAGATGTGTGAAAGGAGTGTATGAGATACAATAGTGAGAACTGACGGGAAGGGTAGTGTGAGAGGTGAGTTTGAGGGATATGAGGATAGAGAGAGGAGGGTATCAGAGGATGGACTGTGAGAAAAGTGTGAGAGAGGAGGGCATGTGAGATAGTGAAGGGGAGGTGAAAGGTGAGAAGGGAAAGTGTGAGGATCAATCATTTAAGAAGAGAAAAGAAGATGAATGATAAAAAAAGAGTTCTAGAGAGTGTGAGAAGAAAGGACAGTGTGAGACATATGAGAACAGGGGCAGTGTCTGGGAATGAGAATATTGGGCAGATGCCTATGCTACCACCAGCAGGGGTGTCGTATTTACAATAGAAGCAGAAAATATGCCATTATTGCTAGAATAGATGGCACAGAAAAATGTAGAACTAGGGATGGCAAAAATCCTTCTGGGGGCCCTGCGTGGGGCAGATGGAGATGGAAGTAGTGGAGACAAGCAGGAAAGAGAGATAGAGGTGATGAGAGAGTGGGAAATGAGAATAGTAAGACAGGGGTATGTATAATAGATTACACTGGGGTAAAAGAGGGCTAGAAAGAGAGGCAGGTGTGGATATGGAGCGCAAAGGTGGTGAGGGTAATAGACTTAAAGCTAAATAAAGGTGAAACAAGAGAAAATGGGAAGAGACTGAGAAGAGACCGAAATGTAAGCCAAAGTGGTGCACACGAGAATGACAAAGAGATGGAGAGAGAGTGAAAGAGAAAAATTAATATCTAGTAAAGTAAGGGGGAATATATAGAGACAAGAGGCCTTGGTGGGGGGAGAATAAAAGAGCAGCAGAGAGGAATGTTTTTTTTCTCAATTTTTTCTATAAACGGGCCATACTTGGAACATGTTGTTCCCTACTTCCTTTTTCACACCACGAGTAGGGAAGCCCTGTGTATTGATGTAGCAAGAGCCCAGCCTCTGACAAATGTGCAAGTGAGTGGCAGCGGCCAGATGGAAAGGAAGTGACAGCAGCAAGACTGGGGGTTATGACACCGGGGTTACAACAGCGACAGCAGATCACTGAATGGCAGCAGCGGTACTTTGGGACTGCTGACGTAGAACATCAATGAAGTGAGGATGGTGTCAGAACTTGCATGTTCACTGACTCCATCTATACATTCCTCTCACTGAGTTAGGCATCGGTTCCAGTGATCAGTCTGCAGCCTACATGTCACTCATGCCTTAACTGTGCATGTTCTGTGTGTGGTGACAGCTTATAGCAGTCTGCCCTGCTGTGGTGCATGACAGGTTGCCCGCGCTGCCTTCTGAGAGAGAGGTGAGCTTGCGTTGCTACTGCCATGCTGGACCAGTTCTGTGAGGAGACAAGTCTTGCACTGCTTCTGCCCGGTGTGTACGTGTCCTGTAATGAGGAATGCCTGTGCTGCTCCTGCACTACCCTTACCTGCCCCCTGATAGACAGAAGCTTATACTCTGTTTCTGCCCACAATATGCTGGTTCTATGATGAAGGGTTGTCTCACTGCTGTTGCCCAATCTTATGAAAAAACAAAGGCTACATTGAATGTATTTGCATAACATGTCCTATGAATCAGGGGCAGTTTCACAATATTTGATGTGAGATGCTAAGAGCTTTGGCCCTGGTGAAGGCACCTGACCCTGTAGGTGCAATATTTGGCATCGAAACATGGTAACGGAAACAAAAAGAAGTGTCCATTGCTCGACCCTCATGGTTTGAATCCTATAGTAGGAAGACACCAATAAAATCATTGTAGGATCACCCATATACAATTAGGTCTGAGTTTAACAAAGGGCAAAGATAAATGTCGACTTGAGGCACATAATCACACCCAAGCTAGAGAACCCTTAACTACGAACCTGTACTACCAATAAACAGTAGTAATGCGGAAGCCATTGGTGAAGCCGACCACACTAGGCCGGCGAGCAGCCATCACCCTCTGTCGGGTTCATGAATGTATGGTAATACCATAGAAGCTTTGGCTGTTTCTTTAGGACTGTTGCACTTCTTGTAGGTTTATGTCTGTTCACACAGACAGCACAACATCCCTTTATCTCCTCTTACTCCACCCTTAGTGTCTCAGCTACCTGTATTGTACCTGTTCTGTGTGTGCGAGAGAACGAGTGATATCTCTCCTGCTTCTGCGACTTGTCTTTTACTTAATCTGTGGTTTAGGGTGTAGGAAGGTGGAATCTGACTATATGGTTGCCCCCACTTTTTTTATGGTGTTTTGCTGGTTTATGACTTAGTTGGACTGGGATCCTGCTATTCAGGGCCCCAGTCTATCTGCTTTCTCTGTAAAAAGGTTTCCATGTGCCTTAGGCACATCTCTGATTGGAATCTGGAGTGCCCTTATAAGTCCCTAGTATATGGTATACTATGTACCCAGGGCATAGGTACCTCAGAGGCCTACCAGGGGCTGCAGCATGTATTATGCCACCCCTGGAAGGCCATCCAAACCGACACCACAGGTCTGCTACTGCAGCCTGGGTAAGGTGGTGCATGCACCCCTTACTGTGATATAGGCTACCTATATCACTACATACATACACACATATAAACCTATAAGTCACTCCTATGGCAGGCCTTATCAATCCTGAAGGCAGAGTGCGTGGTTCCTATGTGAGAGGGTGCCCCTGCATGAGCAGGGCCCCTCTGCAGCGTTTGGAGACCCTTCTCTGATGCTGTTTGTAGTGCAGCCTGACCATATACTCTTAAGCGCATTATAACCTTGCGTTAAATGCTAACTTTGGAATGGCTGCACCGAAACATGTCGTGTTTGGTGTCAAACATCTTGGAATACTACTCCCCCGCCAATTCTGGCGGCGGGGGTAGCATTCCACCCTTCTAGAGGGAGAGACATGTTAACCCTGGCCTGGCCGGTAACTTCCTTCTAAAGCCCTGGCATCACAAAATGGATGCTGCTGCCACAGACACAAGTCTGGCCTCCTGCTGCTGGACGAAACTCCGGCAGGGGAGGCCTGGACAATAGGTTTCCTGTCCCAGGGAGGTGTGACCACCTCCCCAGACAGGATAGTGTGTATTGGGGCTGGGCGGGAGCACTTTCGGGTGCTTTGAAGTCCTGCACTGGGGGCACACTTGGTGTCCCTGTGCATACCCCAGTTCAAACCGGATCAGGGGCTTGCAGCCCCTGCTTTGGCGCGAACTGGACAAAGGGAAAGGGTGTAGCCACCCTCTGCCCTGACCCCCCATAGGTGGGGCCACAGAGTAAGTCCAACCCTAAACTTAGTATAAGTATAGGAACCCAGTCCTTAGGACTTTAGATTATCCCTGGACGAAACTCTGACACAGAATCCTGGACCTTCGACGCTCTACTCAAGACTAGAGGACAGAAGAATCTCCCTTGGGGTCAAGGAGTGACTCCCCTGCTTGGCAGGCACCAAAGAAGCAATTGTCCGGTCTGCATCGCCTAAGCTCCCGTCGGACGCCGAAGTCTTTGCATCACCAGAGGTGGATTTCCAGACTTCCCCGAGGCTGCCCTGAGTCCCCAGCAAAGCTGAGGCCCGTAGCTGTCGTGGGTAACGTGGAACCGTGACCCCTGGACACCGCACGCATTTGCTAGTGCATCCTCTTCTGGGTCTCCCACGAAGTCATGCTTTGGGCTCCGAGTAGCCCTAGCCTCCAGCACCAACTGCACCGAAGATCACTGGCCTCCACTCCACGAGTGTCCTGTGAGCCAGCTCCACGTGCACCGTCTCGAGGCTCCTTCGCGGTCGCTAGCCCGTTGGCTAGTAGCCCTTCACGAAGGCCAATCCTTTTCTTCTTGGGCTCCCTGGTTGCTCCAGGCTTGCCCTCACTTACCCTTGCTGGGTGAGTTCCTCAGACCTTGCTGGTCTGCATCATCGTCATTCTTCATCTACATCAAGACTTGCCGTTGCCAAGGCTTGTTGGGTCCAATCCGGTCGCCGACACCTCAGCACTCGACAGACATCGTGTACCAGCCCGAATCCTGCTCCTGGTCACCGACAACGCCTCCTGGACCTCGTGGCTGAAGAGTCAAGACGACCGTCAACCTACCTGAAGCACTCAACATCGGTGGGCATCCGCTCATCGCCTTCCTGGTCACTGGCTAGTGACCCAGACTCTGTCCCCTCTGCTTTCAGGTTCTTCAGATCTCCGATCCACCTTTGGATCCACCCGGACACTTTCCACTTGGTTGCCAGCAGCACTTTGCAGCAGATCGCCATTCAAATCGACGACGAAACCCGACCCCGAAAGGCACCTATGCACCCGGCTTCCCTGGGTGAGGTAACAAGAAAAACTCCGGTGCTCCCGTGGGTAGAGACTCTAGAACTACCTAGTTCTCAAAGGGTTTGCTCCAAGTCCTTCTTTAAGTGTCCCTTTTCTTTAATTTCCCAATCGCGACTTTCTCCATAGAAGTTAACGGCGTCTCGCGGCTGTGTATTTACACTGCACGCGTCCCCCGTGGGTCCCCTGTGTCACTACCTTGGGTGGTTCCTTGTGGTCCAAGCACTTCTAGAGGCTCTAGGCCTAGTGTCTAGCTCAGTCGTGGTTCTTATACCACTTTATTGGTATATGGTTTGGTACGCCCCTAGGGCCCAAACGTGTATTTGTGCTATTACTGTGTTTAAATAACTTATAACTTATGTACTTCGAACTCTAGCCTCATAAAGAGACTAGAGGGGTGTGTTTAGCAATAAATACATATATTTTGAATATATACCTGGTGTGGTGCTCTTTCATTTGATCACTCAAGAGATTATAGACTGGTAAAACAAGCTGCTTTACATTCCTTCAAGACTTAGCCTGAAGGCTGCTCTCCATAGCTACCACTAGGATAGCTTTCAATAAGGTTGTCTTTAACCTATCTCCAATAAGGGGTTGTTTGGACTGGTGCAAGGTGCCCACTATAATTAGTGGACAGCATATGCCAGGCCAACTTCTCACATTGGTGTGCAGCGTGTGGGATTCCAGCTTGCTATTGTTTTACCAGATAATCTCAATTGAATTGATCAACTGAAAACCACTAAAGGTACCTAAGGTACATATAAATTAAGCTTAGTATACAGTAAGTTCTACTGAACTTAGAGTTGTGTGTAAAGGGATAGCACACCCTTTCTACAACTCAAGAGAGTTTAGTAGGCCACACTAGAGTAGGTAGTGCATACACCACACCTCACTAGTGATGTCTTCAAAGCCAGGACCCAGTGAGTCCTTGCCAGAAGCCCCTGGGCTTCTTCCCTCCAAGTATGATACACTCCCATTCTTGGAATTGAGAGCATTATGCAATTTGAGGAAACTGAAGACAGGCCAAAGCCCCACCACCCAACATCTGAGAGAGATGTTAGAGGCTTATGATCTCAGCAGGCCCTTAGGGACTGAAGGGGTAGGTGCAGAGGGTGGGGCAGAAGATGAGGATGGGGCCAGGGGTAGCAACACCCCCAGCCCCCCTCTGGAACTGACCAGGAGGGTGACAATGACCCTGACCTGGAAAACCCAATTCCACCTGTGGATGAGGAGGAGGATCAGAATGACCTCCACTTTGTCCCCCAGGAAGGATTGTGAGTGTGCCTAGAAGGTCTAGATCTCCTTCTCAGGAGTCTAACCACTCTAGCACCTCAGTAGGGACCTCTGTCTCCTCTCATAGGAGGGAATCCTCTCATGAGAGGAGAAAAAGACTGATTCAGTATGAGCAAGCCCAGCTTGAACTCAGAAAACAGCAGTTGGCTATAAACAGGGAGTCCCTAGATCTCTACAAAGAGAGAAAAAAGTTGGGACTAGAGTCCCATGGTGGCAGCAATATCCCTAAAGATAGGGAAAGGTCTTATGACCATAGAAACCTAAACAAGATTGTCCCTCCCTAACAGAGTGGGGATGACATCCACAAATGGATAACTGCACTGGAGAGGGCCTGTAAAGTTCAGAGGGTCCCCCAGAAGCAGTGGGCAGCAATCTTGTGGCTCTCCTTTGCAGACAAAGGTAGAGACAAGCTCCTCACTGTAAGAGAAGAGGATGCTGACAATTACACAGTCTTGAAGAGTGCTCTGATAGATGGGTTTGGCCTAACCACTGAACAGTATAGGTTGAAGTTCAGAAACACCCAAAAAGCTCAGACTCAAGACTGGGTTGATTTTGTAGATTGTGCTACTAAGGCTCTGGAAGGTTGGATACATGGCAACAAAGTGCAGGACTTTTTAGGATTGTACAATTTGATTATGAGGGAGCAGATCCTTAATAATTGTCAAAACCACCTTTTGCACCAGTATCTGGTGGACTCTGATCTGACCTCTCCCCAAGAATTGGGAAAGAAGGCAGACAAATGGGTCAGAACCAGAGTAAAAACTAAAAATCAGGGTGGTGACCAGAAGAAAGATTCTACTAAGTCCCAAGAGAAAGGTGGGGATAAATCTAAGGATAAGTCCCCTACAGGGCCCTAAAATTCCTCTTCTGGGGGTGGGTCCCAAACTCCTTCTTCTCCTGAAAAGAAACCATATTGCCATGTCTGTAAAAGCCTGGGCACTGGAAAACTGATCCCAGTTGCCCCAGGATTGGCAATAAAGAAAATGTTCCTCCCACAACTACTACCACCCCTCCTGGTACTACCAGTAGTAATCCTCCAGTTGGGAGTAGTGCACCCAAAAAGTTAGGTGCTTTTGCAAGAGGAACAGAGGTGGGCCCTAGTTTAGCTGGGACCCCTCAACAGACTCCTCTGACTCTGATGGTGGTATAGGATTTGCCACCTTTACCATGGGTCCCACAGCATTGGGCAGGTACAGATTGGAGCCAATAATGAATGGTCAGAAAGCTGTGGCATTTAGGGACACAGGGGCTAGTGTCACCATGGTGGCAGGGAAACTAGTCCCCCCTCACCAGCTTTTACCTGAGTTTAAATACCAGGTGACCAACATTGATGGTGTCAGAACAGATCACCCCATGGCCATAGTCAATCTCAGCTGGGAGGGGGTCACAGGCCCAAAAAGAGTGGCAGTGTCCCCAACCTTACCTGTAGATTGCCTGATGGGCAATGATCTGGAAATTTCAGCCTGGGCTGAAGTTGATGAACACCAAACCCATCTCAGGATGTTGGGTGTCCCTGTAAGGTTAGTGGGGCTGTGATGACCACATCCCCAGCCCAAGAATTTGGAGAGATGGAGCCTGAAAGAATGGCCCCTCTCCCCCAACAGAGAGCACAAGGGTTGAAGAAAAGTCTTCTTCCCCCAGACAGTAGGTAAGAGTCAGCCTCCTCAGGGAACTGACCCTACCCCTAGTGAAGGAACTGCCACAGAGGTAGTCAGGCCTGGCCTGGCCACCCCCTGATGGCAGAGGACCCTTCCAAGGTGGTACCCAGTCTGGAGCAGGTAACCTGCCCCTCTCTACCCTGCCTCAGTCAGCCCAGGGCTGCAGAGGTCAGGGAGGTCAGTGGACCCCCAGGGCCCCCTGTCCAGAGGAACCCCCCATCAGCAGATTAGGGGCACCCAGGCTAGTAGCCCTAGCCAGGTGAAAACTCCTCTACACACTGAGGGATCCCCCATACCTTTATGTAGGGACCTCCCCCAGAAGGACTCTGGTAGGCAAGGGCAAACCTGGGACCAGAAGGTTCCAAACCTGCTATGTCCCTCCAGTGTTCCATCCAAAGGGACCCAACCCCCAGCTGTAGGCAGCCAAAGGTTGACCCTTAGAGCAAAGTGCAACTCAGTCATGGAAAGACAGGCATACATGGGGACCAGTGATCTGAGGAAGCTGAGGCCAACATTCCTAGGGCCTCCCTTCCCTGCTCAGACACCTCACCAGCCTTGTACTTTACCTAAGCACACCACAGGTAGTGATTCCCCATGGTGGAGACCCTCTCATACCCTTAGGGTGAGGGATTGCTTAGTGGACCATAAGACAGGGGGCAACCATGCTAGTGCAGGTGCTTCCTTATATGGCCACTTAGTCAATAAAGGCTCAACTGGCCAAGGTTAGCCTTATCTCCTTTCGTTGGGGGGGGTTATGTAGGAAGGTGGAATCTGACTATATGGTTGCCCCCACTTTTTATATGGTGTTTTGCTGGTTTATGACTTAGTTGGACTGGGATCCTGCTATTCAGGGCCCCAGTCTATCTGCTTTCTCTGTAAAAGGTTTCCATGTGCCTTAGGCACATCTCTGATTGGAATCTGGAGTGCCCTTATAAGTCCCTAGTATATGGTATACAATGTACCCAGGGCATAGGTACCTCAGAGGCCTACCAGGGGCTGCAGCATGTATTATGCCACCCCTGGAAGGCCATCCAAACTGACACCACAGGTCTGCTACTGCAGCCTGGGTAAGGTGGTGCATGCACCCCTTACTGTGATATAGGCTACCTATATCACTACATACATACACACATATAAACCTATAAGTCACTCCTATGGCAGGCCTTATCAATCCTGAAGGCAGAGTGCGTGGTTCCTATGTGAGAGGGTGCCCCTGCATGAGCAGGGCCCCTCTGCAGCGTTCGGAGACCCTTCTCTGATGCTGTTTGTAGTGCAGCCTGACCATATACTCTTAAGCGCATTATAACCTTGCGTTAAATGCTAACTTTGGAATGGCTGCACCGAAACATGTCGTGTTTGGTGTCAAACATCTTGGAATACAACCCCCCGCCAATTCTGGCGGCGGGGGTAGCATTCCACCCTTCTAGAGGGAGAGACATGTTAACCCTGGCCTGGCCGGTAACTTCCTTCTAAAGCCCTGGCATCACAAAATGGATGCTGCTGCCACAGACACAAGTCTGGCCTCCTGCTGCTGGACGAAACTCCGGCAGGGGAGGCCTGGACAATAGGTTTCCTGTCCCAGGGAGGTGTGACCACCTCCCCAGACAGGATAGTGTGTATTGGGGCTGGGCGGGAGCACTTTCGGGTGCTTTGAAGTCCTGCACTGGGGGCACACTTGGTGTCCCTGTGCATACCCCAGTTCAAACCGGATCAGGGGCTTGCAGCCCCTGCTTTGGTGCGAACTGGACAAAGGGAAAGGGGTGTAGCCACCCCCCTGCCCTGACCCACCCATAGGTGGGGCCACAGAGTAAGTCCAACCCCTACACTTAGTATAAGTATAGGAACCCAGTCCTTAGGACTTTAGATTATCCCTGGATGAAACTCTGACACAGAATCCTGGACCTTCGACGCTCTACTCAAGACTAGAGGACAGAAGAATCTCCCTTGGGGTCAAGGAGTGACTCCCTGCTTGGCAGGCACCAAAGAAGCAATTGTCCAGTCTGCATTGCCTAAGCTCCCATCGGACGCCGAAGTGTTTGCATCACCAGAGGTGGATTTCCAGACTTCCCCGAGGCTGCCCTGAGTCCCCAGCAAAGCTGAGGCCCGTAGCTGTCGTGGGTAACGTGGAACCGTGACCCCTGGACACCGCACGCATTTGCTAGTGCATCCTCTTCTGGGTCTCCCACGAAGTCGTGCTTTGGGCTTCGAGTAGCCCTAGCCTCCAGCACCAACTGCACCGAAGATCACTGGCCTCCACTCCACGAGTGTCCTGTGAGCCAGCTCCACGTGCACCGTCTCGAGGCTCCTTCGCGGTCGCTAGCCCGTTGGCTAGTAGCCCTTCACGAAGGCCAATCCTTTTCTTCTTGGGCTCCCTGGTTGCTCCAGGCTTGCCCTCACTTACCCTTGCTGGGTGAGTTCCTCAGACCTTGCTGGTCTGCATCATCGTCATTCTTCATCTACATCGAGACTTGCCGTTGCCAAGGCTTGTTGGGTCCAATCCGGTCCCCGACACCTCAGCACTCGACAGACATCGTGTACCAGCCCGAGTCCTGCTCCTGGTCGCCGACAACACCTCCTGGACCTCGTGGCTGAAGAGTCAAGATGACCGTCAACCTACCTGAAGCACTCGACATCGGTGGGCATCCGCTCATCGCCTTCCTGGTCACTGGCTAGTGACCCAGACTCTGTCCCCCCTGCTTTCAGATTCTTCAGATCTCCGATCCACCTTTGGATCCACCCGGACACTTTCCACTTGGTCGCCAGCAGCACTTTGCAGCAGATCGCCATTCAAATCGACGACGAAACCCGACCCCGAAAGGCACCTATGCACCCGGCTTCCCTGGTTGAGGTAACAAGAGTACTCCGGTGCTCCCGTGGGTAGAGACTCTAGAACGACCTAGTTCTCAAAGGGTTTGCTCCAAGTCCTTCTTTAAGTGTCCCTTTTCTTTAATTTCCCAATCGCGACTTTCTCCATAGAAGTTAACGGCGTCTCGCGGCTGTGTATTTACACTGCACGCGTCCCCCGTGGGTCCCCTGTGTCACTACCTTGGGTGGTTCCTTGTGGTCCAAGCACTTCTAGAGGCTCTAGGCCTAGTGTCTAGCTCAGTCGTGGTTCTTATACCACTTTATTGGTATATGGTTTGGTACGCCCCTAGGGCCCAAACGTGTATTTGTGCTATTACTGTGTTTAAATAACTTATAACTTATGTACTTCGAACTCTAGCCTCATAAAGAGACTAGAGGGGTGTGTTTAGCAATAAATACATATATTTTGAATATATACCTGGTGTGGTGCTCTTTCATTTGATCACTCAAGAGATTATAGACTGGTAAAACAAGCTGCTTTACATTCCTTCAAGACTTAGCCTGAAGGCTGCTCTCCATAGCTACCACTAGGATAGCTTTCAATAAGGTTGTCTTTAACCTATCTCCAATAAGGGGTTGTTTGGACTGGTGCAAGGTGCCCACTATAATTAGTGGACAGCATATGCCAGGCCAACTTCTCACATAGGGAAGGTAGCTCTGCTGCTTTTCGAGTTGACCTATGTTGGGATGTTAAGCTCAGTATTAAACTTTCCACTATGCAAAGGACAAAACAATTCAAATTGCCAATGCTTGTTTTAATGCATGATATGAATGAAAGAGTGAACACTCACAAAATATGTAAGCAGAGTTTGCTTTTGGTTTTATTTGTGAAGCAATCCATTTTATTTAATGAGCTAGATGACTTTGTAAACATTTACAAATTCTGGGATAGTAGCACTTTGCATGTTGGGGCTTTGACCCATAATGGCAGAATTTAAATCAAAACAACAAACACCACAATGCAATATTTTGTAAGCCAGGAAGGATGGATGGTATTAGATGCATGGCCACTGGAACTCTGCAGCAGTGAAGAACCAAATTATGAAAGTAGCGTGGCAAACATATGCAGCACAATGCTGCACATTCTGAAGCAGGCTTACTTCCTGAGTTGACATTTGAGCAGCTAATAAAAGTATCTGGAAAAAGCTGCACCCCATTAGTATCAGCTGAACACCTGAATCCAACAATCACTGACTGAAATGTGACCAGTTAAACTTTTCAAAGTGAGAGAGGCAGGAAGGGAGGTGGAGAGAAAGATCAAAGAAGACTATTTTTAAACCTTATTTGACGTACATTTAAATACATAGTGTTTTTTTTACTTCCTTCTGCGGACACGCCCCTCGCCCCAGTCCATCATTTGGAAATATTGGCACCAGCCCAGCACACCAGCCATCTTGTTATTCTCTTTAAACAGCACGGACAGCTGAAGGTTGAACAGTTATGTCCTCCAACGTGACTGGGGCTCCCGAATGTTGCACGTGGCTTTTTACTAACTTTGGATTGTCTGCCCTAGCACATCACTAAAAGGTTCTTGTTGAAGTCTGCAAATTATGTAGCACGTGGTGTATTACGTGGCAAGTGCAAACATTCTGTAATTCTTTAATCCTGCGGTCGAGGAATTGCAGAAGTCCAGTGACCTTGGGTACAAGAAAAGGGAAGAACTGGACGTGATATGTCATGCTGTTTGCTTACAGTGCGCCTAAACCCGCACTGAGGCTGCTTCAAAGCACTAGGATCAAACACAGAGAGAAGGAAGAAGGTGACTGAAGCGATACAGAGGGCAGAGGATTGAAGACAGCTCCATGGAAAGAGAAATAAAGAGAATGAATCCTTAAAGAAGGATAAAATGATAAAATAAATGTGAAATAGTAGCCTTTTTCATTAAAAGAGATGAGGATACACCTCAAAATTGTAAAAGTTGAGGGGTAATATGTCAGAAGTGGGGTAGATAGAAGAGGGTATTTTCTATCCCACAAGCTAAGTAGCCGTAATATACCTTTTTTCACAGATGACCACAGAATTGGTGAAATCTGGGCAGTGCGCGGAGGTGGCTTTGTTCCACGGATGGTAAAGGGACTATTTCAGACCTGGGTGCAAATCGAGTGCAGAAAGTTCAAATTGCATTTGAACCACGTGTACTCAGAATTGTATGGCCAATTTATACATATGTCCAAAAAATGGAAAACCACGCGGAAACAGTACTTGCACTGGTTAAGCGTATGCTATTTTCGCATTTTTCCATTTTGTGCCCACAGTTACCACCAGTGTAAAGCTGATGGAAAGTGCAAGTACACACTAAGAGTGACTGCATTTTATGCTTAGCACCAAATAGGCACTTTCCTGCTCTAAATCGAGTGTGAATATTATTTTAATCCATTTTATCACTCATGCTGACATCTACATGGCGTGCACTTGTCTTGCTGTCTACGGAATGGGTCATCATGTAACCCTGTAGGACTTAGGAGAAACAACCAACAAGACAGAAAGTATCCCAAGGCCTGTCCTCTGGGCCAGGACCCAACCTGCTTTCCCCTCTCACCACTGGCACCACCGACCCTGAATTTATTCAATCAGGTCTAATTAAAAAATCTATGTTATGTTACCGAAGTTTTGTTACCGAAGTTTATAACGCGCACAGATACTCCAAGGAGTGTCCCGGCGCGTGCCCTGAGGTGCTGAGAATAAAAGCTGATTAGAACAGGAAAGTTTTAAGCTGTTTCTTAGGAAAACGACCTTTACAACGCGGTCAAAACACCGCAATACATTTACATCGCTGTTTTTAAAATGCAAGTCGTTACAACGACTTGCACTGGAGGGCGCTCTAGACTAAGGAATAGTGTAATTTACTATTCCAACACCTTCCCTACTGTACGTAGACTGGAGTTGGAATAGTAAATCACACTATTCCTAAGTCCAGCGCCCTCCAGCGCAAGTCGTTGTAACGACTTGCGTTGTAAAAACAGCGATGTAATGTACCGCGATCTAAATGATCGCGTTGTATCATCATACATCCGTTTCTTAAATTGCCCCAGATCCTGAATGCTGCGCAAAGAATACGGCAGAGAGTTCCAGACTGTAGATGCCCTAAAGGCGAGAGATCTGCCCCCCATTCTTTGTAGGCGCGCGCAGGGTATCTGTGCAAGTAGCTGGGATGCCGACCTCAAGTGTCTGGCAGGCGTGTAAAATGCAAAGCGCTTCCTAAGATATTCTGGCCCCCCGCATGAAGTGCACGGTGCGCGATAACCAAAGCCTTGAACTTTACACGTTTAATGACAGGCAGCCAGTGCAGCATACGCAAATGTAGCCTGACACTGTTTCTGATAGGAATGTTGAACACCAGCCTAGCTGCCGCATTCTGGACCACCTGCAGTTTTTTGAGAGTGTAATCTGGGAGGACAATGTACAAAGCATTGGCATAGTCAATGCGGGACAGGATCAGTGCCCGGGTCACTGTTTCCTTTGCTGCCCTGGGAAGCAGTGGAAGGAATTTCTTGAGGGACTTTAGTATCCCAAAGCAGCCCCCGGACAGTTTTTTAATTTGGGTCGAGAAGGACAGCTGCTCATCGAACCAAACACCCAAGTTCTTAGCTGGTTGGCCCGAGGAGGATGGCAGAGGATAGTCAGACGGCCAAAGAGATTCTCTGAACCGGAGAGGAAAATTCCCATAAAGAAGGATTTCCGACTTATCCTCGTTGCGTTTGAGCTGAGCAGCAGAGAGCCACTGAAACACCGCTGTCAGGCAATCTTTTGCCTCCAGAGTAGAGAACTCCGATTTACCCCAAGTAAACAGAAGTTGGGTATCATCGGCGTATGCCACGATCTTGGCTCCCCGCTCTTCCGCCAACTGGACCAGAGGAGTGACGTAGATATTAAAAAGTAGAGGACTCAAAGAGGACCCCTGCGGCACTCCCGTGCTCACTGATTGAGGCGGAGATGAAAATGGCGGGAGCCAGACCTGTTGCGAACGTCCCTCCAAGAAGGATTTCAGCCATCTCCATGCCAACCCTGAGATACCTATGTCCGCCAGCCGGTCCAGAAGCAGCGAATGGGGGACAGTATCGAATGCTGCAGAGAGGTCCAGCATTATAAGGGCCGAACTTCCACCAGAGTCCAAGCAGTCCCGAATAGCTTCGGAGACTTCGACTAGAGCGGACTCAGTGCTGTAGGCAGCTCTAAAGCCAGATTGCGCCGGATGGAGTAAGCTAGAGCCTTCAATAAAATCAGTAAGCTGTTTGTTAACCGCCTTCTCACAGATTTTTGCCACACAAGGGAGCAGGGAGATAGGGCGGTAACTCCCCAGGTCCCACGGATCCAGTGATGGCTTTTTTAGCAACGGCAGGATCTTTGCCTGTTTCCACTCTACTGGGACGAGCGCCTCTTGAAAGGAAAGATTGATAAGTGCATTGACCTCTGGGTTGACAGACTCAGCAACGGAGGCCAAAAGCCTGGCCGCGCAGGGGTCGGACGGAGACGCAGATTTCATGGTCTTAAGAATTTTGAGGGACTCCGGCAAGTCAATGGGAGAAAAGGCCTCAAGCATGAACGAAGGAGCTGGCGCCCCAACAGGGGGCACAGCTTCCGACCTAGACAAGCTTTGACCTGTAAACGTTGCCTGTATGGCGCGGATCTTATTAACAAAAAAATTGGAAAGCTTTTCGCACCAGGCATCTGACGTGGGGAGCTTAGTAGCCTCCGCCCTAGGAGCCAGAAAGCTCTGAACAATAGAGAAGATTTCCCTGGAGTTATTGCTAGCTGACTCTATGCGCTCGTTATAATAGAGGCCTTTGGCCTGACTGATGGCAGAGTAATACATTTTCTGGGCTTCTCTGAGTGTCCTCTTTGCTGAAGGGCAGTAGTCCTTTTGCCAGCAGCGTTCCAGTTTTTTACATTGCTGCTTAAGTATTTTTAGATCAGCCGAGAACCAGGGGTTAGAGGGAGATTCCCTGCGCCGCCTGCGACACGAGGGTGGAGAAAGGCCTTCCACCGCCTGCATAATCCAGTCGGTGAAACTGGCCAGCGCACCTCTCAGGTCGGAGGGGCAGGCAGGTCTTGATTCTGCCAGAGCAAGGCCAAAAGCCAACGGATCGATTTTGGCGGTGGCAGGGGCAGATCTGGACTGACGATCCGTGTGGCTGCCTTCAGCAGCCCAGGAAAAGCAGGAATATGGACTTTGTAAGTGAAACACCCAGCAACAAAATAACATATATACAATAAATATGACACATTTCTGAAACACAAACTCATTATCTATAGCCAGGGCTACTGGAATTATCCGATTGTGCGGCTGCAGCGTTTTCACATAATCATGGATTTGCCGCATTTGCCACATAATCCATCATCTGCTGCATAATCTGCAGATTTTAACAAAAAAATTGTTTGCAGTTCAAACGGTACAAATATTACTATAAACGCAGCGAGAGGTGTTGCTGTGCAGTAGAAAGCGCTTTGTAAAGGTTGATTGGTCACCTTTCTGTTGCTTATTGCTGTATTTGGGTGTTAAACCGATACTAATGAGGTGCAACCTATGCCCTGACAGTCTTAACAAGTGTAAAAGTGAGAAAATAACGAAGTAATACGATTACAAAATGTGCTGCATTATGCCACATAATTAGCCTTTTCTTTCCGCATAAGTTAGCCAACTCTGCCGCATAATTTAGCCTTCCCCTGCCGCATAGTTCCAGTGGCCCTGTCTATAGCCTTTCCTTGTCCGTCGTTTCAAGAAACAGAAGTTGGGCGGCAAGACCTTCTCTGTTCTGACCCATGACCTCTGGAGCTGTCTTTCTCTAAGACTTCTTCCTTTTCAGAAAGAAACTGAGAATGTGCCTTTTTCTAGCTGTTATAAATACAGATGTTGCAGATATATTTAGGGATTTAGTGATGTAGTCGTTTTCAGTCCACCCGGTGCCTAAAAACCCTTTGAAACGATGAGCTAGCTATATTAGCTGCAAATAAATACACTATAGCACATATAAGGGAGTCATTTTACCAGTCTCATAAATGAGCTTTTCCTGGTCCCACCTATGTTCACTCGGGTAACAGACACACTTGGTGAGGGGTGGTCCAATGGATATTTGACTCTATATAAAGTCCCCAGAATAATTGTTCTAATGCACGCTATTTTTTGATGGCTTGGGAAAATTTCAAGGGAGGGATTATCCTGTTTTTCTGTCTCAGCATGCAGGTCTGAGATGTAATTAAACACGCTCACATCCAAACGGCTGTCCACAGGGATTTAAAACGGTGGCAGGAGTTTGCCCTTAACCCCTTGACCGCGATCGGAATTCCGCTCGTGTGCTGGACATTCCGATCGCGGGTGTGGTCGTGACGAGCTCAGCTCATCATGCGCACAGCGCTACCGCACAGCATGACGTGCTGAGCTCGTCACGCGCATCGAAGGGGTTAAGGGACAGGCGTGTTTGTTAACTAGCAACACCCCTGGAATGTGGCGTCTCTAAGAAGTTGACATCTGGGGTTGATGCAGATCACACAGTGCCACACAATGATCTGCTCGGTGTCTTTGTTGGAAACAACCTCCTGCCCCACACCTACCCTGGGGCGCTCCATACAGGTTGGCAGGGACCGCAGAAACACTGATTTTAATTTCAACTCAAGTTATGTTTTTAGGGGGTGGGGGGGGGGTACGGGGTAGTTTTGAGGGGGTGGGAGCGGTTCGGGTTAGTTTTTAGGGGGTGGGAGGAATTCGGGGTAGTTTTTAGGTGGTGGGGAAGTTCTTGATAGTTTTTAGGGGGTGGGAGGGGTATAGGATAGTTTTTAGGGGGTTGGAGAGATTCGGGTTAGTTTTTAGGGGGTGGGAGGGGTTTGGGTTCGTTTTTAGGGGGTGGGGGTTCGGGGTAGTTTTTAGGGGTGGGGGGGTTGGGGTAGTTTATAGGAGTTGGGGGGGATCGGGGTAGTTTTTAAGAGGTTGGGGGTGTATTAAGGGCTGTTTATCATGCATGCCTTTACCACAAAAATTTGTAGTTAAGGAATGCGTGGTAAAAAAAATCATGGTTAAGAAGCGGTCGTTGTAGAGACCGCGTTGTTAAGGTAGTTGTTGTTGAGGAACTCGTTGTTCCAACATACAACCTCGAGCCTTTACTTCTAGCCCTGGGTGCAGAACCCTGGGCAGGGACTGTTATGTAACGCATCGAACGGTTGCCTCCGCTCCGGCTGTACTTGGCCGCCGGTGAACATTTGCAAGCAGAAGTCGTACGTGATTGACAGCTTCACGGGGCCAGTGGCTTCTGAGACTGCTGTGGGCATCGGAGGACGGACAGTAGTCCGCAGCCATCACATGCCCCCTAGTGTTCATTCCACAAAGTGCTTCTTTTCTTTTACCTTGCAGGACCAGGGTTGCAAACCTGACACTTTGCGGATGCTGAGATGGACATCTGTCGTGTTTGCAGGTCTCCTTCTCTGCCTTTGCAGCAGTGCTTAATTTGTTAAAAAAAAAAAACATAAGTGCCAGGGCTCTCGTCAGGAGGCCACTGCAGCTTGCACCACAAATTGCACCTGCTATGCTGCCAATGATAGTAACAACACAACCACCACCCATCACAATCATACAAGTGTGACAATTTGGACTATTTCAGGTCGCCAAAGCTATAAGAATGACTTGGGAGGCAGGTAATAGTCATTTTAATGTATATTGAATTAATAATTAACTGTTGTGATAGTAATCTCTGAATTAACCAGACAGTGCCACCTTGTGGCAGACTGTCACAAGTTCAGTGTTGACTATTAAGTGCCGGTGGAGCACCAGAAGCCACTGGCTCAAATTAAACATTACTTGGCAGTTATTTCAAGGGATCGTAGAAGGAATCCTGCCTCATGAATATTGATGAGGCATAATTGCTGCAAATCCTTCCGGTCAGATTGATACAAGGGTGAACCGGGTCACATCTCAAGTGGTGCACAAAAACAGGGCTGCAACACCTTAAATGATAAAGCTGATGACGCAATATTGATTTTGTTAACACGTAACCTGCATTAACCTAAGCATACATGATTTACACATGATTAATTATGTGCGCAAATTATGTAATTTATTAGACTCGTTATTCGCATTAAGATTTAGCAGAATGTACAATATACACATATATTTGATTAGCATTAGCCTGTGTGCTTTTAAAGGTAGCATGAGTGGGCCTAGGTGCTCCACTGCCTGATGAATTAAAAAATTGTATTTCTGCTTGCTGTGCATACCTTTCTGTTTCAGAAACCTAGCCAACGTGTGCTCATTAAAATGTTATTGTTTGCCAACAAGCATTTTTGAAGGTCGTAGAATAGTGATTAGTTGGTTTGGACCGAAACCCCAACACATGTAGCGGACAAGAAAGCGAAGGAGTCAATACTCCTCTGTGTGATATCATAAAGGTCACGGTGGAACAAAGAGTTGGCACTACAATTAGGCGGTCTGGTACAGGTAAGAGCGGTGGGGCGGGGCGGGGCAGGGGAAATCGCCTTTGACAAAATAGGTAAAATACAATAGAAATAAGTAAATAAAACCACTTACCTTGCGCTCTCTGCATCGCTGAGTTCGCGATGCGTCGAGTGCAAGGTAAGTGGTTTATTTATGTATTTTCCCGATCCTACCGTATGTTGACTCCCCCCCCACCTCGCCCCCGCCCCACTGCGCTTGACTGTAATATTCCGTGAGAAGGAGGATGACACCAGGCACAGAGAGAACAACGGGTTGGGACTGGTCATCGCTTGGTGGGAAAGCGAAGATTGTAACTTTTTAGATGAAATGTTATGTTTTAACTGTGCAAAGCATGTTAGTTAGATCACTTGCACCTGTCCACTTTCGCAGGCAGACGTCTTCTAGAACCAATGTTCCTTAGTTTTCTGCTCGCTGAGACATTCTCAAGATCAAGTGCCTTTCTTCTGATTTTAGGTGGAAACTTTATATGGTTCTTATTTCAATTCTATGTTTCCTGATACCAATGGCTTTAGAAATTCCCCGGCTTTCACACAACTTTAGCACAGAATTAGGGTGTTTCCATTATTGAAACAAGATTTTGTTTTGCCCTGTACACAATTCTTTCGATATTCTAAAGCTCTGAATTATTGATTTTACTGCTTAGATTATATTCATGCATGTTGTATCCAAGAAAAATATCGATTTTACTTGATTGAACCTGTCCTGGCCCCTCAATTTTAGAACTCTCTTCCGTCATTCACTTTTTCTTCCACCCACTATACATACAGCATGTTTCAGTTGTTCATCCCACTTCAGACACTGACTAACTTCATTGTTACTGACTGCATTTTGCCATTTCCAAAGGAACACATCCACACCTTTAAAGCAGTTCCCTTAAGTGCCAGGGACTACTGTGGCAATGTGTGCTTTTTGACACTGCTACAACATTTTGCTTTTTGCAAATATTTTCTTTCATATTAGCAAGAGTTGAGCAACTCCCCCAATCATAAAGTTTTACAAAGCCCATAAAAAAAAACAAGCATTGAGTATCAAAAGGCTGGCAGCCAATGCCATACTTATTGTCTTTACCAATGCTTGCTTTTATTAGGCACAAGGGGATGAACTTATTTTGGCCAGAATCGCAGGATTTAGAGCCAAAACCAGGGAAACTGGGACTTGAACTGCCTTCCTTCCCCAATTCCAAGGTTGGTAGCTTTGGCTCTTGCCAGTACTTGATTTTTGGGCCGAAGCCTACCAGACAGCACATCTGTCTGGTTTGCTAAAGACATTTTGAGGACATCAGGAAAGCTGACCTAGGAATGCATTCCACCCATTGCTTACCATTGGCTTTGTGGTTTGTAAGTCAAATTTACTTGCTTACCACTTTCTGGCTTTAAATGTTTTATGGTGGCCACCATGTCTTTGTCCCTCCCGTGGAGAACAGCCTATTTACTGTATTTTTCTACCAGTGTTTGCTTTCTGTAAACAGGCCTTTACAATTTTGTTCTTATCTTGTCACATTTACTGTGCATTTAAAGATAGAGGTCAAATGTCAGGCTCTGTCTTCCTAGGGAGCTTGTTGTTTACTTTTCTTTCTCTGACTTCAAAGTAAGAGTCTTTATCTGACAATCTGTGGGCTTGAAAGGGGGTGGGTTTTTTATCACTTTGATCCCATGTAGGGCTTCGTATTTTTTATTTGCTTGCCGTGCCTCTTTCGCAGCTTCTTGGTTTTGCTAGTGCTGTGAGACTTTTGGATGCTGTACACTCTACAAATTTAGTTTACTTTACTAACAGCTTTTTTTCTAGCAAACAACAAAATGCAAATGTCTGTAAATGAACTGTGCAAATATTTCAGATTATCTCAGAATTAGGAAAGTACAAATGAAGCACATTTTTTTGCAATTCTGAAGTGCCCTGGAAACAAATATTTTAACACAATCAAAACAAATCAATACACGAGGTGATCCCATTTCCATACATTATCATTTGTGTGCTGTATAGTTTTATAAGTATAACTGTATGTCTGTGCAAATGTAATGGTCATATAAATTGAAAATGTGTTGTCTATAATGTCAGTGCACTACCACACCATGCATACCCTACTCTATGCCACTCTACGCCCCCCACTCAACACCACTCCACTCTACTCCACTCATTGCCACTTCACTCTACGACACACTGCTCCACACTTGCCACTCCACTCTACACCATTCTAGGCCACTCTACTCCACTCCACTCTACAACACTCTATGACACTCTATAACACTCTGCACCACTCCACTTATAACTCTACTGCACTCCACTCTACGCCACCCTACGCCAATCCATTCTGCGACACTCTACTTTACGAAAATCTGCACCACTTCATTTGAGGTCACTCTACTTCTCTCTACGACACTCCAATCTACGACACTCCTCTCTACAGCACTCCACTCTATGACACTCTTGCCACTCTACAACACTCTATGCCACTCTATGGCAATCCACTGTACTACACTCCACACCACTTTACTCCACTCCATGCTACTCGATGCTACGCTGCTCACTCTTTGTGAAACTTTTCTCTACTCTACGGCATTCCACTCTACGCCACTTCACTCTACTCTACTTTACCACACCATACTCCACTCTAAGACACTTACTCCATACTTTACTCCACTCTAAGACACTTTACTCCACTCTATACTATGCCAGTCTACGCCCTTCAACCAATCCACTCTACTCTACTACACTTCACTTCAGTCCATTATAAGACACTTACTCCACACTTACCTCCACTCTTAGACACTTTACTCCACTCTACACTATGCCAGTCTACACCCTTCCACTCTGCGTCACTCCACTCTATGACTTTCTTCTCCACTCCACACTAATCCACTCTACACCACTCCACTCTACTCTACTCTATGCCACTCTACACCATGTATTCCACTCTATGCCACTCAACACTAGGCGACTCTATAACACTCCACTCTACAACTCTACTCCACTCTACAACACTCCTCTCTACGACACTCCACTCTACGACACTCCACTCTGTGACACTCCACTATACAACATTCTATGCCACTCTACACCACTCCACTCCACTCTATTCCTCTATACGTCACTCTCCTCTACAACACTTTAATCCACTCTACGCCATGGTACTCCACTGTATGGTACTTTTATCCACTTTACGCTTCTCCACTCTACGCCCCTCCACTTTATGACACTCTATTCCACTCTGCAACACTTAACTCCACTCCACTGTACGCCCCTCCCTGCTTCACACCTCCACTCTATACCACTCCAGGCCATACTACAACACTACACAACACTCTATGCCACTCCACTGTAAGCCACTCTACTACACTCTATGCCAATCTATTCTACGCCACTCCACACCACACCACTCCACGTCACTCTACTCTGCTCTACGCCACTCTACTCCACTCTACCCCACTATACTTAATCCACTCTATGCCACTCTACACTACTCAACTCTGTGCCACTGTACTCGACTCTACACCACTCCACTCTATGATACTCCCTTCTACTCCACTCTACAATGCTCTCTGCCCCTCCACGCTATGATCTTCCACTCTATGCCTCTCCACTCTACCACACTCTATGCCAATCCATTCCACTCTACTCTACTCCACGACACTCTACAGCACTCAGTGTATGCCACTCTACTCTACTCCACTCTATGACACTTTACTGTACTCTACAACACTTTACTCTCCACTACGCCACTTCACTCTACTCAACTCTTTGCCACTCCATGCCATGACCCTCCACTCTACGACATTCTATCCCACTCCACTCCACTCTATGACACTCCCCTCCACTCTACGACACTCCACGCTAGTCACTCTACCCCGCCCGACAACACTTCACTCTACAACATTTTACTCCACTCTACGCCAAAACACTTTATCACGCTCTACACCTCTCTACTCTACGCCCCTCGATTCCACTCTACACCCCTCCACTCTACAACATTCCATCCACGACATTCCACTCTAAGACACTCCAATTTATGACACTCAACTCTATGCCACTCTACTCCACTCTATGCCACTTTACTCAAATCTACTCCCTGAAGCTCTATATCCCTCCACTCTATGATCCTCCGCTCTACACTGTGACACTCCAATCTTTGCCACTCCACTCGCTCTACAACACCCCACTCCACTCTATGCCACTCTACGACACTCTACTCCACTCTACACAATTCCCTCTACACCACTCCACTCCACTTTACTCCACTCTACACCTCTTTAGTCCACAACACTCCACTCTACTCCACAACATTCCACTCTAATTCACAACACTGCATGACACTCCTTGTCGGGTTTAGGGTCTTTCTTACCAGTTCTGAGGCATTGAGACAGTTCCCGGCTTCAGTTCTTGTAAGTCCTGGTTTGTCCGAGATAGGGGCGACCCCTTCCAGTAGCCACGGTGCTGCCGACAATGAAAGCCTAAGCAGCCAGTGCCCTCCAGAAGGAGTCCCAAGAGGAAAAACCCCGGAGGGGAAAAAACCTCTGATGATGACGATGAGACTCCAGGAATGAAGGAGAAGACAAGGAGCCAGAAAACACTGGAAGACCAGGAGCCCAAAAGGAACCAGGAGAAAACTGGAAGTCAAGCTGGAGCAGAAGGCACAAGGGAAAAGGAGCGCCAACTGAAGGAAGGAATCACCAAAATAGGAGCCAAGCAACTAACAGGAGCGAGGACACACCAGCAGGAACAGGGAGTGTTGCAACGCAAGGAAGGAAAGGTTCTGATCCCTTATATACAGAAAAACAGGAATTGACATACAGGAACAGGAAGTGACAAAACAGGAAGGAGAGGTGTCGCCATCTTGGATAGGGAAAGGAGTGAAGTGCAGTGTAGGAAGATCGCCATGTTAGGAAGGTAAGTAACCCTCCCCCATTGCCTTCTGGAAGCAAGGTTGAGAAGAGGAGAGCAACAATATGGCCCCCAAGGAAGTTGGATCACCAGATGCCAACACCAGATAAGTGTAGTGCCCCAAGGTGCCTCGTGAAATGGATGGGATGCCGTGCAAGTATGCGGCGTGCCCGACTGAGCAAACCAAAAGGCGTCACGGGTGCTTTCCGCGCCACCGCCAAAAAGGCAATAGCGGGCCATCGTGCCGCACCGCGGTGCCCCCGAAGCGGAGGGAGGGGCGCCGCGGGCTGCACCGCAGCCCGTGAGGAGAAAATGGGCAGCGCCGCGGGTCGCGATTCAGCCCGCGGCGTAACACTCATCTCCACTCTACACCACTCCACTCTATGCCACTCCACTCCACGCCACTCCACTCAATGCCACTCTAATCCAGTCTATGCCACTTTACTCCAATCTACTCCCTGAAGCTCTATATCCCTCCACTCTATGATCCTCCAATGTAAAACCCTCCACTCTGCGACACTCTACTCTAAGACACTCCACTCTATACCGCGACGCTCCAATCTTTGCCACTCCACTCGCTCTACAACACCCTACTCCACTCTATGCCACTCTACGACACTCTACTCCACTCTACACAATTCCCTCTACACCACTCCACTTTACTCCACTCTACACCTCTCTAGTCCACAACACTCCACTCTACTCCACAAGATTCCACTCTAATTCATGACACTGCATGACACTCTTCTCCACTCTACACCACTCCACTCTATGCCACTCCACTCCACCACACGCCACTCCACTCAATGCCACTCTCTTCCACACCACTACATTTTAGCCATGCTGAGCAGCAGCCACACTGGTGTACAACATGGCTAAAACACATTGGCAAAGCCAATAGTTCTTGCTAAGACGAGACCTATTGGCTTTGCAATGCTTGTTGAAATTGGTGTGCACTGAAGCTCATTTTTCCCCATCAGACTTTGACCCAGCAGCAAAAGAGAGAAAGGCAGAAAAGGGAGCATAAAGGAAGAAGGGAAAGATATGAAGACAGTGAGAAGGGAGAAAGCAGTAATGAAAATGAACCTGCAAAAGTGAGAGAAAGAGACAGGAAGTAATGGGTGGCGGAAGAAGGAAGCATGAGGGGGGGTCATGACGAGGCAGCCTCAGTATTTGGTAATCCTGACATTCAGCAGCGCTAACAGTGTCAGTTTAAGAACACCTTTGGGCCCCTGCACTTACTATTTTACAAATTAAACCCTGAGTATAACAAAGCATCAGTGAACCTGAACGACTCGTAGCCACGCCCTTAAATGCTGCTTATGAAACTACACACCTTATTACCTCATTTAAATTTTTCAGGTGAATACCTGCTGTGTGTTTTTTGTGTGTTGTAATTAATGCCCCGGTTACTTACCGGTAATCTTCATTACTCTGAGAATAGTCTTCCTCGCCACATGAATAACGAAGTGAGCTTCAGCTCCACATCAGAACCCTCCAAAGCAAAAGTTAGCCTCCCATGCCTCCCATCCCTTCCCAACATGGCCGACCCCTATCACCCTTGACCTCTATAAGAGGTGGGCCGGCCCAACCCTCAGCCTGAGAACTACCAAGCAAACACATGAAGCCGATAGCAACACAGGGAGGGAGGGATGGGAACTCATGTGGCGAGGAAGACTATACTCGGAGTAATGAAGATTACCGGTAAGTAACCGGGGCATTACCTCCTCGTAAGTCTTCCTTGCCACATGAATAACGAAGTGAGCACATACCCAAGCCAAGCGGCTTCATGGAAACTCACAAGAAACCAACCGAAAAGAAGGAGATGCCAAAGAAGCATGGCAAACCCAACAAAAAAGAAAACACAGACGAGTGGAAGGAACCACCCAAGAGACAGGCAACCACGAGCAGGAAGAACCAGCCCGGGACAGCGAGACACCAGGAGGGCCGAAAACCCGGACCCCCGAGATCCGTAGGCCAGCCAGAAAGCAAGCCCGAACCAACGACAGAAGGTGGACAGAGAAGGCACGGGATCAGACCGAAAGGAGCCAAAAGCAACAACAAACAGGCCCCAGAACAGAAAGCAGCAAGCCGGCCCAAACACACCAAGACTGCCCAATGGACAGCCAAAAGCGAGAGGGAGCAAAGGCCCAGACTTCGGAACTGAAGAACAGAGGTCACCCCCACCACAGCGCACAACAAGAAGCCACAGCAGTAAAGAGACGCAGGCCGACCGAAACACAGCAACACCGCATGGCGGACCACCAACAGCGAGAGAGCCGAACCACCCCAAATCCAATGACCGGAGGGAAAGAAGGAAACAAAACCCACCAGGCCTGGAGGCAACTGAGGACCGAAGCAGAGGAACCAGACGCAATCAAAACAGACTGGCAGGAGCTGCAAGAACAGATGGAGGTGCAGAAAGGAACCCAGCACCCCAACCGAACAACAAAAAAACGAAGGTCACCAAAACCCCACCAGCAAGGAGAGAAACAGGCAGGACACGGACCCCAGCCACACAAAGGACACCCGGAAGGGAGCACGACACCAACGAGAGAACCCAGGCAGGCACAAGGCAAAACAGCCCCAGGAAGCTGCAGTAAACGGCTCCGAAGCGACCCGGCCACCAAGGGAACCCAACCGGCAAGCCGCGAAAAGCGGAAAGCCCACAAGGCCGCCCACGGAACCCAAAGAGCGGAAGGGACCAGGCCCAAGGCCAAGCCACCAGAAAGGAATGCGAACGCCCACCAGGGGCCACCATGCACAAGAAAGGATAGAGAACCCGGTAGTAAGGGGAACTCAGCACGAATGAGCGAACCAGCCCCGCGCAGGGGCCAAGCAAACCGTCCCTGTGACGTTCCACCTGTAGTGAACGAGCCACCGAAGCGAGCACCCAGGTGGCCACACAGCCAGCCAACAACCAGGCCTGACCCAGCCGAACAACGGAGAGCCGACAGGAACAGGAGCGCACACCAAAGGCGAGAAGGACAGAAGAGCCGGGCGAAACGAGCCCGAGCAAAGCCAACACCTCCAGGGAGCAAACCCGAGCCAGCAGGCCCCAGAACCCCAAAACCAGGGACCAAACAAGAGAGGATGCAAAATCCGCACCGGAAGCGCAGGGCCCCGCCCAGGGAAGGAGAACCGGGAAAACCCAGCACCCTCGGACAATGAAAAGCACCGTACGAACATAAACCACCATGGGATATTGGAGAGCAGCGGTAGGATACAAACCCTTGTCCTGTGCGAGCCTGTGCCCCCAGAAGCACAACAATGACCATTGAGCTATAGCACCTAGGTCCAACACCCGCAGCAGCAGAAACCAAAGGAGAAGCACCCAGGCGAGCACCACCAACAGGGCAAATTCCCCGTCCAGGCCAAACAAGCCCAGAACCCACGGAAGGAAAGGGACCAGAGGAAAGTGCAAAACCGGGAGCCCGGACGAGAAGGTAGACAGAGCCACCACCGGGGACTCAAGCCGAAACCGGAACAAAAGTGACCCAGTCAAGGACAGCACAACCGGGCCAAAAGCCAAAGGGGTAAACCCAGCAACCCCCGGAGAACGAGGCAGGTGAAAAACCGCCCAGAATAGAAACAAGAAGCCCCGCAGGGCAGGGGCAAACCCCAGACAAGCCAAGGAACGGTCAACAGAAGTCAGACGAGAAACCCGCCATCAGGTGTACCAACCGACCCAGCACAGACCCGGAACCCAAGCACGCCCCACAGGATGGCAAAGGCCGCCACCACCCGGGAAGGGGACACCAGAACAGGAAGACCACCGGCCGCACCAGTAGACATGGTGGGAAGGGAGCCACCTGGGCAAGAGAAGGGACACCCACGGGAACAGGCGAAGCCGGGAATGAACCGGAACCAAGGAAGGCCCAGAGGCACTGAGACCAACCGGACGGGGAGGACCCCCCAACGGACAGACCGGGCGAGCACCGACTGTCAACAAGGCACAAAAACACCCGAAACACTCCCTGAGGAAGGCCCCTACCAAGGTAGACAACCCCAACACGAACAGCCAGGGGGCCACACAAAACCAGCCGAAGGGTGACAGGCACAAGGAGGAAGGCAACCCAAAAAAAAATGGAAAAATCAGAAACAGGAAGGGGAAAACACCAATACCCCACCGGTAAACTGGAACCGGCTGAACAGGACCCGCCGGAGAAGGACCAGAGAGACAGCCAAAAAACGACCCCGCAAGAACAGGCCAAAACGCACACCCCAGCAGAGGCGTGCGCCGAACACCTGACCCGACCAAGCCGTCACCACCCAAAGGCAGTAGACTAACCAAAGAGCCACCGCACCCCGGACACGAGCAGGGGAGCCCAACAACCGACAACCGGCGACAACCGGAGCGGCTCGGCAGTGGGCAGGACTCATGGAACTGAGACAGAGGCCACCCAGGACGGGAGGAGAGGCAACAGAAGACCCCAACAGAGCCCCAACCCCCAGGAAGCGAAGAGAAGCACGAACAGGATGGGGGCGCAAGAGCCTCCTGCCGAGCCAGGGAACAGGAGGAGGAGGGGGCGCCACGGCCGCGGCCCCGGACAAGAAAGGTCAAGTCCACCAGGAGCAGACGCAAAAGCCCACATGGCGACCACCGAAGCAGCCCAGAGGACGGACAGGCGCCAACCGCAGCTCGCCCCCATCTGACACGCAGCAGCCCACAGCCCCCGGAATCCCCAGGAGGACGACCAACCAGGGACTGACCAGGCCAGACCCCGCACAAGAAAGAGAGCAGGATGGACGGACCGTAGGCCCAAAAGCAACGCTGTATGTGCTGCCATCAGAACGGACAATAATGGCAAATTATACAGCTCCACTATTACTCGTGCATTACTACCCGAAGGAACCCATAACGTCAATCCTAGAATACATAAAGATTGAGAAAACACCTGGAAGGCCCCAAAGCTGTGTCCTACAGTGCACGGTGGCACGTACGGCATGACAAAAATATTAATTACGACCAGCAGGGAATAAACACAAAGATATTATGTAACCAAAGTAGCATGTAGAAGACCCACGTACCGAAAGCACAAATCCGTAATGTGGAGCAGAGGCAGGATTCGAACCCTTGTCCAGCGTGAGCCGGTGCCACCAGAGGCACAAGACAAACCCATGAGCAATAGCTCAGATGTCCATGTACACACTGCGCCTTGAAGCAGGTCCGGCAACACCATGTCACAACGGGGGAAACCAATGACCAAACCACACACCGATTGGATAATGTAACCACCATTAACCAATGAAAGCTGCTAGGTAAACACATACATACTGCTGCAACAGGTGTCTGAAACCATTTTAGGAAAAACACAAATATATATATATAAAACACACTCCCCGAGTACGTTGATCCCTGTTTACAGCACCGGGCCACCACGACCCAAAAACAATGATAATGTTGGAGTCCGAAACGTGACAGCAGCAGCAGAGCCGAGCAACTTCGAGAGCTCCTAACCATACTTGCGTACAAACTCTGCCAGCTGAAAGCCAGATTGTCAGTAACGCTGCGGGAGAATAATGTAGTGCGCATGCGTGTTCAAGACACCCTACCAAACCTATACCCCAGAAAGCTCCGAGATTTAAGGAGATAGCACTACAACACATTACGCAAGGGAATGAAAAGTCTCAGAAAGGATGCACATGAAGGACCGGTGCCACTGTAAGGACACCTGGTAATCTACAAGCCGGACGCCGTTGGAACTGAGGAACAGGTTAGTTTGAGGCGTCCTACGGGACTGGAGTCATCTGAGACCTCGGCAGCAGCGCGGCTCATGGCTGTATGCAGAGCAGCGCGGCTCCTGACAGCTCGCGCGCCTACTCTGGCTCGGGAGAGGAAGCAGCATGGATCCAAACCCTGTCCGCAGAGACCACGCTCAGCAAGCAGACTATCGAGGTAAGGCCCCTCGAGACCCGCTTCACAACCAGGAGCTGCACAACGTCAAGGCGATAGGGCCAAACCCTCCAACCGAGGAAGCGGAGCCCCGCAGAGATAGCTCCTTGGTATTTCCTGCGCCGGTCGCCAGCCCCTTGGGACTGAAACAGGCCGCAGCGAGGCCCCCTGTGGGCCCCGAACAATAAAGAAACAATGAAGCAGGTATTTTATTTTTTTTCGTGTGCGCCCGGGGACCGTAGAACGGACCGCCGGGCGCCCCCACAACATATAAAAGTCCCCAGCCGCCCCAGCAAAGGGAGACCCGGGGACGTCGGGAGCCTCACCAACCGAAGGAGTGACACCAGGGGGTGGGGGGGGGACCTGGGCACAAGGCAAACTACCAAACAATCTGCCCACACGGACGAGGTGACAGGAAAAGGGCCGCCAGGCAGAGCCCCAGACCACCTTGTCCGTCCCCCTGTAAACCCTCGGCTCGCTAAAGCAGAGCCTAACCGGCCAAGACCTGACACCGGGGGAAGGAAGGAGGATGGTCCCAGAGTCCTAGGGCCTGCTAGAGAAGGCCACCAACCAGGGACCCCAGTTCCAGCTACAGCAGGAACCACTTACCTGAAACACGCTCTGGAGAATCTGCAGCGCAGAACCAAAAGAACAGGCTGAGGGTTGGGCCGGCCCTCCTCTTATAGAGGTCAAAGGTGATAGGTAGGGGTGGGCGGAATTTGCGTAGTCGCGCTACGCAAAGCTCCGCGAAATGGTAAGAAATCTCCACGAGCACGCAAAAGTTCCGCGAACACGCGGAATTGCTTGTTCCGCCCGTTCGCGATGCTTTTTTCCTCTTCGCGAACGCTGTTTGCGTGCTCGGGGAGAAATATCTCGCGAACACGCATTTTGAAAGCGCGAACAAGCAAAAAATTCCGCAAAGCCACAGCTCGCGGAATTTTTGGTAATTCCCGCGTTCTCCGCGGAACGCCAAATTACCCAAATTCCGCGAGCGGAACGGAATTTACCGCCCAGGACTAGTGATAGGGGTCGGCCATGTTGGGAAGGGATGGGAGGCATGGGAGGCTAACTTTTGCTTTGGAGGGTTCTGATGTGGAGCTGAAGCTCACTTCGTTATTCATGTGGCGAGGAAGACTTACGAGGAGGCAATGTAAATCAGTGGAGCGGTTGAAATACGAGGTAATGTGATCAGCGAACGTTCCTTCCGGTTTTCTCAGAACTCTTATGGACGGTCTTGGTGCGCAGGTGATGAATGAATCAACGCCGCATAGTAACCTGTGCAGTCAGCTACACCTGGAGGCGCGCGCCAGAATCTGTCAGAACCCTGCGCACGAGCGCAAAGAGCTAAGGACACAAAACTTGTCTCCCACGAAGTCGTTTTATAGTCAACAACAAAAAGACATTTTCTTTTAGCACGTGGGCTGCTGTTCATCCCTCCATGGGTAGTTTTAGGCATACTTGTAGGGGCGAGTAGGTATTTTTAGAGCGCAGACCTGTCTAGAGTGTGAAAATAATGTAAGGTGAAGAGGGAATTCTGGGACATTTGGGGCATGAGGTGGTTAGGGAAGGATCGCTGAATATGACGCCATTACAATTTCCCCATTAACTCTGTGGGCAGACACCAAGGCTGGAATTAACAATTTCCGCACTGGTGTCTCCCTGTGAGTTCACCGGATCACAAGTTAAATGGGGAGTAACATGCCGACCATGGAGGCGCTGGGTCCTTTTGAGAGGGGTTTCCCATTTACAAGTAGTTTAACACAGATATTTGCCACTTGCTCGTAGCAGGGGGTAAATATATGCAGGGGCCGGTGTAGGTTGGGGTCTGTTGGGCAGGGGGAGAACTGCTGGACCTCTCCGCCGCCTTCGACACTGTCTGCCACCGCACTCTACGCGCACGCCTCCATGACGCAGGGATCCGAGACAAGGCCCTGGAATGGACCACCTCCTTCCTCGACGGCAGAACCCAGAGAGTCCGCCTCCCACCTTTCCGATCCGAAGCCTCCGAGATCATCTGCGGCGTACCCCAGGGATCGTCCCTCAGCCCAACACTGTTCAACATCTACATGGCCCCGCTCGCATGCATCGCCAGACAACACGACCTCAACATTATCTCCTACGCCGACGACACTCAACTGATCCTCTCCCTCACCAAGGACCCCTCGCCGCCAAAGCCAAACTCCATGAAGGAATGAAGGCTGTCGCCGATTGGATGAAGATCAGCCGACTAAAGCTGAACACGGACAAAACGGAGGTCCTCATCCTCGGCTCCAACCCCTCAGCCTGGGGCGACTCCTGGTGGCCAACGACGCTGGGAGCAGCCCCGACACCCACCGACCACGCACGCAACCTGGGAGTCATCCTCGACTCAACGCTCTCCATGGCCAAGCAAGTCAACGCAGTCTCCTCCTCCTGCTTCAACACCCTCCGCATGCTTCGCAAGATCTACAGGTGGATCCCGACAGACACAAGAAGAACAGTCACCCAGGCCCTCGTCAGTAGCAGACTGGACTATGGGAACGCCCTCTACGCGGGAGCCCGGCCAAGCTAATCAAGCGACTGCAACGCATACAAAACGCCTCCGCACGACTGATCCTCGACGTACCACGCCACAGCCACATCACCCCCCACCTGAGGAACCTGCACTGGCTCCCCGTCGACAGGAGGATCACCTTCAAACTCCTCACCCACGCACACAAGGCACTCCACAAAACTGGCCCAGCCTACCTCAACAGACGACTCTTCTTCTACGTCCCCAACCGCCAGCTCCGCTCCGCCGACCTCTCCCTCGCCACCGTCCCCGCATTCGAAGAACAACCACCGGCGGCAGATCCTTCTCACACCTCGCCGCCAAGACCTGGAACACCCTTCCACTAAGCCTACGAAAGACCCAAGACCTGCTGACCTTCAGGAGGCTACTCAAGACCTGGCTGTTCGACCAGTAGCAGCATCCCCCCCCCCCTTCCCTCTCCCCAGCGCCTTGAGACCCTCGCGGGTAAGTAGTGCGCTCTACAAATTCTGTGATTGATTGATTGATTGGGGAGCCTGTGGTGTCTGTGGGAAGTGGGCATTGTCTGCTCACCCCATAGTGCTGGATGGAGTAAGTAGGGTCCACGTTGTGCCTCTGCTCAAGGTCTCTGTAAGTGCCAGCTGTCAATATTTTGAACAAGCCTAACACCAAGGCAGGGACTGCGCAGCGCCTAGTGTGCGCACAAATTATTTTTGAACTTATTACATCTTAGGGAGGATGTTGATATTCACATTTCTATTGTACTGTCAAACTCAAGGACCTTTGTTATGTTATGTTATGTTATGTTAATGGATTTTATAGAGCGCATGGTTGCCCCAGCAACGGGGCGTCCCAGCGCTAGTGGGACTTTGGGCCCATCTTTGTAAGAGGAGGGTTAAATCTAATTAGTTTGGCAACCCTGTCATCTCCAAAGGCCTGCCACCAGATCATGTTGTGAAAAAAATATTATACTCATAAACTATAACCCAAATATGGCATCTAATAGTGCCCAGTCTCTATATATATAGAACAGTTATTTATCTCTCAAGTTACTAATCTGAGTTGAGCAGGTGGCACTGGTGCAGCAGAGGTGGCTGTCCGCTAGCTCCCAGAGCAAAGTTAGGCGCACGCAAGAGAGGAGGCGGTGGCTTCCGGTGAGAGTAGTGAAGCAGAGCCCGCGGGGCTTCAGTGGGGAAGCCCGAGAAACACTGCGAAAACCGCCGTGAGGGAACGGCTATCCAGGACTCCATTGCCCAGCAGCCAGTGGGGCCGTGACGCTCCTCTCCGTGCCCCGAGGCGCGATAAAGTTTGTGGCGGGCTCCCCCAGCGCGGGAAGCCCGAAACACCGGGAAAACCGCTGTGAGGGGAACGGCTATCCAGGACTCCATTGCCCAGCAGCCAGTGGGGCCGTGACGCTCCTCTCCATGCCCGGAGGCGCGATAAAGTTTGTGGCGGGCTCCCGCAGCGCGGGATGCGCGCGGGCGTGCTCGGGCTAAGGGCGGGCCCGTCTGCACCCGTCCGCGGCCGGAGGAGGCCGGCTGGGCCATATCTCTTGGATCCATCATCGGAGATATAGTAGTAAGGAGTGGGGCTGAAAAGTCTGGGGGAAAACCTTTATATCAATGCTGAAACTGTGTGGGGAGATGGGAAGAAAGAAACCTACGCCTGCACCTAAATGCACAGACACAACTTTAGATGGCTTCCTACAAAAGGCCGTGGGGGCACTTAACAAAGAAATTGAACTGGCAGAACGTAGGCTATCGTTGGCCCCAGTACCCCTAACTGAGGACATGAATATTCACTCTGCCCAGTCTCTCCCCTAACAACCGCAGAGGACCCCAAGCGAATAACACCTATGTCCCCTCCCCTTCGGCAAGAGGAACCCCCAATTGAGCTCTCACCCACTGTCATTATCCTGAGCCAGGGCCCCCCGGGTGGTGAGCCAAAAGGCATGGACACTGCAACATCAACAACCACGGGGGACCAAAACACAGCTGGGGGAAAAAGGAAGCGCATTGACCCTACTGGGACTGAACAGCGGACCTTGGGTCAATTGCCCAGGGTTAAGAGGACAAAGCAAAATCTACTGGCAGGCGCGGTGCGTCCATTGGGGCATTGCCCCCCCGCCCGCAACTCCCTCGGCGTCTCTGACTCAGTTTACTTAAGTTCAGAGACGCCGAGGGAGAACTGACAATCATGTCAGTCAGCATGATGTCGGACCGCCCACCCCTTCAGAGTCTGAAGGGGGTGGGCGGTCCGGCGTCATGTTGACTGACATGCATTGTCAGACCAGCCAGGGACAGTCAGCAGGTCTCCTAATGGGCAGGCGGCGGGCGAAGAATAACCGTGCCCTAAGCCAATCCTGGGCTGAGGGGTTGCCACTCCAGTGCTGTTCCTGAAGAGGCGCCAAGCCGCCAACGCGGACCAGGAGCAGAGGCGGTCAGGTAAGTTTTGTAAATTTGCCCTCGGTCGGCCCCCCACCCCCGCGCGGCACCCCCCCCCCCCGCGAGTACTGCGAGCCGCGACTGGTCCACAGTATGTAAGATAGCTTAGTGGGTTAATGCGCACTCTGTAGACATCGGTCTGTATCCTGATGTCACTGGTATGAAATGCGGTGGGTTGGCTCAGCCTTTCATCCTTCTGATGTGGCTAAAAGGAACAACAAAAAAACGAAGGTCACCAAAACCCCACCAGCAAGGAGAGAAACAGGCAGGACACGGACCCCAGCCACACAAAGGACACCCGGAAGGGAGCACGACACCAACGAGAGAACCCAGGCAGGCACAAGGCAAAACAGCC
Organism: Calotriton arnoldi; assembly: GCA_963921515.1. Classification (NCBI taxonomy): domain Eukaryota; kingdom Metazoa; phylum Chordata; class Amphibia; order Caudata; family Salamandridae; genus Calotriton; species Calotriton arnoldi. Next base: position 351,509 of record CAWUFW010012329.1, on the reverse strand, counting down.
CCAGGAAGCTGCAGTAAACGGCTCCGAAGCGACCCGGCCACCAAGGGAACCCAACCGGCAAGCCGCGAAAAGCGGAAAGCCCACAAGGCCGCCCACGGAACCCAAAGAGCGGAAGGGACCAGGCCCAAGGCCAAGCCACCAGAAAGGAATGCGAACGCCCACCAGGGGCCACCATGCACAAGAAAGGATAGAGAACCCGGTAGTAAGGGGAACTCAGCACGAATGAGCGAACCAGCCCCGCGCAGGGGCCAAGCAAACCGTCCCTGTGACGTTCCACCTGTAGTGAACGAGCCACCGAAGCGAGCACCCAGGTGGCCACACAGCCAGCCAACAACCAGGCCTGACCCAGCCGAACAACGGAGAGCCGACAGGAACAGGAGCGCACACCAAAGGCGAGAAGGACAGAAGAGCCGGGCGAAACGAGCCCGAGCAAAGCCAACACCTCCAGGGAGCAAACCCGAGCCAGCAGGCCCCAGAACCCCAAAACCAGGGACCAAACAAGAGAGGATGCAAAATCCGCACCGGAGCGCAGGGCCCCGCCCAGGGAAGGAGAACCGGGAAAACCCAGCACCCTCGGACAATGAAAAGCACCGTACGAACATAAACCACCATGGGATATTGGAGAGCAGCGGTAGGATACAAACCCTTGTCCTGTGCGAGCCTGTGCCCCCAGAAGCACAACAATGACCATTGAGCTATAGCACCTAGGTCCAACACCCGCAGCAGCAGAAACCAAGGGAGAAGCACCCAGGCGAGCACCACCAACAGGGCAAATTCCCCGTCCAGGCCAAACAAGCCCAGAACCCACGGAAGGAAAGGGACCAGAGGAAAGTGCAAAACCGGGAGCCCGGACGAGAAGGTAGACAGAGCCACCACCGGGGACTCAAACCGAAACCGGAACAAAAGTGACCCAGTCAAGGACAGCACAACCGGGCCAAAAAGCCAAAGGGGTAAACCCAGCAACCCCCCGGAGAACGAGGCAGGTGAAAAACCGCCCAGAATAGAAACAAGAAGCCCCGCAGGGCAGGGGCAAACCCCAGACAAGCCAAGGAACGGTCAACAGAAGTCAGACGAGAAACCCGCCATCAGGTGTACCAACCGACCCAGCACAGACCCGGAACCCAAGCACGCCCCACAGGATGGCAAAGGCCGCCACCACCCGGGAAGGGGACACCAGAACAGGAAGACCACCGGCCGCACCAGTAGACATGGTGGGAAGGGAGCCACCTGGGCAAGAGAAGGGACACCCACGGGAACAGGCGAAGCCGGGAATGAACCGGAACAAAGGAAGGCCCAGAGGCACTGAGACCAACCGGACGGGGAGGACCCCCCAACGGACAGACCGGGCGAGCACCGACTGTCAACAAGGCACAAAAACACCCGAAACACTCCCTGAGGAAGGCCCCTACCAAGGTAGACAACCCCAACACGAACAGCCGGGGGGACACACAAAACCAGCCGAAGGGTGACAGGCACAAGGAGGAAGGCAACCCAAAAAAAAATGGAAAAATCAGAAACAGGAAGGGGAAAACACCAATACCCCACCGGTAAACTGGAACCGGCTGAACAGGACCCGCCGGAGAAGGACCAGAGAGACAGCCAAAAACGACCCCGCAAGAACAGGCCAAAACGCACACCCCAGCAGAGGCGTGCGCCGAACACCTGACCCGACCAAGCCGTCACCACCCAAAGGCAGTAGACTAACCAAAGAGCCACCGCACCCCGGACACGAGCAGGGGAGCCCAACAACCGACAACCGGCGACAACCGGAGCGGCTCGGCAGTGGGCAGGACTCATGGAACTGAGACAGAGGCCACCCAGGACGGGAGGAGAGGCAACAGAAGACCCCAACAGAGCCCCAACCCCCAGGAAGCGAAGAGAAGCACGAACAGGATGGGGGCGCAAGAGCTTCCTGCCGAGCCAGGGAACAGGAGGAGGAGGGGGCGCCACGGCCGCGGCCCCGGACAAGAAAGGTCAAGTCCACCAGGAGCAGACGCAAAAGCCCACATGGCGACCACCGAAGCAGCCCAGAGGACGGACAGGCGCCAACCGCAGCTCGCCCCCATCTGACACGCAGCAGCCCACAGCCCCCGGAATCCCCAGGAGGACGACCAACCAGGGACTGACCAGGCCAGACCCCGCACAAGAAAGAGAGCAGGATGGACGGACCGTAGGCCCAAAAGCAACGCTGTATGTGCTGCCATCAGAATGGACAATAATGGCAAATTATACAGCTCCACTATTACTCGTGCATTACTACCCGAAGGAACCCATAACGTCAATCCTAGAATACATAAAGATTGAGAAAACACCTGGAAGGCCCCAAAGCTGTGTCCTACAGTGCACGGTGGCACGTACGGCATGACAAAAATATTAATTACGACCAGCAGGGAATAAACACAAAGATATTATGTAACCAAAGTAGCATGTAGAAGACCCACGTACCGAAAGCACAAATCCGTAATGTGGAGCAGAGGCAGGATTCGAACCCTTGTCCAGCGTGAGCCGGTGCCACCAGAGGCACAAGACAAACCCATGAGCAATAGCTCAGATGTCCATGTACACACTGCGCCTTGAAGCAGGTCCGGCAACACCATGTCACAACGGGGGAAACCAATGACCAAACCACACACCGATTGGATAATGTAACCACCATTAACCAATGAAAGCTGCTAGGTAAACACATACATACTGCTGCAACAGGTGTCTGAAACCATTTTAGGAAAAACACAAATATATATATATAAAACACACTCCCCGAGTACGTTGATCCCTGTTTACAGCACCGGGCCACCACGACCCAAAAAACAATGATAATGTTGGAGTCCGAAACGTGACAGCAGCAGCAGAGCCGAGCAACTTCGAGAGCTCCTAACCATACTTGCGTACAAACTCTGCCAGCTGAAAGCCAGATTGTCAGTAACGCTGCGGGAGAATAATGTAGTGCGCATGCGTGTTCAAGACACCCTACCAAACCTATACCCCAGAAAGCTCCGAGATTTAAGGAGATAGCACTACAACACATTACGCAAGGGAATGAAAAGTCTCAGAAAGGATGCACATGAAGGACCGGTGCCACTGTAAGGACACCTGGTAATCTACAAGCCGGACGCCGTTGGAACTGAGGAACAGGTTAGTTTGAGGCGTCCTACGGGACTGGAGTCATCTGAGACCTCGGCAGCAGCGCGGCTCATGGCTGTATGCAGAGCAGCGCGGCTCCTGACAGCTCGCGCGCCTACTCTGGCTCGGGAGAGGAAGCAGCATGGATCCAAACCCTGTCCGCAGAGACCACGCTCAGCAAGCAGACTATCGAGGTAAGGCCCCTCGAGACCCGCTTCACAACCAGGAGCTGCACAACGTCAAGGCGATAGGGCCAAACCCTCCAACCGAGGAAGCGGAGCCCCGCAGAGATAGCTCCTTGGTATTTCCTGCGCCGGTCGCCAGCCCCTTGGGACTGAAACAGGCCGCAGCGAGGCCCCCTGTGGGCCCCGAACAATAAAGCAACAATGAAGCAGGTATTTTATTTTTTTTCGTGTGCGCCCGGGGACCGTAGAACGGACCGCCGGGCGCCCCCACAACATATAAAAGTCCCCAGCCGCCCCAGCAAAGGGAGACCCGGGGACGTCGGGAGCCTCACCAACCGAAGGAGTGACACCAGGGGGTGGGGGGGGGGACCTGGGCACAAGGCAAACTACCAAACAATCTGCCCACACGGACGAGGTGACAGGAAAAGGGCCGCCAGGCAGAGCCCCAGACCACCTTGTCCGTCCCCCTGTAAACCCTCGGCTCGCTAAAGCAGAGCCTAACCGGCCAAGACCTGACACCGGGGGAAGGAAGGAGGATGGTCCCAGAGTCCTAGGGCCTGCTAGAGAAAGGCCACCAACCAGGGACCCCAGTTCCAGCTACAGCAGGAACCACTTACCTGAAACACGCTCTGGAGAATCTGCAGCGCAGAACCAAAAGAACAGGCTGAGGGTTGGGCCGGCCCTCCTCTTATAGAGGTCAAGGGTGATAGGTAGGGGTGGGCGGAATTTGCGTAGTCGCGCTACGCAAAGCTCCGCGAAATGGTAAGAAATCTCCACGAGCACGCAAAAGTTCCGCGAACACGCGGAATTGCTTGTTCCGCCCGTTCGCGATGCTTTTTTCCTCTTCGCGAACGCTGTTTGCGTGCTCGGGGAGAAATATCTCGCGAACACGCATTTTGAAAGCGCGAACAAGCAAAAAATTCCGCAAAGCCACAGCTCGCGGAATTTTTGGTAATTCCGCGTTCTCCGTGGAACGCCAAATTACCCAAATTCCGCGAGCGGAACGGAATTTACCGCCCAGGACTAGTGATAGGGGTCGGCCATGTTGGGAAGGGATGGGAGGCATGGGAGGCTAACTTTTGCTTTGGAGGGTTCTGATGTGGAGCTGAAGCTCACTTCGTTATTCATGTGGCGAGGAAGACTTACGAGGAGGCAATGTAAATCAGTGGAGCGGTTGAAATACGAGGTAATGTGATCTGCGAACGTTCCTTCCGGTTTTCTCAGAACTCTTATGGACGGTCTTGGTGCGCAGGTGATGAATGAATCAACGCCGCATAGTAACCTGTGCAGTCAGCTACACCTGGAGGCGCGCGCCAGAATCTGTCAGAACCCTGCGCACGAGCGCAAAGAGCTAAGGACACAAAACTTGTCTCCCACGAAGTCGTTTTATAGTCAACAACAAAAAGACATTTTCTTTTAGCACGTGGGCTGCTGTTCATCCCTCCATGGGTAGTTTTAGGCATACTTGTAGGGGCGAGTAGGTATTTTTAGAGCGCAGACCTGTCTAGAGTGTGAAAATAATGTAAGGTGAAGAGGGAATTCTGGGACATTTGGGGCATGAGGTGGTTAGGGAAGGATCGCTGAATATGGCGCCATTACAATTTCCCCATTAACTCTGTGGGCAGACACCAAGGCTGGAATTAACAATTTCCGCACTGGTGTCTCCCTGTGAGTTCACCGGATCACAAGTTAAATGGGGAGTAACATGCCGACCATGGAGGCGCTGGGTCCTTTTGAGAGGGGTTTCCCATTTACAAGTAGTTTAACACAGATATTTGCCACTTGCTCGTAGCAGGGGGTAAATATATGCAGGGGGCCGGTGTAGGTTGGGGTCTGTTGGGCAGGGGGAGAACTGCTGGACCTCTCCGCCGCCTTCGACACTGTCTGCCACCGCACTCTACGCGCACGCCTCCATGACGCAGGGATCCGAGACAAGGCCCTGGAATGGACCACCTCCTTCCTCGACGGCAGAACCCAGAGAGTCTGCCTCCCACCTTTCCGATCCGAAGCCTCCGAGATCATCTGCGGCGTACCCCAGGGATCGTCCCTCAGCCCAACACTGTTCAACATCTACATGGCCCCGCTCGCATGCATCGCCAGACAACACGACCTCAACATTATCTCCTACGCCGACGACACTCAACTGATCCTCTCCCTCACCAAGGACCCCCTCGCCGCCAAAGCCAAACTCCATGAAGGAATGAAGGCTGTCGCCGATTGGATGAAGATCAGCCGACTAAAGCTGAACACGGACAAAACGGAGGTCCTCATCCTCGGCTCCAACCCCTCAGCCTGGGACGACTCCTGGTGGCCAACGACGCTGGGAGCAGCCCCGACACCCACCGACCACGCACGCAACCTGGGAGTCATCCTCGACTCAACGCTCTCCATGGCCAAGCAAGTCAACGCAGTCTCCTCCTCCTTATTCAACACCCTCCGCATGCTTCGCAAGATCTACAGGTGGATCCCGACAGACACAAGAAGAACAGTCACCCAGGCCCTCGTCAGTAGCAGACTGGACTATGGGAACGCCCTCTACGCGGGAGCCCCGGCCAAGCTAATCAAGCGACTGCAACGCATACAAAACGCCTCCGCACGACTGATCCTCGACGTACCACGCCACAGCCACATCACCCCCCACCTGAGGAACCTGCACTGGCTCCCCGTCGACAGGAGGATCACCTTCAAACTCCTCACCCACGCACACAAGGCACTCCACAAAACTGGCCCAGCCTACCTCAACAGACGACTCTTCTTCTACGTCCCCAACCGCCAGCTCCGCTCCGCCGACCTCTCCCTCGCCACCGTCCCCCGCATTCGAAGAACAACCACCGGCGGCAGATCCTTCTCACACCTCGCCGCCAAGACCTGGAACACCCTTCCACTAAGCCTACGAAAGACCCAAGACCTGCTGACCTTCAGGAGGCTACTCAAGACCTGGCTGTTCGACCAGTAGCAGCATCCCCCCCCCCTTCCCTCTCCCCAGCTCCTTGAGACCCTCGCGGGTAAGTAGTGCGCTCTACAAATTCTGTGATTGATTGATTGATTGGGGAGCCTGTGGTGTCTGTGGGAAGTGGGCATTGTCTGCTCACCCCATAGTGCTGGATGGAGTAAGTAGGGTCCACGTTGTGCCTCTGCTCAAGGTCTCTGTAAGTGCCAGCTGTCAATATTTTGAACAAGCCTAACACCAAGGCAGGGACTGCGCAGCGCCTAGTGTGCGCACAAATTATTTTTGAACTTATTACATCTTAGGGAGGATGTTGATATTCACATTTCTATTGTACTGTCAAACTCAAGGACCTTTGTTATGTTATGTTATGTTATGTTAATGGATTTTATAGAGCGCATGGTTGCCCCAGCAACGGGGCGTCCCAGCGCTAGTGGGACTTTGGGCCCATCTTTGTAAGAGGAGGGTTAAATCTAATTGGTTTGGCAACCCTGTCATCTCCAAAGGCCTGCCACCAGATCATGTTGTGAAAAAAATATTATACTCATAAACTATAACCCAAATATGGCATCTAATAGTGCCCAGTCTCTATATATATAGAACAGTTATTTATCTCTCAAGTTACTAATCTGAGTTGAGCAGGTGGCACTGGTGCAGCAGAGGTGGCTGTCCGCTAGCTCCCAGAGCAAAGTTAGGCGCACGCAAGAGAGGAGGCGGTGGCTTCCGGTGAGAGTAGTGAAGCAGAGCCCGCGGGGCTTCAGTGGGGAAGCCCGAGAAACACTGCAAAAACCGCCGTGAGGGGAACGGCTATCCAGGACTCCATTGCCCAGCAGCCAGTGGGGCCGTGACGCTCCTCTCCGTGCCCCGAGGCGCGATAAAGTTTGTGGCGGGCTCCCCCAGCGCGGGAAGCCCGAGAAACACCGGGAAAACCGCTGTGAGGGGAACGGCTATCCAGGACTCCATTGCCCAGCAGCCAGTGGGGCCGTGACGCTCCTCTCCATGCCCGGAGGCGCGATAAAGTTTGTGGCAGGCTCCCGCAGCGCGGGATGCGCGCGGGCGTGCTCGGGCTAAGGGCGGGCCCGTCTGCACCCGTCCGCGGCCGGAGGAGGCCGGCTGGGCCATATCTCTTGGATCCATCATCGGAGATATAGTAGTAAGGAGTGGGGCTGAAAAGTCTGGGGGAAAACCTTTATATCAATGCTGAAACTGTGTGGGGAGATGGGAAGAAAGAAACCTACGCCTGCACCTAAATGCACAGACACAACTTTAGATGGCTTCCTACAAAAGGCCGTGGGGGCACTTAACAAAGAAATTGAACTGGCAGAACGTAGGCTATCGTTGGCCCCAGTACCCCTAGCTGAGGACATGAATATTCACTCTGCCCAGTCTCTCCCCCTAACAACCGCAGAGGACCCCAAGCGAATAACACCTATGTCCCCTCCCCTTCGGCAAGAGGAACCCCCAATTGAGCTCTCACCCACTGTCATTATCCTGAGCCAGGGCCCCCCGGGTGGTGAGCCAAAAGGCATGGACACTGTAACATCAACAACCACGGGGGACCAAAACACAGCTGGGGGAAAAAGGAAGCGCATTGACCCTACTGGGACTGAACAGCGGACCTTGGGTCAATTGCCCAGGGTTAAGAGGACAAAGCAAAATCTACTGGCAGGCGCGGTGCGTCCATTGGGGCGTTGCCCCCCGCCCGCAGCTCCCTCGGCGTCTCTGACTCAGTTTACTTAAGTTCAGAGACGCCGAGGGAGAACTGACAATCATGTCAGTCAGCATGACGTCGGACCGCCCACCCCCTTCAGAGTCTGAAGGGGGTGGGCGGTCCGGCGTCATGTTGACTGACATGCATTGTCAGACCAGCCAGGGACAGTCAGCAGGTCTCCTAATGGGCAGGCGGCGGGCGAAGAATAACCGTGCCCTAAGCCAATCCTGGCGCTGCAGCAGCGCCAGGATTGGCTGAGGGGTTGCCACTCCAGTGCTGTTCCTGAAGAGGCGCCAAGCCGCCAACGCGGACCAGGAGCAGAGGCGGTCAGGTAAGTTTTGTAAATTTTCCCTCGGTCGGCCCCCCACCCCCGCGCGACACCCCCCCCCCGCGAGTACTGCGAGCCGCGACTGGTACACAGTATGTAAGATAGCTTAGGGGGTTAATGCGCACTCTGTAGACATCGGTCTGTATCCTGATGTCACTGGTATGAAATGCGGTGGGTTGGCTCAGCCTTTCATCCTTCTGATGTGGCTAAAAGGAATACAAACAGCAATAACCGAATACGAGGAGAAGCCGGTAAATTCGTTCGCCAGCCTCCAGGTATGCGCGGTAATTACAATATACATTGATTTATCGCCATTGATGGACTCCTCACCATAAGCTCTTTCTCGTCCATGACAACATTGCACGAATATTCTTCCTGTGTTGTATCCACCCACTTACCGCCCTCCCCCCCACACACACACACTCTGGGTAGCACGAGAATTTAGAGCACAGGTGCTGAGACTGACCATGTGTGGTGCCGGGGCTGACAATGTAAGCGCTGAGACAGGGAGTCTCGAGAGGTGAGACTGCAGGCGCTGAGACTGCAGGAGTCTGGATGGTGCCGAGGAAGAGAGAAGGTGTCTTGAGAGGTGAGAATGCAGACGCCAAGACTGGAAGAGACAGGATGTTGCCGGGGCTGACAATGTATGTGCTGAGACAGGAACAGACAGGGTGTCACGAGAGCTGAGACAGCGAGTTCCTGTCATCGATGAAGATGGGTAAGCCCGCAGAAAGATTAAGTAACTATCAGGCACATGCATCAAGGAAGGCTTTTGCGATTCCTTAATTGCGATTAATAAGGAATCGCAATTAAGGAATCGCAAAAGCCTATGCATGTAGGAATCGCTATAAAAATAGCGATTCCTAAACATTCCTTAATTGCGACTCGCAAATTGCGAGTCGCAATTAAGGAATGCCTTCCTATTCATTCCTATGGGCCTACAGGCCCATAGAAAATAATGGGAGATTGCATGCGCAATTTGCGAGTACCAGTAGGTACTCGCAAATTGCTCATGCAATTTCAGAGTGCAAGGGTGTCAAAATGACACCCTGTTGCACCCCTGAAATTGTGATGTGCACCCATGTTGCGCACACACATGCCCCAAGGGCATGTGTGTGTGTAACCTAAAACTTAAAAAAATGCATTTTAGAGCATTTTTCGAAGTTTTTGCAAATTACAGACAAGTTTTATTTGTCTGTAATTTGCGGTCCCAAATAGCGAAATCGCTATTTGAAAGTGCTTCTAGCATTGCATTTAAGGAATCGCAAATTGCGATTCCTTAAATGCAATCACAATTTAGGAATTCGCAATTAATTGCGAATTCTTAAATTGCGCATAGGAAACACTTTCATGCATCTCCAAAGGCCAATTTGCGATCGCAAACGGCCGATTTTTGAGAATCGCACCGTTTGCGATCGCAAAAACCTTTGATGCATGTGCCCCTATGTCACTTACTTAAAAAAATGGCCGATTAAATTATACCTAGCAGCCATGATAGTCTGGGTGCTAAGGGGCATTTGAGGGACAGTGCTTAGAGTGAGGAAGTCAACGGGGCCTGCTTTCAGTCACTTGGTTGAAATATTTTAATTCCTTAGGACCGAAGACCTTGGCACATTTCTCAAGCCGCTGTCTCCCGGCCCCCGAGATCCTTAGAACAGCGAAACATAAAAGATGTGCTGTTACAGTTTGCGTGTGGCCAGGCGATGGCATACGGAAAACGTGTTTCGTGCTATTTAATGTAATTACTCCAATCACGTGCCCGCCCCGGGCATGTCAGTCGGAACCTCTGAGGCCCTTTGTCTGTCAAAGAGATGGACAATATCTTGGCTTTGTTCGGCCGTCCAGCCGGCTGCAGATGAAACCGCCGACGCACTGACTGTTTGCATAGCCAAAACTTTATTTTTTTTACTATTTGAGTTTGATTCATATCTTAAGAAATAAAATGGCATACAGGCCTCTGAGAGACAAAAAGGAAATATTAGCGATTTGATGGGACGTTGTCAACTTTTGTAGTTTAACATAAAATGAAGTAGGGGACAGCCTTTTGGTCAGAAATGTATATTTTTAGCAGAAAATTAGTAGAAGAATTCGGCAAACGTTTATAATAGGTATTACATTCAATGCATCAATGTACAATCGTAGTGTAAGTGGCATCTGAGCTCATTTTTACTTCCTCAGTTTGGCTAGAATTATTATCATAAATAATAATAGTTAATAACAATCCTATAAGTTTTGTTTAATGCTCGCAGTGACAATGTACATGCTTCGTAACGTGTGAACTCACAGGTGCCAACATTATCCAAATCAGTGTTGCTGATTGTATTGACCACTTATGGATGAAAGGTTGTGTAGGCCTTGTGGTTTTAGAACTTATCATTTATATACACAAATATTACCAGCAATTCACACAATGTACTTGTCAGTCTGGCATGTGAACGTGAACCAATTACATTCAGAATTTGAACTTGGATGTATATATTTTAAATCATAGCAGTAGAATAGCTCCGTGAGTTAAATTAAGTGATATGTTTGCCACAAGTTAGAATCTAGGAAGGCCGGCTCTGTCTATCATCTTTCTGAGGTCAGTAAATTGAGATGAATAGCATACATTTATGTCAGAGCAGCTTCAGACGTCTTGGGGTAGTGCTTTGGATTCCACACAGTGCAGTGGCTTTATGTTCCCTGCATTCAAATTGCTGTTGTGGTATTGTTTTAGATGTTAAAAAAGTGCAGTGCGTGAGGTGTTCTGATCCTCCCCTCCTGTCAGCATTAGGCTGGCACTTGACATCAGATGCTCTATTGGTTTAGTGCACTGAATGTGTTGCTTTAATGTTCTTTTGGTGTGGCACGTTATATGACTGGCTGGGCGCATGGATACTCCGTTTTAATCAAAGGTCACTGAAAATCCTTAGCGGCAATGTCGCGGTCTGGGCACTAAGTTGACGAATGATAACCAACGGGAGTATGTGAGGACTTTTGATGTAGTTCTGCTTCCGGAAATGTGGTCGACAAATGAGTTTTTTTGCAGGGGTTACTCATCTTACTCAGCTGTGCTACTCTGTCGCTGGTTGGTAACGCACGGGCAGGGCTAGCTACATGGCTCAAAACATCTCTGGGATGTAGCACTGCTGCACTAAACACCGATTCAGATTTAACACAGGCTTTCCACTTGGTATGGGATGATGGTTTTAATATGTGTGTTATACATTTTTATAATAACAATTTCACATGTATTTCATTTTCCAACCCCAAATTTGCCCTGCTTTTTAATTTTTTTGACCGCTCTAAAGGGGAGTTGCAATCACAGAGGTGTGGGCTGAACGTGATTTTGGCCGGGGATTTCAATGCTAAGCCAGGCAGTGAAGCCTCCGTTTATGGTGAAAGCCCGCCCTGAGCAGACGTGCGGGGGTGTACCCTGCAGGGACAAGATCAGGAGGTTATTACCTGTCTCTTAATGTCCCTATGTTTGATTTGTGTAATGCAATAGAGATCACAGGGGTGACCTTAGTAGGATCCATGGGGTTTGGGGTGTGGGGTGTGGAGGGGCCGGGCCGGGGACTGGACGAGGTCATCAGACCTCAGAGTGGTTGATGACACCTTCCTGCTTTCTCAAATTTGCTTGAAAATGCACAATTTGCCCACTCTTTTTTCAAAATTTTCTCGGGGGGAAAACCCCCGTAGGTGGTTCGGGCTCACGCGCTGCGCACGCTCGCCGCAGTGCAGTACGACAATTGTTTTACGCCCCACCACTTTCAAATGTCACCATCCGCCACTGTCTACTGGTCCCTGCAGGAAAAACTCGAGGGGGAGGAGGGGGTGGAGGGCTTGCAAAGACAAAAACTATGCCTGATGTGGACATGGTGGCAGCTCGATTTGGGAAAATAGTGTCAGATTCACTGGAGCCTTTTTTATTGCGATTGGCCCGTATAGAGGAGCAGCTTGGCCAATTACTGTCACAACCAGGGAGCCTGGCGAAGCAAATTGGGCCTAAGGCTAGGGGTTCTTTGTGTAAAAGCCCGATTGAGAGGGAAAAAAATGCCACCCCTAACGCTCCCGAGAGTGAGAGGTTAGCCACAGATAGACTAATGGCTACAAGCGGGGAGGCTAAAATATCAGTTCCTCATCGGGATAGGGTAATTTGTACAGACTCTCAAATAATGCTGCAAACGCAGGCAAATGGTCAAGACAGGAGTGTTAACAAAGCACAAAAGGATTTCATTTCCCCGAACACTGAAAGGGATCATAGTGGGAGTCAAGGGAACAAGAAAGGGCCCAATAAGGGACTAGAGCAAACTCGGCGGGATGAAAATATTGTTTTAGACCTCCCGCCAGCATGTACCCCTTACACGTTGATCCTGACAGGGGTTCCACACCCTCATCCAGGCTATCACGAAAGCTGTCAGAGCCTCATTAATAAATCTGCCTATTGGTGCTCTAGTAAGATACAACCCCAGGTAAACTGGCGCAAACATATTATAATGGCAAGACGAGTGAGTTGGCTGGGGAAAACACAAAAAGACATAGAAGGTGATTGTGTGGTCCTGAACTTTAATCATAAGAGATGGGCAGAATTTGCCTTATGTCACCTCAGAGACTCCCCTATGGAGCACATACAGGCCCGTCCATTGGCCTTTTTCTACCCTCCCCACCAAAGGGGCCCCATGCCCTGCTCGCGTCCGCAAAGGAGAACCCCCCTTCTCCAGCCCCCCACATGGCACCACCCAAATCGCTTTGAAGCATTGTCGGGCTTAACAGATATTGACTGACTACCATCGGACCCATATAGCCCAAGCAAGCTGTTGAGGACAGGAGGGTTATTCAGGGAATCCCACTGCTCAGTGAACAGAACAGAAGGGAATAGGCCGGGGTCATATTTTGTGGATCATAACACACATATACCACTAGACACTTTTACTAGCATTGAGGAGCGGCTGACGGGGGACGACCCTTCCAGCCCCTTTACCTCATTTGACTCCGATAGGGAGGGGACCGATTCAGATCTCGGGACTGCTAGCAACAGGGAGGACCCAGTTATAAGGCTGTGTAAAACCTGACCTTTTAGAATCGTTTCCTGGAATATTGCAGGCATCCGCTCGAAACTTGATGATGAAATGTGGTTAAAATATGTAAATGCCTTTGATATTATCTGCACCCAGGAAACATGGTCTAGGGAGAATATTGAATTAGATGGTTACCGTTCCCTCAATGTTCATGCAATCGCCTCACCTGCATGGAGAGCGAAAGGAGGACTGGCGACCCTGATTTCTCTCAAATATGGATCTATCAATGTCAAGTCTGTTATTAATTCACCATGGTATCAATTGATTTTGATTTTTAACTTGTTTCAGGTCAAGACTCTTTTAATTAACTGGTACTATAATGTGTTTGATCCAAATAGATGTGATATTATTGTAAACCTTAAGGAGGAGATTGACAAGATCGCGGGGAAGTGGCAGCCCCTGTGCATCTATTGGGTAGGGGATTTTAATTGCACTTTATGTAGATATAGCTCAGATAAGGTATGTGGGCTAACAGACTCTGAGGGTCAACCACTGCCGCATTTTATACACACTCCACAGGGAGACGCCTTAAATGACATTATTATTGTGAATGATTTGCTTTTTGTTGACAACCTGGTCAGTAACTCAGAAATCCAATATCCCCCCTACATGGGCAGAGGTAGGGAAAGTGTTATTGACTTCAGGTTAATATCCAGAAAATCTGCCTTCCTCGTAGACAGTTTCGAGGTGGAGCTAAACAATGCCAGCGACCACAACCCCCTCACTGCCTCCTTACATGTAGCCGCCCAGGAGAAGGAAGGTGATGGTCGCCCCCTTCAGTATAATTCAAATCAAGGGGTGAGAATGAAATGGAACAAGGTAAACACCCCTCAATTCGAGGAGAGCACTGTTAAAGCAAATTTAAGTTACTTTTTTAAATGCCTTGACTATGATTCCCTCCCTGAAATGGTTATACAGGGATTTCAGGGAATTTGTAGTGACGTATCAAGTAACCTGATGAACCCATTAGTATCAAGGGAATCTAGGGGGACCAAATGGTTCAATGCTGAGTGTACAAGGGCTCAAAAGGACTTAAAGAAGGCAATACACACAAGCCCGCGAGATAAAGCCTTAATTAAGAGCGCAAGGCAGACCTATAAGTCCACAGTGGCACAGAGGAAGCAAGACCTGAGAAAGCAGGCCTGGGAGGATCTAGAGAGAGCAAGCGCACTCAAAGATTCTAGGAGCTTCTGGGAGGTAATAAACCGCCCATTGTTCTCAAAGGACTCAAGGGGTATGGACTCACTAATACCAGGGGATGTGTGGGAAGCCCATTATACCAAGATATTCAATCCGAATGGTATCACTAGACAGGAAATAAGTCAGGAGGTCCCACTAAACTCATCAACTGCATACCACCTGAGCGCTTCCCTCTCAGTGAGTGAGGTTGAGGAGGCCATCAAGAAAGGGATACATCTAAAAGCCCCAGGCCCGGATGGGGTACCTCTTGATTTATTTAAAAGTAATCCCCAACTTTGGGCACCTCTCCTGACGAACGTTTTTAGAGCTGCAATAATTGGCCCCATTCCAACATCATGGAAAGAGGCCTTAGTGGTCCCTGTGTACAAAAAGGGAAAGAAGGAAGACCCGGCCTGTTATAGGCCCATTTCCCTAATTGATTCCACGGTCAAGGTGCTGGGGAGGGTGATCTTAGTGCGCCTTGAGACCTGGGCAGACTCCAAAGGGCTAATGTCCCAAACCCAATATGGCTTTCGAAGAGGCATGGGGACAAACGAACAGTGCCTCAATTTGGCACTGATTATGGGCAAGTACATGAAGGCAAGGAAGGGGTCAATACACCTTGCCTTCATGGACTTGTCCAGTGCTTTCGACACAGTTAACAGGAGCAAACTGTGGTCCATGATGGGGAAATGGGTTTTGAGGAGCCTCTGATTACACTATTGCGTAAGTTGCACGCATCCACCACCGTAGCCATACGATTTGGCGCTGGGGAGAAAGGACGGGGCCCATTGTTTCTACAGAGGGAGTCCGTCAGGGGTGCATACTGGCCCCCTTTCTATTCCTTCTGTATACAAACAGACTAGAATCAGCCGTAAAAGATCAGGAGTTAGACTTCCCCAGAATTGGGGGCAAGCCGATTCCGTTGTTGTCATATGCGGACGACACGGTTTTAATGGCTCTAACTGCTAATAGTTTACAGAAGTCCCTGAATGTTTTTACTAATTTTATGCTAGCCCTAGATCTAAAGGTTAATTTTTACCAAATCCTATATTATGGTCTGTGGATCGAGTTACACTAAATCTAGAAAGTTTATGGTAAAGGGCAAGACAATCGACAAGGTCTCAAATTTTAACTATCTGGGGAATGTTTTTAATAACAAATTGAGCTGGAATCAGCTCATTATATCTAGGGTGCAGAACACTAGTCGTGCTGTGGAAGGACTCTTCCGCTTTGCGTGTAAGTTGGGCCATAAGCCAGTAGCGGAATTGATAACCTTATATAAATCAAAATGTTTGTCTACTGCCACATATGGGGCGGGAGTATGGGGACATCATAAAAGTTCACAACTTCAAACTCTAGAGAACAACTTTTTAAAGAGATTGCTGATGATCCCAAAAAGCGCCCCCACAGCATTCTGTCACTCTGAGATAGGGGTAGATTTTATTGCTGATCGGATTAATATTGCCCCACTGATACTCTGGGCGAAAGTTTGGCTGTCGGAAGACCTAAAGCTCTCAAGAGAAATTATCAAGGATTGCATGATGCTGGATAATGCCGAGGCTATCCCATGGCTCTGCTATGTGAAAGGAAAATTTAATGAAATAGGCCTAGGGCATTATTATGATAATCCCAACAGCATAGATACAAATATGAAATTGATTATAAAAAATTCATATCATGGTGAGCTTGATAATCGCCGGCGGCTAGCAGGGCTGCAACCTCATATCGATCAGCCTTTTTTACATCAACAATTTTATTTGTCTTTTACCATGAACGTGCAGTTCAGATTTCTTTTGACTAGATTTCAACTTTGCACATTGCACTTTTTAGTGGCCTTTCCCAAACAGGCCGGATGGTGCAATAATCTCATTCCTTGCCCTTGTGATAACTTATCACAACAAAGCACCTTGCACTTTACCCTATTCTGTACACTCTATAAGGATCCAAGGGTTCGGTTCCTTATTCCACTTTTAAGAGAAACCAGACCATGCAATTTCCAGGAGGGTTTTAACTTTTTACTATCCTTGTCCACTGAAGCAATCTGCACGGCAGTCCTAAATTTTATTAGGATGGCACTTTCAATAAGGAAACGATACGAAATGTAAATAAAATTGGCGTCTCCTTTTTAGAATCTTGTATTTGAATTTTTTTTGATAATCTGTGGAACATTTTAGTCAAATGATATTTTACTGTACTATTGTGATATGTAAATTTTATGTACTTTGTATGAATGTTATACTTTTATGGTTTATTTTAAACCGAATAAAGTTATTCTTGACTTGACTACTAATCTAGCATTACGGAATTTGGCTACAAGACTATTACTAATTTCATTTCTTTAATTATGCCACCAATCTGTTTAATACATAGTTCAACTATCCCACTTGACATGGACCTGTGTGATGATAATTTTTATACATCTAGTAATCGGCTTCCCTATATGTACTTGTTGAAAAATGATAAAATTACAACATATATATTACCTACTGGCGGTCGCCAGTAGGTAGTTATAGTTAGGACCTCGTTTCTATTCAAATAGCGTTTTTTCTTTTGCCAATATCTTTGGCGCTGTTTGACGAATCTTCGCGAACTTTTCAAAACTAGTGGGGCGCTCCGGTCAGCTCCTGTCTTGAAAGTTTCGGGGTGATTCGTCAAGCGGGGGCCGAGAAAAAAGGGGGGTCCCAAAACG
Organism: Calotriton arnoldi; assembly: GCA_963921515.1. NCBI lineage: Eukaryota > Metazoa > Chordata > Amphibia > Caudata > Salamandridae > Calotriton > Calotriton arnoldi. Next base: position 334,287 of record CAWUFW010012329.1, on the reverse strand, counting down.
CGTTTTCCCCATGTTAATTTCCATAGGAACTTTAGACAAAGCTACAGCCCGAACTGCTGAACGGAATTACACCAAATTTGGCAAAAAGGTAGGACTTGGTTCAGAAAGAGCCCTTTTTAGGTCTCGCCTATGCAGCGCGCATGCACTGCATAGGAGAGCCTTTAGCCGTCGCTCTGCACATTTTCAAGCACACACTCGTGCTTGTGGCGGCATCCACCTTGCGGGAGCGAGCAGGGGCGCGCCACAAGCACGAGTGCAGTGCTTGAAAATGAGCTCTCCCAAGCGCGTGCTAACTGTAAGCACGGCGCCTGCTTTCATGTATTTTTAATTTACTTTCATGTGGACGGGCGCCGCGCTAACTGTAAGCATGGCGCCCGCTTTCATGTATTTTTAAATTACTTTCATGTGGACGGGCGCCTCGCTAACTTTAAGTACGGCACCCACTTTCATATATTTTTTAATTACTTTATTGTGGATGGGGGCAGCACTAACTTTAAGCACGGCGCCCGCTTTCATGTATTTTTAAATTACTTTATTGTGGACGGGCGAGGGGCTAACTTTAAGCACGGCGCCCGCTTTCATGTATTTTTAAATTACTTTATTGTGGACGGGCGCAGAGCTAACTTTAAGCACGGCGCCCACTTTCATGTATTTTGAAATGACTTTATTGTGGACGGGCGCAGCGCTACCTTTAAGCACGGTGCTCGCTTTCATGCATTTTGAAATCACTTTTATGTGGACGGGCCACCATGCTAAAACAAAGCGTGACGCCCGCTTCCATGTTTTTTTTATTTCCGTGGCTGCCCGTGAAACTTCTCAGATGGTGCACTTGGATACCTGCTCATTGCTTACTGAATTGTCCCATCAATCGATACTTCCGTTTTCCACTCCTCTCCCCTTGACCGTTTGGTTTTCTCTCACAATCTCGCTCTGCCCCTTTCATCTATCCTCTCCTTTTCACTCTGTCTCCTTCTCGCACTTCCGCCTCCTTCTCTGCCGTTTTCAACCTCTGTCTTCATTCTGTCCTATTTTGTTTTTGCATGTTTATTCAGTGGGAACTCGACCCGAAGGTGTCAGAGGGCTTTACATAATACCCTAAGGGTGCAAGGGAGTATCTGTCCCTAATAGTTCACTGCAAGATGTGATATTGTAAGAGTGCAGGGATCTTACTTCTTGTGATTGTACATGGATAGGGAGTAATAGTGTGGGTTTTCACGGACAGTGCTGTGTGGCACATTTTTATTAGTGATCATACCACCAAGGCGGCAGAAGAGATTGCTGTGTGATGATGCCCCAAGAAATAGGGGGCGTGGCCGAGGTCTGTCCAGCAGGCCTCTCTCCACAGCACAGTTTAAACAGAACAGTGATCCAAACATTGAAAACAAGCATTTGCAAAGCAATAGGTCTCGCATTTGCGAGAGTTTAAGCTATTAGCATTGTGAATGATAATGCATTTTATTTAGGTTTTAAAAACCAAAACATAAATAAAAGGCATTGTCATTTACAATGCCAATAGCTCAAACACGGTTAAGTGCGAGACCTATTGCATTGCAAATGCTTGTTGTTAAATGGTGTAAATCAGTTCAGTAGTTCCTGAGAAATTAGAAAAAGAAAAATATCGATATCTGAGCACCAAGGAGGGTTCGCGAACCCTCCCGGGCACGAGCTTCACTCTGATTGGCTGCCAACACTCCAAACCAGGAAGTGTTGGCAGCCATCTTGTGACTCGGTAGAACCGAGTCACAAGAAAAGAGAAAAAAGAAGATGAAAAATAAGAAAAGGGGGCAAGTTAGAAACAACCTGACCCCCTAGGCCTAATTGTGAGAAGTTGGCCTGGTATATGCTGTCCACTAATTAAAGTGGGCACCTTGCACCAGTCCAAACGACCCTTATGATGTATGAGGTCAAAGATAACCTTTAGAAGCTATCCTAGTGGTAGCTGTGGAGAGCAGCCTTCAGGCTTAATCTTGAAGGAATGTAAAGCAGCTTGTTTTACCAGAATATCACCTCCTGAATGACTAAATGAAAGGAGAACCACACAAGTGTTATGTAAAAATATCTATTTATTACTAAAACACTCTCTACTAACCTCTACACGAGATTAGAACATAAAGCACACGATACGTAATCAATAGAACATACGTAAGTAGCAAAATGTACAACGGGCTCCAGGGGCAGACCGAACCATATAGTAAAAAAATGGTATAACAACAACGACTTCAATAGACACAGGGCCTAGAGCACATAGAATCACTAGGACCCCAAGGAACCACCCAAGGCAGTGACACAGGGCACCCACGGAGGACGGGTGCAGTGAGGAAACACGACCGCGTGCTCCGTGCAACTCTATGGGAAAGGCGCGGTTGGAAAATTACAGTTTAAGGACAATTCTAGGAGGACTTCAAGCAAACCCTTTGGAACATAAGAGGTTCTAAGGCCAGCACCCTTGTGAGTACCGAGGTACCCATGTTACCTATCCCAGAGGAGCCGGGTGCATAAGGGTCAAGTGGTGTCGGGAACCTCAGTCGTTTTCAATGGAGAGCTGCAAGAAAGTACTGCTGCCGGGAAGGCGAAGAGTGTCCGGTGGAATCCAAGCCTGGATCTGAGGTGAGAAGAACCTGAAAGCAGAGGGGACAGAGTCTGGTTCACTTCAGGTGACCAGGGGCTCGGTAGTCGAATGCCCACCGATGTTGGGTGCTTCAGGTGAAGAGAAAGGATGTCTGTCTCTGCAGCCACGGGGACCAGGAGATGTCGACGACAACCAGGGTCTGGAAGTGAGCTGTCCCACAAAGGATGTCGAGAGCTGAGGGGTCAGTGTCTGGCTGGAGCACCAACAAGCCTTGGCAGCGACAACCCATGCAGGCAGAGGAAACAGGTTACTGTGTAGACCAGCAAGGTCCAGGGGACTCTCCAAGCAATGGAGAGTCAGGGCACATCTGGCGCAACCAGGGAAGCCCAAGAACAACCAAGATGACCCTCGCCAGGACCCACAGGCCAACGGACCAGGGATCGCGAGGAGACCTCAAGCGAATTTACAAAGCACCAGCCCACAGAGCACTTTGGGAGTGGAGGCCGGATATCTTTGGTGCAAATGGTGCTCGGAGTCAGGACTACACCTACTCTAATGCATAAGCTCAGGGATTGCCAACAAGCATATGCACTTGCAAATAGACGTGGTGCACAGGGGTACAGGTTGCACGGCCCCCACGAGGGATACTGGTCTCAGAATCACTGAGAGGTCAGATCTACCTCGGTGACCTTCGGGAACCCACCTCCTGTGTTGCAGAAATCTTCAGAGTCCGCAGGAGCTCTGGAGATGCAAGCCGGTCAGATGCTCTTAGGTGCCTGCTGCTGCAGGGGAGTAACTCCTTTACTCCAAGGGAGATTATTCTGTCGTCCAGCGAAGTGTAGACCATCAAAGTACTTGGTTTCTTTGCAGAGTCTTGTCCAGGTATAATCTAAAGTCCTGTGATCAGGTTTCCCACTTTATACCCAGGGAAGGGGTTGGACTGACTCTGGGGATCCTCCTAGGGGAGGGGCAGGACAGAGGGGTGGCTACACCCATGTCCTTTGTCCAGTTTCGCGCCAGAGCAGGAGCCAAGTGGCTCCCAGAACTGGTTTGAGCTGGACTATGCACGGGGACACCAAATGTGCCCCCAGTGCAGACTTTCTGGTGCGCTAAGAGTGCACCCACCCAGCCCCAATACACTAAACCCTATCTGGGAGGTGGTCACACCTCCCTGTGACAGGAAACCTATTGTCAGGCCTGCCTCTGCTCGAGCTTGGCTCAGCAGCAGGAGGGCAGACTCGTGTCTGTGGCTGGCAGCATCCATTTTGTGCTGCCCAGGTCGAGAAAGCTGGTACCGGGTAGACCGGTGACACATAGTAGTGGTTCTACAAGGGAGGAATCATACCTCCCACACCAGTTACTGGTGTGGAGGTATGATTCCAAGGTGTTTGACACCAAACACGACATGTTTCTAAGCAGCAGTTTTAAAGTTAGCATTTACCGCGATGTTATAATGCACTTAAGTATATATGGTTTGGCTGCATCACAGACAACCCCGGGGAATTGATTCCGAAGGCTGCAGAGGGGCCCTACTCATGCAGGGGCACCCTCTCACATAAAACCCAGCACCCTGCCTTCAGGATTGATAAGGCCTACCATAGGGGTGACTGATAGGTTTATATGTGTAGTGATTTAGAAGGGATATAGTGAACCTATATCTCCAGTAAGGGGTGCATGCCCCACCAGCAGTGCACCAGAAGCCGCGTTTGCAGCGTGGTGTAAAAAGGGGCGTGGCCTCGGAACACCTCTCTGCAACGCAGCTCTGTGGCGCTTACTGGAGGTACCTGGTGGGCTAGTTGTCCCCCAGGGACCCTCAGGATTCAAGGGGACTTAATAGGGACGTTATAGTTAGAAATTAGCATTTAAAAAACATTAGAAATTCACTGAAAAAAACATAGGTTTTAGGGACGTTATAGTTAGAAACTAGCATTTAAAAAACCTTAGAAATTCACTGAAAAAACCATAGGTTTCTGGGACGTTATAGTTAGAAATTAGCATTTAAAAACCTTTGAAATTCACTGAAAAAACCACAGGTTTCAGGGACGTTATAATTAGAAATTAGCATTTAAAAAACCTTAGAAATTCACTGAAAAAACCACAGGTTTCAGGGACGTTATAGTTAGTTGGACATTTTACTCGTACAAAACCAGAGAAATTCGGTCGTTATAGTTAGTAGAGCTAACTATAACTTGCGCCCCCGCAATGCACTGCTGATGACATCACATATTACATCACTCATGACATGGTCAGTGACATCACTGATGACATCACTGATGACATCTCAAATTACATCACTGATGACATCACTGATGACATCATCCATGTGATAATCTGATGCACCTCCTCACACCCTAATAAATCCTTTTATACACCCACTCTAAAATACAGACTACCAATATCGAAACCATAGACAGACCAATAGCAGTTAGTACATACCCGCTCAGTGATTCCTAGGTCTACACACACACATCCACTCATTCACCCATACAGTAACTCATACATGCAGTCACTCATCAATACAACACTATCATATGCACTCATACACCTATACATACACTCACACACCACCACTCATCCATAGACTTACTCACCCACCTCCTCAGTCATGCAAAGAATCAATCACACCCATTTACTCACCCATACAGTTATACACAGACCACCTCACTTATTTATACAAATACTAACACATACTTACTCTCTTATACAATCACTTATACAAGCACACACTCATCCATATAGCCACTCTCACAATCACTCACGTATAGTCATTTATATACTCCAACCCTCACATATACTGCCTTTCACATATGTAGTTACTCACACGTATACCACTGAGACATCCATTCACTCACCAACACACCCATACACACACTCACCCACCCATACAGACCTTCACAGATGCACTCTTGAACCCATACACCCAGTGAATCACCCACTCACACATCTATGCACAGTCACCCACCCCCCACCCACTCACACAGACACTCAGGCACCCATACAGATACTCAAACAACCAATCAATAACCCATATAGACAGTCATGTAGCTACTCACCAACCCATGCAGCCGCTTATACACCAACTGACAGACTGATACAGACATTTACACAGTTTACTCACTAACCCTTGCATTCAGTAAGATATGCTTAATCAGTCAGTTATACAATCAGTCACGCACCTACTAAATCATCCATTCAGACACTTATACACCCACTCATTCTTCAATACACCTTGGCATATATATATATAAAACATATTTAAACTTTAAAGAAAAACACATTCACTGGTTGATGTCATCAGTGATGTCATTTGAGATGTCATCAGTGATGTCACTGACCATGTCATGAGTGATGTAATATGTGATGTCATCAGCAGTGCATTGCGGGGCGCGAGTTATGGTTAGCTCTACTACCTATAACGGCCAAATTTCTCTGGTTTTGTACGAGTGAAATGTCCAACTAAGTATAACGTCCCTGAAACCTGTGGTTTTTTCAGTGAATTTCTAAGGTTTTTTAAATGCTAATTTCTAACTATAACGTCCCTGAAACCTGTGGTTTTTTCAGTGAATTTCTAAGTTTTTTAAAATGCTAATTTCTAAATATAACGTTCCTGAAACCTATGGTTTTTTCAGTGAATATATATATATATATATATATATATATATATATATATATATATATATATATATATATATATATATATATATATATATATATATATATATATATATATATATATATATATATATTACCTACTGCCGGTTGGCAGTAGGTAGTTATAGTTAGAACCTCGTTACCATTGAAAAAACATTTTTTGTTTTGCTTCTAACTTTGGCAGCGGTTAACGAATCTTCGCGAAATTCTCAAAACTAATGGTTCACTCAGGTCAGCTCCTGTCTTGAAAGTTTCGCAGTGATTCGTCAAGCGGGGGCCGAGAAAAAGGGGGTGTCCTAAAACATGTTTTCTCCATGTTAATTTCCATAGGAAACTTTAGACAAGGCTACAGCCTGAACTGCTGAACGGAATTACACCAAATTTGGCAAAGAGGTCGCTTTTGGTGTAGAAAGCGCCCTTTTTTTTAAATGGTGTAAATACGTTCAGTTGTTCCTGAGATATTAATGTTTAAAGAAATTTATATATCTGGTGACGTAGGAACCCTCCTGATCACGTGCTTCACTCTGATTGGCTGCCAATACTCCAAACTAGGAAGTGTGGCAGCCATCTTGTGACTCGGTACCGAGTGAGAAGCAAAAGGTGAGAGGAACATTAAAAAAGAAGAAAAGGGGGCAGAGTAAAAACACCCTGACCCCCCAGGCCTGCTCTTGGGGTCCCACATGGACCCCTAGGGCAAAAAAAGCATTTTTTTAAAAAACAAAATCGGTCGAATTCGCGCTCGGTGCGCGAATCCGGCTGAGAAAATAAAACAAAATAAGCCCCCGGGTGGGCCAGGTCCCGGGGGCAATATTTATAATGTAAGTGGGGGCCGCGCGGACCCCGCAGCACCGGGGACCGCCACCTCCCCGGGACTTTTGCAATAGTATGCGGGGGGGGCACATGGCCCCCTGCAGCCCCGGGGACCGCCACCTCTCCGGGGCTTATTTAAAAAAAGGCGTGGGGGGCTCCTTCCCCCCCACGCTGCCCCGGGGACCGCCAATTCCCCAGGGTATGCTTAACTATATGCGGGGGCCTTGCGGCCCCCCGCAGGCCCGGGGACCGCCACCTCCCCGGGGCTTAAATATATATTACAAAGTGTGGGGGGGGGCTCCTCCCCAGGGCATTCATCATAAAAATATGGGGGTCCGTTACGGACCCCCGGCTCCAGGGACCACCACCTCCCTGGAGCTTTGCAATGTTGGGAGGGGGGCCGCGCGGCCCCCCTCCTGGAGCCCTTGATGGCCCTGGGGACCACCACCCCCCAGGGCCGGCTCCTGCAATGCCCCGGGGTGCCCACCCCGGGACATTGCTGTTTGCTATGGCAGGGCAGGAGCACGGCTCCCACCCTGCCATAGCAAACACTGCTTTGCTTTTTGGAAGCGAGAGCAGGAAACCTGCTCTCGCTTCCAAAAAGCAAGGCAGAATTACTTTTGGGCAAGGGGAGCTGCATGTTAGCAGCTCCCCTTGTCCAAAAGCAATGCCGGCTCCTGCAGGAGGCGGGGAGCCGGCTGGGACCGTGGGGGCATTGGGGCTCCCCCCATGGTCCCCAACAGTGAGGCCAGGCTCCAGGGGATGGGGTCCCCGGGGCCCGAAGTGGCACGGGAGGGGGCCACTCGGCCCCTCTCCCCTTGATTTAAATAAATTAAAAACAAAAAAAGCAGAAGGCCGGCCCCGGGGGATGGGGTCCCCGGGCCATAATTGACCTGAGGAGGGGAGCCACGCGGCCCCCCTCCAAAAAAAATAATAAAAAGAGAAAAGGCTGGCCAGGCCCCGGGGGATGGGGTCCGCGGGGCCAAAATTGGCCTCTGGAGGGGGGCCACGCGACCCCCCACAAAAGTTTAAAAAAAACAAAAAAAGGCTGGTCAGGCCCCGGGGGATGGGGTCCCCGGGGCCAAAAGTGGCCCAGGGAAGGGGGGCCATACAGCCCCCCTCCCATAAATTAAAAAAAATTGGAAACGGAAAAAAAACCAGGCAACTCGCACGAGGCCCCGCCTCCTCCCTGCATCACTCTGCAAACGCGCCCCCTGGTGCGTTCTAAGTTGGGGGATTAAGTCCCCTTCATTCCTGAGGGTCCCTGGGGGCCAACTAGCCCACCAGGTACCTCCAGTAAGCCCCACACAGCTGCATTGCTGAGCGTGGTCCGAGGCACGCCCCTTTTTACACCACTCTGCAAACGCGCCTCTTGGCGCATTGCTGGTGGGGCGATGAGGTCCTCTAGTGTCCTGAGGACCTCAGAAAACAAGTGGGCTTCATCCCCCGAGCAGCAGTGCGTCAGGAGGCGCGTTTGCAAAGTGGTGTAAAAAGGGGCGTGGCCTCGGACCACTCTCAGCAATCCAGCTGTGTGGGGCTTGGTGGAGGTACCTGGTGGCCTAGTTGGCCCCCAGAGACCCTCAGGAGGCAAGGGGACTTCATCCCCCAACCAAATGCGCGCCAAGAGGCGCGTTTGCAGAGTGGTGGGGAAAGGGGGCGTGGCCTGCTATAAAAACTTAGCAATGCTGCTGTGTGGGACTTACTGGAGGTAATAGGAGGGGTAGGTGGCCCCCAAGGTTGTCTTTGGGGGCCAACTACCCTTCCTGTTACCTCCACTAAGTCCCACACAGTGGGATTGCGAAAAGGTCTTCGGAGGCCACACCCCCCCTTTCTCCACCACTCTGCAAACGCGCCTCCTGGCACAGTACTGGTTGGGGGATAAAGTCCACTTTACTCCTGCGGGACTTTGGGGGCCAAGAAGCCCTTCTGGTACCTCCTGTAAATCCTATGCAGCGGAATTCCTGAGCGCTGTTCGGAGGCCCAGCACCCTTTCTCCACCACTCTGCAAACGCGACTACTAGTTAAAGAAGTGTTTGCAATGTAATAGGTTTCGCATTTGCGAGAGTTTGAGCTATTGGCGTTGTAAATGTAAACGTTTTTTACTAATGTTTTTTGGAGTGGAGTGGAGTGGATGTACGTTGTGTGTAGTGGAATTATGTGGTATGTTGTGCAGTGAAATTATGTGGATAGAAAGTATGTGGTATTTAGTGTATAGGAATTATGTAGAGTGGGGTTATGTGTTATGGAGAGTAATTATGTGGTATGGTAGTCTGTGTTGTGGAGTGGTAACCTCAGGTTTAGTCTTCCTCGTTTCCATAGAAGCTCAACTATGAACTCAGTGAGACAAAAAAGAAGGAATCATTGAGGAGCACTTGTGGACCTAGTCAGAGGTATGAGCAGGGCCACTGGAATTATGCGACTGTTTGGCTTCACCGACTTTCGCACAATTATACATTTTCTGCATTAGCCACATAATTCATCATCTGCTCCCTAATCTGCAGATTTGAACAAAAAAGCCTTGTTTCTAGCTCAAACGGCTCAAACGTTACCAAAAATGCAGCGACAAGTGTTACAGCATGGTGGAAGGCCCTTTGCAAACCTAGAATGGTCTCCTGTTACTTATTGCTAAATAAGGGTGTTAAATTGGTACTAACGGTGTGCAAGCCACTCTTGCTTCCTTCTGCGCCTCTCTTGCCTCTTTCTGCATTTCTGTTGTTTCTTTCTGCACATTTCTTTCTTTTTCTGCACTTCTCTTGCCTCTTTCTGCAAATCTCTTCTACTTTCTGCACCTCTCTTCCCTCTTTCTGCATGTCTGTTGCCTCTTTCTGTATCTCATTTGCTTCTTTCTCTACCCCTCTTGCCTTTTTCTGGACCCTTCTTCCCTCTTTCTGCACCTCTCTTGCCTTTTTCTGTATCCCTCTTATGTCTTTCTGCACCCTTTTTGCCTCTTTCTGCACCTAGTTACTTCTTTCTGCACTTCTCTTCCTTCTTTCTGCACCTCTCTTGCTTCTTTCTGCACCTCACTTGTCTCTTTCAGCACCTCTGTTGCTTTTTTCTGCAGATCTCTTGCCTCTTTCTGCACCTCACTTGCCTCTTTCAGCACCTCTCTTGGTTCTTTCTGCACTGCTCTTGCTTCTTTCTGCACCTCACTTGCCTCTTTCTGTACTTGTCTTGCTTCTTTCTACACCTATGTTGCTTTTTTCAGCAATTCTCTTGCCTCTTTCTGCACTTTTCTTCCTTCTTTCTGCCCCCTCCTGCCTCTTTCTGTACCTCTCTTGCCTCTTTGTGCACCACTCCTACCTTTTTCTGCACCCCTCTTGTCTCCTTTTGCACCTCTGTTGGTTCTTTCTGCATTGCTCTTGCTTCTTTCTGCACCTCACTTGCCTCTTTCTGCACTTCTCTTGCTTCTTTCTACACGTCTGTTGCTTCTTTCAGCAATTCTCTTGCCTCTTTCTGCACTTCTCTTCCTTCTATTTGCACCCCTCCTGGCTCGTTCTGTACCTCTCTTGCCTCTTTGTGCACCTCTCCTACCTCTTTCTGCACCCCTCCTGCCTCTTTTTGCACCTCTGTTGGTTCTTTCTGCACTGCTCTTGCTTCTTTCTGCACCTCACTTGCCTCTTTCTGTACTTGTCTTGCTTCTTTCTACACCTATGTTGCTTTTTTCAGCAATTCTCTTGCCTCTTTCTGCACTTTTCTTCCTTCTTTCTGCCCCCTCCTGCCTCTTTCTGTACCTCTCTTGCCTCTTTGTGCACCACTCCTACCTTTTTCTGCACCCCTCTTGCCTCCTTTTGCACCTCTGTTGGTTCTTTCTGCATTGCTCTTGCTTCTTTCTGCACCTCACTTGCCTCTTTCTGCACTTCTCTTGCTTCTTTCTACACGTCTGTTGCTTCTTTCAGCAATTCTCTTACCTCTTTCTGCACCACTCTTGCCTCTTTCTGTACCTCTGTTGCTTCTTTTTGCACTTCTCTTGCCTCTTTCTGCACCCTTCATGCCTCTTTCAGCACCCCTGTTGCTTCTTTCTGTACTTCTCTTCCTTCTTTCTGCACCCCTCGTGCCTCCTTTTGCACCTATGTTGCTTCTTTCTGCACTTCTCTTAGTTCTTTCTGCACTTCTCTCTCCTCTTTCTGCACCCCTCTTGCCTCTTTCTGCACCTCTGTTGCTTCTTTCTGCACTTCTATTGCCTCTTTCTGCACCTGTCTTGCTTCTTTCTGCACCTCACTTGCCTCTTTCAGCACCTCTGTTGCTTTTTTCTGCAGATCTATTGCCCCTTTCTGTACCTCACTTGCGTCTTTCAGCTCCTCTGTTGCTTTTTTCTGCAGATCTATTGCCCCTTTCTGCACCCCTCTTTTCTCTTTCTGCACCTCTCTTGCCTCTTTCTGCACCCCTGTTCCCTGTTTCTGCACCTTTCCTGCCTGTTTCTGCACATCTCTTGCCTCTTTCTGCACCCTTGGCGCCACTTTCAGCACCTCTGTTGGTTCTTTCTGCACTGCTCTTGCTTTTTTCTGCACCTCACTTGCCTCTTTCTGCACTTCTCTTGCTTCTTTCTACACCTCTGTTGCTTCTTTCAGCAATTCTCTTGCCTCTTTCTGCACTTCTCTTCCTTCTTTCTGCACCCCTACGGCCTCTTTCTGTACCTCTCTTGCCTCTTTGTGCACCCCTCCTACCTTTTTCTGCACTCCTCTTGCCTCTTTTTGCACCTCTGTTGGTTCTTTCTGCACTGCTCTTGCTTCTTTCTGCACCTCACTTGTCTCTTTCTGCACTTCTCTTGCTTCTTTCTACACTTCTGTTGCTTCTTTCAGCAATTCTCTTGCCTCTTTCTGCACTTCTCTTCCTTCTTTTTGCACCCCTCCTGCCTCTTTCTGTACCTCTCTTGCCTCTTTGTGCACCTCTCATACCTCTTTCTGCCCCCCTCTTGCCTCTCTTTGCACCTCTGTTGGTTCTTTCTGCACTGCTCTTGCTTCTTTCTGCACCTCACTTGCCTCTTTCTGCACTTCTCTTGCTTGTTTCTGCACCTCTCTTGCATCTTTCTGCACCTCTGTTGCCTCTTTCTGCATTTCACTAGCTTCTTTCTGCACCTCTCTTGCCTCTTTTGGCACCACTGTTAATTCTTTCTGCACCCCTCCTGCCTCTTTCTGCACCCCTCTTCCCTATTTGTGCAACTCTCTTGCCTCTTTCTACACCTATCTTCCCTCTTTCTGCACCAGTCTTGCCTCTTTATGTGCCTCTGTTGCTTCTTTCTGCACCACTCTTGCCTCTTTCTGTACCTCTGTTGCTTCTTTCTGTACTTCTCTTGCCTCTTTCTGCACACTTCGTGCCTCTTTCAGTACCTCTGTTGCTTCTTTCTGCACTTCTCTTCATTCTTTTTGCACCCCTCGTGCCTCTTTCAGCACCTCTGTTGCTTCTTTCTGCACTCCTCTTCCTTCTTTCTGCACCCCTCGTGCCTCCTTCTGCACCTCTGCTGCCTCTTCAAGCACCTCTGTTGGTTCTTTATGCACTGCTCTTGCTTCTTTCTGCACCTCACTTGCCTCTTTCTGCACTTCTCTTGCTACTTTCTAAACCTCTGTTGCTTCTCCCAGCAATTCTCTTGCATCTTTCTGCACTTCTCTTGCTTGTTTCTGCACCTCTCTTGTGTCTTTCTGCACCTCTGTTGCCTGTTTCTGCAATTCACTTGCTTCTTTCTGCACCTATCTTGCCTATTTTGGCACCTTTGTTGCTTCTTTCTGGACCCTCCTGCCTCTTTCTACACCCCTCTTCCCTATTTGTCCAACTCTCTTGCCTCTTTCTACACCTCTCTTCCCTCTTTCTGCACCACTCTTGCCTCTTTCTGTACCTCTGTTGCTTCTTTCTGCACTTATCTTGCCTCTTTCTGCACCCTTCGTGCCTCTTTCAGCACCTCTGTTGCTTCTTTCTGCACTTCTCTTCCTTCTTTCTGCACCCCTCGTGCCTCCTTCTGCACCTCTGATGCTTCTTTCTGCACTTGTCTTGGCTCTTTCTGCACTTCTCTTGACTCTTTCTGCACCCTTCATGCCTCTTTCAGCACGTCTGTTGCTTCTTTCTGCACTTCGCTTCCTTCTTTCTGCACCCCTCTTGCCTCTTTCTGCACCTCTGCTGCTTCTTTCTGCACTTCTATTGCCTCTTTCTGCACCTCTCTTGCTTCTTTCTGCACCTCACTTCCCTCTTTCAGCACCTCTGTTGCTTTTTTCTGCAGATCTCTTGCCTCTTTCTGCACCCCTCTTTTCTCTTTCAGTACCTCTCTTGCCTCTTTCTGCCCCCTGTTTCTGCACCTTTCCTACCTGTTTCTGTACCTCTCTTGCCTCTTTCTGTACCTCTGTTGCCTCTTTCTACACTTCTCTCGCTCTTTCTGCACCCTTCATGCCTGTTTCTGCACCTCTGTTGGTTCTTTCTGCACTGCTCTTGCTTCTTTCTGCACCTCACTTGCCTCTTTCTGCACTTCTCTTGCTTCTTTCTAAACCTCTGTTGCTTCTTTCAGCAATTCTTTTGCCTCTTTCTGCACTTCTCTTGTTTGTTTCTGCACCTCTCTTGCGTCTTTCTGCACCTCAGTTGCCTCTTTCTGCACTTCACTTGCTTCTTTCTGCACCTCTCTTGCCTCTTTCGGCACCTCTGTTGCTTCTTTCTGTACCCCTCCTGCCTCTTTCTGTACCCCTCTTCCCTATTTGTGCAACTCTCTTGCCTCTTTCTACACCTCTCTTCCCTCTTTCTGCACCACTCTTGCCTCTTTCTGTACCTCTGTTGCTTCTTTCTGCACTTATCTTGCCTCTTTCTGCACCCTTCGTGCCTCTTTCAGCACCTCTGTTGCTTCTTTCTGCACTTCTCTTCCTTCTTTCTGCACCCCTCGTGCCTCCTTCTGCACCTCTGTTGCTTCTTTCTGCACTTGTCTTGGCTCTTTCTGCACTTCTCTTGACTCTTTCTGCACCCTTCGTGCCTCTTTCAGCACGTCTGTTGCTTCTTTCTGCACTTCGCTTCCTTCTTTCTGCACCCCTCTTGCCTCTTTCTGCACCTCTGTTGGCTCTTTCTGCACTGCTCTTGCTTCTTTCTGCACCTCATTGTCTCTTTCTGCACTTCTCTTGCTTCTTTCTACACCTCTGTTGGTTCTTTCAGCTATTCTCTTGCCTCTTTCTGCACTTCTCTTCCTTCTTTTTGCACCCCTCCTGCATCTTTCTGTACCTCTCTTGCCTCTTTGTGCACCTCTCCTACCTCTTTCTGCACCCCTCTTGACTATTTTTGCACCTCTGTTGGTTCTTTCTGCACTGCTCTTGGTTCCTTCTGCACCTCACTTGCCTCTTTCTGCACTTCTCTTGCTTCTTTCTAAACCTCTGTTGCTTCTGTCAGCAATTCTCTTAGCTCTTTCTGCACTTCTCTTGCTTGTTTCTGCACCTCTCTTGCGTCTTTCTGCACCTCAGTTGCCTCTTTCTGCACTTCACTTGCTTCTTTCTGCACCTCTCTTGCCTCTTTCGGCACCTCTGTTGCTTCTTTCTGCACCCTCCTGCCTCTTTCTGCACCCCTCTTTCCTATTTGTCCAACTCTCTTGCCTCTTTCTACACCTCTCTTCACTCTTTCTGCACCACTCTTGCCTCTTTCTGTACCTCTGTTGCTTCTTTCTGCACTTCTCTTGCCTCTTTATGCACCCCTCTTGCGTCTTTCTGCACCTCTGTTGCCTCTTTCTGCACTTCACTTGCTTCTTTCTGCACCTCTCTTGCCTCTTTCGGCACCTCTGTTGCTTCTTTCTGCACCCTCCTGCCACTTTCTGTACCCCTCTTTCCTATTTGTCCAACTCTCTTGCCTCTTTCTACACCTCTCTTCCCTCTTTCTGCACCACTCTTGCCTCTTTCTGTACCTCTGTTGCTTCTTTCTGCACTTCTCTTGCCTCTTTCTGCACCCCTCTTGCGTCTTTCTGCACCTCTGTTGCTTCTTTCTGCACTTCTCTTGCTTCTTTCTGCACCTCACTTGTCTCTTTCAGCACCTCTGTTGCTTTTTTCTGCAGATCTCTTGCCTCTTTCTGCACCTCACTTGCCTCTTTCAGCACCTCTCTTGGTTCTTTCTGCACTGCTCTTGCTTCTTTCTGCACCTCACTTGCCTCTTTCTGTACTTGTCTTGCTTCTTTCTACACCTATGTTGCTTTTTTCAGCAATTCTCTTGCCTCTTTCTGCACTTTTCTTCCTTCTTTCTGCCCCCTCCTGCCTCTTTCTGTACCTCTCTTGCCTCTTTGTGCACCACTCCTACCTTTTTCTGCACCCCTCTTGCCTCCTTTTGCACCTCTGTTGGTTCTTTCTGCATTGCTCTTGCTTCTTTCTGCACCTCACTTGCCTCTTTCTGCACTTCTCTTGCTTCTTTCTACACGTCTGTTGCTTCTTTCAGCAATTCTCTTACCTCTTTCTGCACCACTCTTGCCTCTTTCTGTACCTCTGTTGCTTCTTTTTGCACTTCTCTTGCCTCTTTCTGCACCCTTCATGCCTCTTTCAGCACCCCTGTTGCTTCTTTCTGTACTTCTCTTCCTTCTTTCTGCACCCCTCGTGCCTCCTTTTGCACCTATGTTGCTTCTTTCTGCACTTCTCTTAGTTCTTTCTGCACTTCTCTCTCCTCTTTCTGCACCCCTCTTGCCTCTTTCTGCACCTCTGTTGCTTCTTTCTGCACTTCTATTGCCTCTTTCTGCACCTGTCTTGCTTCTTTCTGCACCTCACTTGCCTCTTTCAGCACCTCTGTTGCTTTTTTCTGCAGATCTATTGCCCCTTTCTGTACCTCACTTGCGTCTTTCAGCTCCTCTGTTGCTTTTTTCTGCAGATCTATTGCCCCTTTCTGCACCCCTCTTTTCTCTTTCTGCACCTCTCTTGCCTCTTTCTGCACCCCTGTTCCCTGTTTCTGCACCTTTCCTGCCTGTTTCTGCACATCTCTTGCCTCTTTCTGCACCCTTGGCGCCACTTTCAGCACCTCTGTTGGTTCTTTCTGCACTGCTCTTGCTTTTTCTGCACCTCACTTGCCTCTTTCTGCACTTCTCTTGCTTCTTTCTACACCTCTGTTGCTTCTTTCAGCAATTCTATTGCCTCTTTCTGCACTTCTCTTCCTTCTTTCTGCTCCCCTCCTACCTCTTTCTGTACCTCTCTTGCCTCTTTGTGCACCCCTCCTACCTTTTTCTGCACTCCTCTTGCCTCTTTTTTGCACCTCTGTTGGTTCTTTCTGCACTGCTCTTGCTTCTTTCTGCACCTCACGTGTCTCTTTCTGCACTTCTCTTGCTTCTTTCTACACTTCTGTTGCTTCTTTCAGCAATTCTCTTGCCTCTTTCTGCACTTCTCTTCCTTCTTTTTGCACCCCTCCTGCCTCTTTCTGTACCTCTCTTGCCTCTTTGTGCACCTCTCCTACCTCTTTCTGCACCCCTCTTGCCTCTTTTTGCACCTCTGTTGGGTCTTTCTGCACTGCTCTTGCTTCTTTCTGCACCTCACTTGCCTCTTTCTGCACTTCTCTTGCTTGTTTCTGCACCTCTCTTGCATCTTTCTGCACCTCTGTTGCCTCTTTCTGCATTTCACTAGCTTCTTTCTGCACCTCTCTTGCCTCTTTTGGCACCACTGTTAATTCTTTCTGCACCCCTCCTGCCTCTTTCTGCACCCCTCTTCCCTATTTGTGCAACTCTCTTGCCTCTTTCTACACCTATCTTCCCTCTTTCTGCACCAGTCTTGCCTCTTTATATGCCTCTGTTGCTTCTTTCTGCACCACTCTTGCCTCTTTCTGTACCTCTGTTGCTTCTTTCTGTACTTCTCTTGCCTCTTTCTGCACACTTCGTGCCTCTTTCAGTACCTCTGTTGCTTCTTTCTGCACTTCTCTTCATTCTTTTTGCACCCCTCGTGCCTTTTTCAGCACCTCTGTTGCTTCTTTCTGCACTCCTCTTCCTTCTTTCTGCACCCCTCGTGCCTCCTTCTGCACCTCTGCTGCCTCTTCAAGCACCTCTGTTGGTTCTTTATGCACTGCTCTTGCTTCTTTCTGCACCTCACTTGCCTCTTTCTGCACTTCTCTTGCTACTTTCTAAACCTCTGTTGCTTCTCCCAGCAATTCTCTTGCCTCTTTCTGCACTTCTCTTGCTTGTTTCTGCACCTCTCTTGTGTCTTTCTGCACCTCTGTTGCCTGTTTCTGCAATTCACTTGCTTCTTTCTGCACCTATCTTGCCTATTTTGGCACCTTTGTTGCTTCTTTCTGGACTCTCCTGCCTCTTTCTACACCCCTCTTCCCTATTTGTCCAACTCTCTTGCCTCTTTCTACACCTCTCTTCCCTCTTTCTGCACCACTCTTGCCTCTTTCTGTACCTCTGTTGCTTCTTTCTGCACTTATCTTGCCTCTTTCTGCACCCTTCGTGCCTCTTTCAGCACCTCTGTTGCTTCTTTCTGCACTTCTCTTCCTTCTTTCTGCACCCCTCGTGCCTCCTTCTGCACCTCTGTTGCTTCTTTCTGCACTTGTCTTGGCTCTTTCTGCACTTCTCTTGACTCTTTCTGCACCCTTCGTGCCTCTTTCAGCACGTCTGTTGCTTCTTTCTGCACTTCGCTTCCTTCTTTCTGCACCCCTCTTGCCTCTTTCTGCACCTCTGCTGCTTCTGTCTGCACTTCTATTGCCTCTTTCTGCACCTCTCTTGCTTCTTTCTGCACCTCACTTCCCTCTTTCAGCACCTCTGTTGCTTTTTTCTGCAGATCTCTTGCCTCTTTCTGCACCCCTCTTTTCTCTTTCAGTACCTCTCTTGCCTCTTTCTGCCCCCTGTTTCTGCACCTTTCCTACCTGTTTCTGTACCTCTCTTGCCTCTTTCTGTACCTCTGTTGCCTCTTTCTACACTTCTCTCGCTCTTTCTGCACCCTTCATGCCTGTTTCTGCACCTCTGTTGGTTCTTTCTGCACTGCTCTTGCTTCTTTCTGCACCTCACTTGCCTCTTTCTGCACTTCTCTTGCTTCTTTCTAAACCTCTGTTGCTTCTTTCAGCAATTCTTTTGCCTCTTTCTGCACTTCTCTTGTTTGTTTCTGCACCTCTCTTGCGTCTTTCTGCACCTCAGTTGCCTCTTTCTGCACTTCACTTGCTTCTTTCTGCACCTCTCTTGCCTCTTTCGGCACCTCTGTTGCTTCTTTCTGTACCCCTCCTGCCTCTTTCTGTACCCCTCTTCCCTATTTGTGCAACTCTCTTGCCTCTTTCTACACCTCTCTTCCCTCTTTCTGCACCACTCTTGCCTCTTTCTGTACCTCTGTTGCTTCTTTCTGCACTTCTCTTGCCTCTTTCTGCACCCTTCGTGCCTCTTTCAGCACCTCTGTTGCTTCTTTCTGCCCTTCTCTTCCTTCCTTCAGCACCCCTCGTGCCTCCTTTTGCACCTCTGTTGCTTCTTTATGCACTTCTCTTTGTTCTTTCTGCACTGCTCTTGCCTCTTTCTGCATCCCTCTTGCCTCTTTGAGCACCTCTTTTGCTTCTTTCTGCACTTCTCTCTCCTCTTTCTGCACCCCTCTTGCCTCTTTCTGCACCTCTGTTGGCTCTTTCTGCACTGCTCTTGCTTCTTTCTGCACCTCATTGTCTCTTTCTGCACTTCTCTTGCTTCTTTCTACACCTCTGTTGGTTCTTTCAGCTATTCTCTTGCCTCTTTCTGTACTTCTCTTCCTTCTTTTTGCACCCCTCCTGCATCTTTCTGTACCTCTCTTGCCTCTTTGTGCACCTCTTCTACCTCTTTCTGCACCCCTCTTGACTATTTTTGCACCTCTGTTGGTTCTTTCTGCACTGCTCTTGGTTCCTTCTGCACCTCACTTGCCTCTTTCTGCACTTCTCTTGCTTCTTTCTAAACCTCTGTTGCTTCTGTCAGCAATTCTCTTAGCTCTTTCTGCACTTCTCTTGCTTGTTTCTGCACCTCTCTTGCGTCTTTCTGCACCTCAGTTGCCTCTTTCTGCACTTCACTTGCTTCTTTCTGCACCCCTCTTGCCTCTTTCGGCACCTCTGTTGCTTCTTTCTGCACCCTCCTGCCTCTTTCTGCACCCCTCTTTCCTATTTATCCAACTCTCTTGCCTCTTTCTACACCTCTCTTCCCTCTTTCTGCACCACTCTTGCCTCTTTCTGTACCTCTGTTGCTTCTTTCTACACTTATCTTGCCTCTTTCTGCACCCTTCGTGCCTCTTTCAGCACCTCTGTTGCTTCTTTCTGCACTTCTCTTCCTTCTTTCTTCACCCCTCGTGCCTCCTTCTGCACCTCTGTTGCTTCTTTCTGCACTTGTCTTGGCTCTTTCTGCACTTCTCTTGACTCTTTCTGCACCCTTCGTGCCTCTTTCAGCACGTCTGTTGCTTCTTTCTGCACTTCGCTTCCTTCTTTCTGCACCCCTCTTGCCTCTTTCTGCACCTCTGCTGCTTCTTTCTGCACTTCTATTGCCTCTTTCTGCACCTCTCTTGCTTCTTTCTGCACCTCACTTCCCTCTTTCAGCACCTCTGTTGCTTTTTCTGCAGATCTCTTGCCTCTTTCTGCACCCCTCTTTTCTCTTTCAGTACCTCTCTTGCCTCTTTCTGCCCCCTGTTTCTGCACCTTTCCTACCTGTTTCTGTACCTCTCTTGCCTCTTTCTGTACCTCTGTTGCCTCTTTCTACACTTCTCTTGCTCTTTCTGCACCCTTCATGCCTGTTTCTGCACCTCTGTTGGTTCTTTCTGCACTGCTCTTGCTTCTTTCTGCACCTCACTTGCCTCTTTCTGCACTTCTCTTGCTTCTTTCTAAACCTCTGTTGCTTCTTTCAGCAATTCTTTTGCCTCTTTCTGCACTTCTCTTGTTTGTTTCTGCACCTCTCTTGCGTCTTTCTGCACCTCAGTTGCCTCTTTCTGCACTTCACTTGCTTCTTTCTGCACCTCTCTTGCCTCTTTCGGCACCTCTGTTGCTTCTTTCTGTACCCCTCCTGCCTCTTTCTGTACCCCTCTTCCCTATTTGTGCAACTCTCTTGCCTCTTTCTACACCTCTCTTCCCTCTTTCTGCACCACTCTTGCCTCTTTCTGTACCTCTGTTGCTTCTTTCTGCACTTCTCTTGCCTCTTTCTGCACCCTTCGTGCCTCTTTCAGCACCTCTGTTGCTTCTTTCTGCACTTCTCTTCCTTCCTTCAGCACCCCTCATGCCTCCTTTTGCACCTCTGTTGCTTCTTTATGCACTTCTCTTTGTTCTTTCTGCACTGCTCTTGCCTCTTTCTGCATCCCTCTTGCCTCTTTGAGCACCTCTTTTGCTTCTTTCTGCACTTCTCTCTCCTCTTTCTGCACCCCTCTTGCCTCTTTCTGCACCTCTGTTGGCTCTTTCTGCACTGCTCTTGCTTCTTTCTGCACCTCATTGTCTCTTTCTGCACTTCTCTTGCTTCTTTCTACACCTCTGTTGGTTCTTTCAGCTATTCTCTTGCCTCTTTCTGCACTTCTCTTCCTTCTTTTTGCACCCCTCCTGCATCTTTCTGTACCTCTCTTGCCTCTTTGTGCACCTCTCCTACCTCTTTCTGCACCCCTCTTGACTATTTTTGCACCTCTGTTGGTTCTTTCTGCACTGCTCTTGGTTCCTTCTGCACCTCACTTGCCTCTTTCTGCACTTCTCTTGCTTCTTTCTAAACCTCTGTTGCTTCTGTCAGCAATTCTCTTAGCTCTTTCTGCACTTCTCTTGCTTGTTTCTGCACCTCTCTTGCGTCTTTCTGCACCTCAGTTGCCTCTTTCTGCACTTCACTTGCTTCTTTCTGCACCTCTCTTGCCTCTTTCGGCACCTCTGTTGCTTCTTTCTCCACCCTCCTGCCTCTTTCTGCACCCCTCTTTCCTATTTGTCCAACTCTCTTGCCTCTTTCTACACCTCTCTTCCCTCTTTCTGCACCACTCTTGCCTCTTTCTGTACCTCTGTTGCTTCTTTCTGCACTTCTCTTGCCTCTTTCTGCACCCCTCTTGCGTCTTTCTGTACCTCTTTTGCTTCTTTCTGCACTTCTCTTCCTTCTTTCTGCACCCCTCGTGCCTCCTTCTGCACCTCTGTTGCTTCTTTCTGCACTTCTCTTGGTTCTTTCTGCACTTCTCTTGCCTCTTTCTGCATCCCTCTTCCCTATTTGTGCAACTCTCTTGCCTCTTTCTACACCTCTCTTCCCTCTTTCTGCACCACTCTTGCCTCTTTCTGTACCTCTGTTGCTTCTTTCTGCACTTCTCTTGCCTCTTTCTGCACCCCTCTTGCGTCTTTCTGTACCTCTGTTGCTTCTTTCTGCACTCCTCTTCCTTCTTTCTGCACCCCTTGTGCCTCCTTCTGCACCTCTGTTGCCTCTTTCAGCACCTCTGTTGGTTCTTTCTGCACTGCTCTTGCTTGTTTCTGCACCTCACTTGCCTCTTTCTGTACTTCTCTTGCTTCTTTCTAAACCTCTGTTGCTTCTTTCAGCAATTCTCTTGCCTCTTTCTGCACTTCTCTTGCTTGTTTCTGCACCTCTCTTGCATCTTTCTGCACCTCTGTTGCCTCTTTCTGCATTTCACTTGCTTCTTTCTGCACCTCTCTTGCCTCTTTCGGCACCTCTGTTGCTTCTTTCTGCACCCTCCTGCCTCTTTCTGCACCCCTCTTCCCTATTTGTCCAACTCTCTTGCCTCTTTCTATACCTCTCTTCCCTCTTTCTGCACCACTCTTGCCTCTTTCTGTACCTCTGTTGCTTCTTTCTGCACTTCTCTTGCCTCTTTCTGCACCCCTCTTGCCTCTTTCTGCACCTCTGTTGCTTCTTTCTGCACTTCTCTTCCTTCTTTCTGCACCCCTCGTGCCGCCTTCTGTATCTCTGTTGCTTCTTTCTGCACTTCTCTTGGTTCTTTCTGCACTTCTCTTGCCTCTTTCTGCACCCTTCGTGCCTCTTTCAGCACGTCTGTTGCTTGTTTCTGCACTTCTCTTGCCTCTTTCTGCACCCCTCTTGCCACTTTCTGCACCTCTGTTGCTTCTTTCTGCACTTCTATTGCCTCTTTCTGCACCTCTCTTGCTTCTTTCTGCACCTCACTTGCCTCTTTCAGCACATCTGTTGCTTTTTCTGCAGATCTCTTGCCTCTTTCTGAACCTCTCTTGCCTCTTTCGGCACCTCTGTTGCTTCTTTCTGCACCCATGTTCCCTCTTTCTGCACCACTCTTCCCTATTTGTCCAACTCTCTTGCCTCTTTCTACACCTCTCTTCCCTCTTTCTGCACCACTCTTGCCTCTTTCTGTACCTCTGTTGCTTCTTTCTGCACTTCTCTTGTCTCTTTTGTACCCTTCGTGCCTCTTTCAGCATCTCTGTTGCTTCTTTCTGCACTTCTCTTCCTTCTTTGTGCACCCCTCGTGCCTCCTTCTGCCCCTCTGTTGCTTCTTTCTGCACTTCTCTTGGTTCTTTCTGCACTTCTTTTGCCTCTTTCTGCACCCTTCGTGCCTCTTTCAGCACGTCTGTTGCTTCTTTCTGCACTTCTCTTCCTTCTTTCTGCACCCCTCTTGCCTCTTTCTGCACCTCTGTTGATTCTTTCTGCACTTCTATTGCCTCTTTTTGTACCTCACTTGCCTCTTTCAGCACCTCTGTTGCTTTTTTCTGCAGATCTCTTTCTGCAGATCTCTTTCCTCTTTCTGCACCTCTCTTGCCTCTTTCGGCACCACTCTTGCCTCTTTCTGCACCACTCTTGCCTCTTTCTGTACCTCTGTTACTTCTTTCTGCACTTCTCTTGCCTCTTTCTGCACCCTTTGTGCCTCTTTCAGCACCTCTGTTGCTTCTTTCTGCACTTCTCTTCCTTCTTTCTGCATCCCACGTGCCTCCTTCTGCACCTCTGTTGCTTCTTTCTGCACTTCTCTTGGTTCTTTCTGCACTTCTCTTGCCTATTTCTGCACACTCCGTGCCACTTTCTGCACCTCTGTTGCTTCTTTCTGCACTTCTATTGCCTCTTTCTGCACCTCTCTTGCTTCTTTCTGCACCTCACGTGCCTGTTTCAGCACCTCTGTTGCTTTTTTCTGCAGATCTCTTGCCTCTTTCTGCACCTCTCTTGCCTCTTTCGGCACCTCTGTTGCTTATTTCTGCACCCCTGTTCCCTCTTTCTGCACCCCTCTTCCCTCTTTGTCCAACTCTCTTGCCTCTTTCTACACCTCTCTTCCCTCTTTCTGCACCACTCTTGCCTCTTTCTGTACCTCTGCTGCTTCTTTCTGCACTTCTCTTGCCTCTTTCTGTACCCTTCATGCCTCTTTCAGCACCTCTGTTGCTTCTTTCTGCACTTCTCTTCCTTCTTTCTGCACCCCTCCTGCCTCCTTCTGCGCCTCTGTTGCTTCTTTCTGCACTTTTCTTGGTTCTTTCTGCACTTCTCTTGCCTCTTTCTGCACCTCTTCGTGCCTCTTTCAGCACCTCTGTTGCTTCTTTCTGCACTTCTCTTCCTTCTTTCTGCACCCTCTTGCCTCTTTCTGCACCTCTGTTGCTTCTTTCTGCACTTCTATTGCCTCTTTCTGCACCTCTCTTGCTTCTTTCTGCACCCCACTTGCCTCTTTCAGCACCTCTGTTGCTTTTTTCTGCAGATCTCTTACCTCTTTCTGCACCTCACTTGCCTCTTTCAGCACCTCTGTTGCTTTTTCTGCAGATCTCTTGCCTCTTTCTGCACTCCTCTTTTCTCTTTCAGCACCTCTCTTGCCTCTTTCTGCACCCCTGTTCCCTGTTTCTGCACCCTTCCTGCCTCTTTCTGTACCTCTCTTGCCTCTTTCTGTACCTCTGTTGCCTCTTTCTGTACTTCACTTGCTTCTTTCTGCACCTCTCTTGCCTCTTTCGGCACCTCTGTTGCTTCTTTCTGTACTCCTCCTGCCTCTTTCGGTACCCCTCTTCCCTATTTGTGCAACTCTCTTGCCTCTTTCTACACCTCTCTTCCCTCTTTCTGCACCACTCTTGCCTCTTTCTGTACCTCTGTTGCTTCTTTCTGTACTTCTCTTGCCTCTTTCTGCACACTTTGTGCCTCTTTCAGTACCTCTGTTGCTTCTTTCTGCACTTCTCTTCATTCTTTTTGCACCCCTCGTGCCTCTTTCAGCACCTCTGTTGCTTCTTTCTGCACTCCTCTTCCTTCTTTCTGCACCCCTCGTGCCTCCTTCTGCACCTCTGCTGCTTCTTCAAGCACCTCTGTTGGTTCTTTATGCACTGCTCTTGCTTCTTTCTGCACCTCACTTGCCTCTTTCTGCACTTCTCTTGCTACTTTCTAAACCTCTGTTGCTTCTCCCAGCAATTCTCTTGCCTCTTTCTGCACTTCTCTTGCTTGTTTCTGCACCTCTCTTGTGTCTTTCTGCACCTCTGTTGCCTGTTTCTGCAATTCACTTGCTTCTTTCTGCACCTATCTTGCCTATTTTGGCACCTTTGTTGCTTCTTTCTGGACTCTCCTGCCTCTTTCTACACCCCTCTTCCCTATTTGTCCAACTCTCTTGCCTCTTTCTACACCTCTCTTCCCTCTTTCTGCACCACTCTTGCCTCTTTCTGTACCTCTGTTGCTTCTTTCTGCACTTATCTTGCCTCTTTCTGCACCCTTCGTGCCTCTTTCAGCACCTCTGTTGCTTCTTTCTGCACTTCTCTTCCTTCTTTCTGCACCCTCGTGCCTCCTTCTGCACCTCTGTTGCTTCTTTCTGCACTTGTCTTGGCTCTTTCTGCACTTCTCTTGACTCTTTCTGAACCCTTCGTGCCTCTTTCAGCACGTCTGTTGCTTCTTTCTGCACTTCGCTTCCTTCTTTCTGCACCCCTCTTGCCTCTTTCTGCACCTCTGCTGCTTCTTTCTGCACTTCTATTGCCTCTTTCTGCACCTCTCTTGCTTCTTTCTGCACCTCAGTTCCCTCTTTCAGCACCTCTGTTGCTTTTTTCTGCAGATCTCTTGCCTCTTTCTGCACCCCTCTTTTCTCTTTCAGTACCTCTCTTGCCTCTTTCTGCCCCCTGTTTCTGCACCTTTCCTACCTGTTTCTGTACCTCTCTTGCCTCTTTCTGTACCTCTGTTGCCTCTTTCTACACTTCTCTCGCTCTTTCTGCACCCTTCATGCCTGTTTCTGCACCTCTGTTGGTTCTTTCTGCACTGCTCTTGCTTCTTTCTGCACCTCACTTGCCTCTTTCTGCACTTCTCTTGCTTCTTTCTAAACCTCTGTTGCTTCTTTCAGCAATTCTTTTGCCTCTTTCTGCACTTCTCTTGTTTGTTTCTGCACCTCTCTTGCGTCTTTCTGCACCTCAGTTGCCTCTTTCTGCACTTCACTTGCTTCTTTCTGCACCTCTTTTGCCTCTTTCGGCACCTCTGTTGCTTCTTTCTGTACCCCTCCTGCCTCTTTCTGTACCCCTCTTCCCTATTTGTGCAACTCTCTTGCCTCTTTCTACACCTCTCTTCCCTCTTTCTGCACCACTCTTGCCTCTTTCTGTACCTCTGTTGCTTCTTTCTGCACTTCTCTTGCCTCTTTCTGCACCCTTCGTGCCTCTTTCAGCACCTCTGTTGCTTCTTTCTGCACTTCTCTTCCTTCCTTCAGCACCCCTCGTGCCTCCTTTTGCACCTCTGTTGCTTCTTTATGCACTTCTCTTATTTCTTTCTGCACTGCTCTTGCCTCTTTCTGCATCCCTCTTGCCTCTTTGAGCACCTCTTTTGCTTCTTTCTGCACTTCTCTCTCCTTTTCTGCACCCCTCTTGCCTCTTTCTGCACCTCTGTTGCCTCTTTCTGCACTGCTCTTGCTTCTTTCTGCACCTCATTGTCTCTTTCTGCACTTCTCTTGCTTCTTTCTACACCTCTGTTGGTTCTTTCAGCTATTCTCTTGCCTCTTTCTGCACTTCTCTTCCTTCTTTTTGCACCCTCCTGCATCTTTCTGTACCTCTCTTGCCTCTTTGTGCACCTCTCCTACCTCTTTCTGCACCCCTCTTGACTATTTTTGCACCTCTGTTGGTTCTTTCTGCACTGCTCTTGGTTCCTTCTGCACCTCACTTGCCTCTTTCTGCACTTCTCTTGCTTCTTTCTAAACCTCTGTTGCTTCTGTCAGCAATTCTCTTAGCTCTTTCTGCACTTCTCTTGCTTGTTTCTGCACCTCTCTTGCGTCTTTCTGCACCTCAGTTGCCTCTTTCTGCACTTCACTTGCTTCTTTCTGCACCCCTCTTGCCTCTTTCGGCACCTCTGTTGCTTCTTTCTGCACCCTCCTGCCTCTTTCTGCACCCCTCTTTCCTATTTGTCCAACTCTCTTGCCTCTTTCTACACCTCTCTTCCCTCTTTCTGCACCAGTCTTGCCTCTTTCTGTACCTCTGTTGCTTCTTTCTACACTTATCTTGCCTCTTTCTGCACCCTTCGTGCCTCTTTCAGCACCTCTGTTGCTTCTTTCTGCACTTCTCTTCCTTCTTTCTGCACCCTCGTGCCTCCTTCTGCACCTCTGTTGCTTCTTTCTGCACTTGTCTTGGCTCTTTCTGCACTTCTCTTGACTCTTTCTGCACCCTTCGTGCCTCTTTCAGCACGTCTGTTGCTTCTTTCTGCACTTCGCTTCCTTCTTTCTGCACCCCTCTTGCCTCTTTCTGCACCTCTGCTGCTTCTTTCTGCACTTCTATTGCCTCTTTCTGCACCTCTCTTGCTTCTTTCTGCACCTCACTTCCCTCTTTCAGCACCTCTGTTGCTTTTTTCTGCACTTCTCTTCCTTCTTTCTGCACCCCTCGTGCCTCCTTCTGCACCTCTGTTGCTTCTTTCTGCACTTGTCTTGGCTCTTTCTGCACTTCTCTTGACTCTTTCTGCACCCTTCGTGCCTCTTTCAGCACGTCTGTTGCTTCTTTCTGCACTTCGCTTCCTTCTTTCTGCACCCCTCTTGCCTCTTTCTGCACCTCTGCTGCTTCTTTCTGCACTTCTATTGCCTCTTTCTGCACCTCTCTTGCCTCTTTCTGCACCCCTCTTTTCTCTTTCAGTACCTCTCTTGCCTCTTTCTGCCCCCTGTTTCTGCACCTTTCCTACCTGTTTCTGTACCTCTCTTGCCTCTTTCTGTACCTCTGTTGCCTCTTTCTACACTTCTCTTGCTCTTTCTGCACCCTTCATGCCTGTTTCTGCACCTCTGTTGGTTCTTTCTGCACTGCTCTTGCTTCTTTCTGCACCTCACTTGCCTCTTTCTGCACTTCTCTTGCTTCTTTCTAAACCTCTGTTGCTTCTTTCAGCAATTCTTTTGCCTCTTTCTGCACTTCTCTTGTTTGTTTCTGCACCTCTCTTGCGTCTTTCTGCACCTCAGTTGCCTCTTTCTGCACTTCACTTGCTTCTTTCTGCACCTCTCTTGCCTCTTTCGGCACCTCTGTTGCTTCTTTCTGTACCCCTCCTGCCTCTTTCTGTACCCCTCTTCCCTATTTGTGCAACTCTCTTGCCTCTTTCTACACCTCTCTTCCCTCTTTCTGCACCACTCTTGCCTCTTTCTGTACCTCTGTTGCTTCTTTCTGCACTTCTCTTGCCTCTTTCTGCACCCTTCGTGCCTCTTTCAGCACCTCTGTTGCTTCTTTCTGCCCTTCTCTTCCTTCCTTCAGCACCCTCGTGCCTCCTTTTGCACCTCTGTTGCTTCTTTATGCACTTCTCTTTGTTCTTTCTGCACTGCTCTTGCCTCTTTCTGCATCCCTCTTGCCTCTTTGAGCACCTCTTTTGCTTCTTTCTGCACTTCTCTCTCCTCTTTCTGCACCCCTCTTGCCTCTTTCTGCACCTCTGTTGGCTCTTTCTGCACTGCTCTTGCTTCTTTCTGCACCTCATTGTCTCTTTCTGCACTTCTCTTGCTTCTTTCTACACCTCTGTTGGTTCTTTCAGCTATTCTCTTGCCTCTTTCTGCACTTCTCTTCCTTCTTTTTGCACCCCTCCTGCATCTTTCTGTACCTCTCTTGCCTCTTTGTGCACCTCTCCTACCTCTTTCTGCACCCTCTTGACTATTTTTGCACCTCTGTTGGTTCTTTCTGCACTGCTCTTGGTTCCTTCTGCACCTCACTTGCCTCTTTCTGCACTTCTCTTGCTTCTTTCTAAACCTCTGTTGCTTCTGTCAGCAATTCTCTTAGCTCTTTCTGCACTTCTCTTGCTTGTTTCTGCACCTCTCTTGCGTCTTTCTGCACCTCAGTTGCCTCTTTCTGCACTTCACTTGCTTCTTTCTGCACCTCTCTTGCCTCTTTCGGCACCTCTGTTGCTTCTTTCTGCACCCTCCTGCCTCTTTCTGCACCCCTCTTTCCTATTTGTCCAACTCTCTTGCCTCTTTCTACACCTCTCTTCCCTCTTTCTGCACCACTCTTGCCTCTTTCTGTACCTCTGTTGCTTCTTTCTGCACTTCTCTTGCCTCTTTCTGCACCCCTCTTGCGTCTTTCTGCACCTCTGTTGCTTCTTTCTGCACTTCTCTTCCTTCTTTCTGCACCCCTCGTGCCTCCTTCTGCACCTCTGTTGCTTCTTTCTGCACTTCTCTTGGTTCTTTCTGCACTTCTCTTGCCTCTTTCTGCATCCCTCTTCCCTATTTGTGCAACTCTCTTGCCTCTTTCTACACCTCTCTTCCCTCTTTCTGCACCACTCTTGCCCCTTTCTGTACCTCTGTTGCTTCTTTCTGCACTTCTCTTGCCTCTTTCTGCACCCTTCGTGCCTCTTTCTGTTCCTCTGTTGCTTCTTTCTGCACTTCTCTTCCTTCTTTTTGCACCCCTCGTGCCTCTTTCAGCACCTCTGTTGCTTCTTTCTGCACTCCTCTTCCTTCTTTCTGCACCCCTTGTGCCTCCTTCTGCACCTCTGATGCCTCTTTCAGCACCTCTGTTGGTTCTTTCTGCACTGCTCTTGCTTGTTTCTGCACCTCACTTGCCTCTTTCTGTACTTCTCTTGCTTCTTTCTAAACCTCTGTTGCTTCTTTCAGCAATTCTCTTGCCTCTTTCTGCACTTCTCTTGCTTGTTTCTGCACCTCTCTTGCATCTTTCTGCACCTCTGTTGCCTCTTTCTGCATTTCACTTGCTTCTTTCTGCACCTCTCTTGCCTCTTTCGGCACCTCTGTTGCTTCTTTCTGCACCCTCCTGCCTCTTTCTGCACCCCTCTTCCCTGTTTGTCCAACTCTCTTGCCTCTTTCTACACCTCTCTTCCCTCTTTCTGCACCACTCTGGCCTCTTTCTGTACCTCTGTTGCTTCTTTCTGCACTTCTCTTGCCTCTTTCTGCACCCCTCTTGCCTCTTTCTGCACCTCTGTTGCTTCTTTCTGCACTTCTCTTCCTTCTTTCTGCACCCCTCGTGCCGCCTTCTGTATCTCTGTTGCTTCTTTCTGCACTTCTCTTGGTTCTTTCTGCACTTCTCTTGCCTCTTTCTGCACCCTTCGTGCCTCTTTCAGCACGTCTGTTGCTTGTTTCTGCACTTCTCTTGCCTCTTTCTGCACCCCTCTTGCCACTTTCTGCACCTCTGTTGCTTCTTTCTGCACTTCTATTGCCTCTTTCTGCACCTCTCTTGCTTCTTTCTGCACCTCACTTGCCTCTTTCAGCACATCTGTTGCTTTTTCTGCAGATCTCTTGCCTCTTTCTGAACCTCTCTTGCCTCTTTCGGCACCTCTGTTGCTTCTTTCTGCACCCATGTTCCCTCTTTCTGCACCACTCTTCCCTATTTGTCCAACTCTCTTGCCTCTTTCTACACCTCTCTTCCCTCTTTCTGCACCACTCTTGCCTCTTTCTGTACCTCTGTTGCTTCTTTCTGCACTTCTCTTGTCTCTTTTTGTACCCTTCGTGCCTCTTTCAGCATCTCTGTTGCTTCTTTCTGCACTTCTCTTCCTTCTTTGTGCACCCCTCGTGCCTCCTTCTGCCCCTCTGTTGCTTCTTTCTGCACTTCTCTTGGTTCTTTCTGCACTTCTTTTGCCTCTTTCTGCACCCTTCGTGCCTCTTTCAGCACGTCTGTTGCTTCTTTCTGCACTTCTCTTCCTTCTTTCTGCACCCCTCTTGCCTCTTTCTGCACCTCTGTTGATTCTTTCTGCACTTCTATTGCCTCTTTTTGTACCTCACTTGCCTCTTTCAGCACCTCTGTTGCTTTTTCTGCAGATCTCTTTCTGCAGATCTCTTTCCTCTTTCTGCACCTCTCTTGCCTCTTTCGGCACCACTCTTGCCTCTTTCTGCACCACTCTTGCCTCTTTCTGTACCTCTGTTACTTCTTTCTGCACTTCTCTTGCCTCTTTCTGCACCCTTTGTGCCTCTTTCAGCACCTCTGTTGCTTCTTTCTGCACTTCTCTTCCTTCTTTCTGCATCCCACGTGCCTCCTTCTGCACCTCTGTTGCTTCTTTCTGCACTTCTCTTGGTTCTTTCTGCACTTCTCTTGCCTATTTCTGCACACTCCGTGCCACTTTCTGCACCTCTGTTGCTTCTTTCTGCACTTCTATTGCCTCTTTCTGCACCTCTCTTGCTTCTTTCTGCACCTCACGTGCCTGTTTCAGCACCTCTGTTGCTTTTTCTGCAGATCTCTTGCCTCTTTCTGCACCTCTCTTGCCTCTTTCGGCACCTCTGTTGCTTATTTCTGCACCCCTGTTCCCTCTTTCTGCACCCCTCTTCCCTCTTTGTCCAACTCTCTTGCCTCTTTCTACACCTCTCTTCCCTCTTTCTGCACCACTCTTGCCTCTTTCTGTACCTCTGCTGCTTCTTTCTGCACTTCTCTTGCCTCTTTCTGTACCCTTCATGCCTCTTTCAGCACCTCTGTTGCTTCTTTCTGCACTTCTCTTCCTTCTTTCTGCACCCCTCCTGCCTCCTTCTGCGCCTCTGTTGCTTCTTTCTGCACTTTTCTTGGTTCTTTCTGCACTTCTCTTGCCTCTTTCTGCACCCTTCGTGCCTCTTTCAGCACCTCTGTTGCTTCTTTCTGCACTTCTCTTCCTTCTTTCTGCACCCCTCTTGCCTCTTTCTGCACATCTGTTGCTTCTTTCTGCACTTCTATTGCCTCTTTCTGCACCTCTCTTGCTTCTTTCTGCACCTCACTTGCCTCTTTCAGCACCTCTGTTGCTTTTTTCTGCAGATCTCTTACCTCTTTCTGCACCTCACTTGCCTCTTTCAGCACCTCTGTTGCTTTTTTCTGCAGATCTCTTGCCTCTTTCTGCACTCCTCTTTTCTCTTTCAGCACCTCTCTTGCCTCTTTCTGCACCCCTGTTCCCTGTTTCTGCACCCTTCCTGCCTCTTTCTGTACCTCTCTTGCCTCTTTCTGTACCTCTGTTGCCTCTTTCTGTACTTCACTTGCTTCTTTCTGCACCTCTCTTGCCTCTTTCGGCACCTCTGTTGCTTCTTTCTGTACTCCTCCTGCCTCTTTCTGTACCCCTCTTCCCTATTTGTGCAACTCTCTTGCCTCTTTCTACACCTCTCTTCCCTCTTTCTGCACCACTCTTGCCTCTTTCTGTACCTCTGTTACTTCTTTCTGCACTTCTCTTGCCTCTTTCTGCACCCTTCGTGCCTCTTTCAGCACCTCTGTTGCTTCTTTCTGCACTTCTCTTCCTTCTTTCTGCATCCCACGTGCCTCCTTCTGCACCTCTGTTGCTTCTTTCTGCACTTCTCTTGGTTCTTTCTGCACTTCTCTTGCCTCTTTCTGCACCCTTCGTGCCTCTTTCAGCACGTCTGTTGCTTCTTTCTGCACTTCTCTTCCTTCTTTCTGCACCACTCTTGCCTCTTTCTGTACCTCTGTTACTTCTTTCTGCACTTCTCTTGCCTCTTTCTGCACCCTTCGTGCCTCTTTCAGCACCTCTGTTCCTTCTTTCTGCACTTCTCTTCCTTCCTTCTGCACCCCTCGTGCCTCCTTTTGCACCTCTGTTGCTTCTTTATGCACTTCCCTTGGTTCTTTCTGCACTGCTCTTGCCTCTTTCTGCATCCCTCTTGCCTCTTTGAGCACGTCTTTGCTTCTTTCTGCACTTCTCTCTCCTCTTTCTGCACCCCTCTTGCCTCTTTCTGCACCTCTGTTGCTTCTTTCTGCACTTCTATTGCCTCTTTCAGCACCTCTGTTGCTTTTCTCTGCAGATCTCTTGCCTCTTTCTGCACCTTACTTGCGTCTTTCAGCACCTCTGTTGCTTTTTCTGCAGATCTCTTGCCCCTTTCTGCACCCCTCTTTTCTCTTTCTGCACCTCCCGTGCCTCTTTCTGCACCCCTGTTCCCTGTTTCTGCACCTTTCCTGCCTGTTTTTGCACATCTCTTGCCTCTTTCTGTACCTCTGTTACCTCTTTCTGCACTTCTCTTGCTCTTTCTGATCCCTTCGTGCCTCTTTCAGTAAAAAAAAAATGTAAGTCCGTTTTTATATAGCGCTGCTACTCACCCTTACGGGTCTCAAGGCGCTGGGGGCCGGAGTGGAAATTAAGTGAGCTATTGCCCAGAGTCACATGGTGCTGAGCTGAGCTGCCGCCGGAGCCGGGATCGAACCGTGAACCCTGTGCTCGAAGTCAGCTCCTGGCCGCTGCACCACACCTCTCCACCCTTTCAGCACCTCTGTTGGTTCTTTCTGCACTGCTCTTGCTTTTTTCTGCACCTCACTTGCCTCTTTCTGCACTTCTCTTGCTTCTTTCTACACCTCTGTTGCTTCTTTCAGCAATTCTCTTGCCTCTTTCTGCACTTCTCTTCCTTCTTTCTGCACCCCTCCGGCCACTTTCTGTACCTCTCTTGCCTCTTTGTGCACCCCCTACCTTTTTCTGCACCCCTCTTGCCTCTTTTTGCACCTCTGTTGGTTCTTTCTGCACTGCTCTTGCTTCTTTCTGCACCTCATTGTCTCTTTCTGCACTTCTCTTGCTTCTTTCTACACCTCTGTTGCTTCTTTCAGCAATTCTCTTGCCTCTTTCTGCACTTCTCTTCCTTCTTTTTGCACCCCTCCTGCATCTTTCTGTACCTCTCTTGCCTCTTTGTGCACATCTCCTACCTCTTTCTGCACCCCTTTTGACTATTTTTGCACCTCTGTTGGTTCTTTCTGCACTGCTCTTGGTTCCTTCTGCACCTCACCTGCCTCTTTCTGCACTTCTCTTGCTTCTTTCTAAACCTCTGTTGCTTCTGTCAGCAATTTTCTTAGCTCTTTCTGCACTTCTCTTGCTTGTTTCTGCACCTCTCTTGCGTCTTTCTGCACCTCTGTTGCCTCTTTCTGCATTTCACTTGCTTCTTTCTGCACCTCTCTTGCCTCTTTCGGCACCTCTGTTAATTCCTTCTGCACCCCTCCTGCCTCTTTCTGCACCCCTCTTCCCTATTTGTGCAACCCTCTTGCCTCTTTCTACACCTCTCTTCCCTCTTTCTGCACCCTTCGTGCCTCTTTCAGTTCCTCTGTTGCTTCTTTCTGCACTTCTCTTCCTTCTTTGCACCCCTCGTGCCTCTTTCAGCACCTCTGTTGCTTCTTTCTGCACTCCTCTTCCTTCTTTCTGCACCCCTCGTGCCTCCTTCTGCACCTCTGTTGCCTCTTTCAGCACCTCTGTTGGTTCTTTCTGCACCGCTCTTGCTTCTTTCTGCACCTCACTTGCCTCTTTCTGCACTTCTCTTGCTTCTTTCTAAACCTCTGTTGCTTCTTACAGCAATTCTCTTGCCTCTTTCTGCACCTCTCTTGCATCTTTCTGCACCTCTGTTGCCTCTTTCTGCATTTCACTTGCTTCTTTCTATACCTCTCTTGCCTCTTTCGGCACCTCTGTTGCTTCTTTCTGCACCCTCCTGCCTCTTTCTGCACCCCTCTTCCCTATTTGTCCAACTCTCTTGCCTCTTTCTACACCTCTCTTCCCTCTTTCTGCACCCCTCTTGCCTCTTTCTGCACCTGTGTTGCTTCTTTCTGCACTTCTCTTCCTTCTTTCTGCACCCCTCGTGCCTCCTTCTGTATCTCTGTTGCTTCTTTCTGCACTTCTCTTGGTTCTTTATGCACTTCTCTTGCCTCTTTCTGCACCCTTCGTGCCTCTTTCAGCACGTCTGTTGCTTGTTTCTGCACTTCTCTTGCCTCTTTCTGCACCCCTCTTGCCTCTTTCTGCACCTCTGTTGCTTCTTTCTGCACTTCTATTGCCTCTTTCTGCACCTCTCTTGCTTCTTTCTGCACCGCACTTGCCTCTTTCAGCATATCTGTTGCTTTTTCTGCAGATCTCTTGCCTCTTTCTGAACCTCTCTTGCCTCTTTCGGCACCTCTGTTGCTTCTTTCTGCACCCCTGTTCCCTCTTTCTGCACCACTCTTCCCTATTTGTCCAACTCTCTTGCCTCTTTCTACACCTCTCTTCCCTCTTTCTGCACCACTCTTGCCTCTTTCTGTACCTCTGTTGCTTCTTTCTGCACTTCTCTTGTCTCTTTCTGTACCCTTCGTGCCTCTTTCAGCACCTCTGTTGCTTCTTTCTGCACTTCTCTTCCTTCTTTGTGCACCCCTCGTGCCTCCTTCTGCACCTCTGTTGCCTCTTTCTGCACTTCTCTTGGTTCTTTCTGCACTTCTCTTGCCTCTTTCTGCACCCTTCGTGCCTCTTTCAGCACGTCTGTTGCTTCTTTCTGCACTTCTCTTCCTTCTTTCTGCACGTCTCTTGCCTCTTTCTGCACCTCTGTTGATTCTTTCTGCACTTCTATTGCCTCTTTTTGCACCTCACTTTCCTCTTTCAGCACCTCTGTTGCTTTTTTCTGCAGATCTCTTGCCTCTTTCTGCACCTCTGTTGCTTCTTACTGCACTCCTGTTCCCTCTTTCTGCACCCCTCTTCCCTATTTGTCCAACTCTCTTGCCTCTTTCTACACCTCTCTTCCCTCTTTCTGCACCACTCTTGCCTCTTTCTGTACCTCTGTTACTTCTTTCTGCACTTCTCTTGCCTCTTTCTGACCCTTCGTGCCTCTTTCAGCACCTCTGTTGCTTCTTTCTGCACTTCTCTTCCTTCTTTCTGCATCCCACGTGCCTCCTTCTGCACCTCTGTTGCTTCTTTCTGCACTTCTCTTGGTTCTTTCTGCACTTCTCTTGCCTCTTTCTGCACCCTTCGTGCCTCTTTCAGCACGTCTGTTGCTTCTTTCTGCACTTCTCTTCCTTCTTTCTGCACCACTCTTGCCTCTTTCTGTACCTCTGTTACTTCTTTCTGCACTTCTCTTGCCTCTTTCTGCACCCTTCGTGCCTCTTTCAGCACCTCTGTTCCTTCTTTCTGCACTTCTCTTCCTTCCTTCTGCACCCCTCGTGCCTCCTTTTGCACCTCTGTTGCTTCTTTATGCACTTCCCTTGGTTCTTTCTGCACTGCTCTTGCCTCTTTCTGCATCCCTCTTGCCTCTTTGAGCACCTCTTTTGCTTCTTTCTGCACTTCTCTCTCCTCTTTCTGCACCCCTCTTGCCTCTTTCTGCACCTCTGTTGCTTCTTTCTGCACTTCTATTGCCTCTTTCAGCACCTCTGTTGCTTTTCTCTGCAGATCTCTTGCCTCTTTCTGCACCTTACTTGCGTCTTTCAGCACCTCTGTTGCTTTTTTCTGCAGATCTCTTGCCCCTTTCTGCACCCCTCTTTTCTCTTTCTGCACCTCTCGTGCCTCTTTCTGCACCCCTGTTCCCTGTTTCTGCACCTTTCCTGCCTGTTTTTGCACATCTCTTGCCTCTTTCTGTACCTCTGTTACCTCTTTCTGCACTTCTCTTGCTCTTTCTGATCCCTTCGCGCCTCTTTCAGTAAAAAAAAAAAATGTAAGTCCGTTTTTATATAGCGCTGCTACTCACCCTTACGGGTCTCAAGGCGCTGGGGGCCGGAGTGGAAATTAAGTGAGCTATTGCCCAGAGTCACATGGTGCTGAGCTGAGCTGCCGCCGGAGCCGGGGATCGAACCGTGAACCCTGTGCTCCGAAGTCAGCTGCCCTGGCCGCTGCACCACACCTCTCCACCCTTTCAGCACCTCTGTTGGTTCTTTCTGCACTGCTCTTGCTTTTTTCTGCACCTCACTTGCCTCTTTCTGCACTTCTCTTGCTTCTTTCTACACCTCTGTTGCTTCTTTCAGCAATTCTCTTGCCTCTTTCTGCACTTCTCTTCCTTCTTTCTGCACCCCTCCGGCCACTTTCTGTACCTCTCTTGCCTCTTTGTGCACCCCCCTACCTTTTTCTGCACCCCTCTTGCCTCTTTTTGCACCTCTGTTGGTTCTTTCTGCACTGCTCTTGCTTCTTTCTGCACCTCATTGTCTCTTTCTGCACTTCTCTTGCTTCTTTCTACACCTCTGTTGCTTCTTTCAGCAATTCTCTTGCCTCTTTCTGCACTTCTCTTCCTTCTTTTGCACCCTCCTGCATCTTTCTGTACCTCTCTTGCCTCTTTGTGCACATCTCCTACCTCTTTCTGCACCCCTTTTGACTATTTTTGCACCTCTGTTGGTTCTTTCTGCACTGCTCTTGGTTCCTTCTGCACCTCACCTGCCTCTTTCTGCACTTCTCTTGCTTCTTTCTAAACCTCTGTTGCTTCTGTCAGCAATTCTCTTAGCTCTTTCTGCACTTCTCTTGCTTGTTTCTGCACCTCTCTTGCGTCTTTCTGCACCTCTGTTGCCTCTTTCTGCATTTCACTTGCTTCTTTCTGCACCTCTCTTGCCTCTTTCGGCACCTCTGTTAATTCCTTCTGCACCCCTCCTGCCTCTTTCTGCACCCCTCTTCCCTATTTGTGCAACCCTCTTGCCTCTTTCTACACCTCTCTTCCCTCTTTCTGCACCACTCTTGCCTCTTTCTGTACCTCTGTTGCTTCTTTCTGCACTTCTCTTGCCTCTTTCTGCACCCTTCGTGCCTCTTTCAGTTCCTCTGTTGCTTCTTTCTGCACTTCTCTTCCTTCTTTTTGCACCCCTCGTGCCTCTTTCAGCACCTCTGTTGCTTCTTTCTGCACTCCTCTTCCTTCTTTCTGCACCCCTCGTGCCTCCTTCTGCACCTCTGTTGCCTCTTTCAGCACCTCTGTTGGTTCTTTCTGCACCGCTCTTGCTTCTTTCTGCACCTCACTTGCCTCTTTCTGCACTTCTCTTGCTTCTTTCTAAACCTCTGTTGCTTCTTACAGCAATTCTCTTGCCTCTTTCTGCACCTCTCTTGCATCTTTCTGCACCTCTGTTGCCTCTTTCTGCATTTCACTTGCTTCTTTCTATACCTCTCTTGCCTCTTTCGGCACCTCTGTTGCTTCTTTCTGCACCCTCCTGCCTCTTTCTGCACCCCTCTTCCCTATTTGTCCAACTCTCTTGCCTCTTTCTACACCTCTCTTCCCTCTTTCTGCACCCCTCTTGCCTCTTTCTGCACCTGTGTTGCTTCTTTCTGCACTTCTCTTCCTTCTTTCTGCACCCCTCGTGCCTCCTTCTGTATCTCTGTTGCTTCTTTCTGCACTTCTCTTGGTTCTTTCTGCACTTCTCTTGCCTCTTTCTGCACCCTTCGTGCCTCTTTCAGCATGTCTGTTGCTTGTTTCTGCACTTCTCTTGCCTCTTTCTGCACCCCTCTTGCCTCTTTCTGCACCTCTGTTGCTTCTTTCTGCACTTCTATTGCCTCTTTCTGCACCTCTCTTGCTTCTTTCTGCACCGCACTTGCCTCTTTCAGCATATCTGTTGCTTTTTCTGCAGATCTCTTGCCTCTTTCTGAACCTCTCTTGCCTCTTTCGGCACCTCTGTTGCTTCTTTCTGCACCCTGTTCCCTCTTTCTGCACCACTCTTCCCTATTTGTCCAACTCTCTTGCCTCTTTCTACACCTCTCTTCCCTCTTTCTGCACCACTCTTGCCTCTTTCTGTACCTCTGTTGCTTCTTTCTGCACTTCTCTTGTCTCTTTCTGTACCCTTCGTGCCTCTTTCAGCACCTCTGTTGCTTCTTTCTGCACTTCTCTTCCTTCTTTGTGCACCCCTCGTGCCTCCTTCTGTATCTCTGTTGCTTCTTTCTGCACTTCTCTTGGTTCTTTCTGCACTTCTCTTGCCTCTTTCTGCACCCTTCGTGCCTCTTTCAGCACGTCTGTTGCTTCTTTCTGCACTTCTCTTCCTTCTTTCTGCACGTCTCTTGCCTCTTTCTGCACCTCTGTTGATTCTTTCTGCACTTCTATTGCCTCTTTTTGCACCTCACTTGCCTCCTTCAGCACCTCTGTTGCCTATTTCTGCACCCTCCGTGCCACTTTCTGCACCATGTCATGAATGATGTAATATGTGACGTCATCAGCAGTGCATTGCGGGGGCGTGAGTTATAGTTAGCTCAACTAACTATAACGGCCGAATTTCTCTGTTTTTGTACGAGGGAAATGTCCAACTAACTATAATGTCCCTGAAGCCTATGGTCTTTTCAGTGAATTTCTATGGTTTTTTAAATGCTAATTTCTAACTATAACGTCCCTGAAACCTATGTTTTTTTCAGTGAATATATATATATATCTGTACATATATTGTTCAACTATTGTTAAACTGCAAACTTGCTACTTACTGGAGAGATTGCGCTCTCAAAATATGCAGCTTTAAGATTGTGATACGATTCTGACAGCACCTTTGCTACTTTTTAAACATAATAATCTTTTGAATAAAAAACTGTTTCATTTCACCGGAATATTAAGTAATCATATTAAGTTGCAATGAAAGACAAATTGACTTGATGTATGACAGATTTCGAAGAAGAGGATATCCTATAATTGTTCTGGATGATGCACGCAGAAGAGCTACGAAACAAAAGAGAGATAATCTATTGTTGCCCAAAAAAATGGTCACACCAACTGAATCAAATGCAGAAACAAACTAGATTCATTACGGATTTTAATAGTTCAAATAAAACTGTCAAACAAGTAATCACCAAGCATTGGAATGTTTTAAAGAAAGACCATGAACTTAAACATCATATTTCAGAACATGTAAACATTACATACAGAAAGGTACCCTCCCTGGGGAATTTGCTAACCCAGAGTTACTTTACTAAAAACTCACAAAAAGTAATTGGCTAACACATAAGGGTTTCGTGAAATGCCCTAAATGTAAAGCTTGCAACTATGGCCGCAATAGGGTGGATGTAACAACTATACAAGGTATCAAGAAAACTATTAAAGAAAGGATAACCTGTGAGACCACCCACATAGTCTATCTTCTAGAATGTGGCAGTGGCAAACAATATGTGGGCAGTACTGTGAATAAATTAAAACTACGCATTCTCCAACATCTGCGGGCTGTTGTTAACAAGGATTTCACGTATGTGTTGGCCAAACATATCTGGAAAGAACATGAGGGTAATTTAGAAAACAATTTTTCATACTCTGGTATCGAGCATATCCCGATTAAAATCAGGGGAGGAGACAGAGAACTGGCCCTGAGGCGTGCAGAATCAAGATGGATAATTACACTTGGAACGGAAAATCCGTGGGGCCTAAATACTGATGCTGAACCCTATACCTTTCTGTAAGCTCTTTCTCATGATTTCTATGTTTCTCATGTTTTTCATGATTTCTATGATTGATGTTGTTGATTGGTTTTGAATATTTGCATTTGAACCTTCATGATATTAAGGCAGCATGATATCCGAATCATATGAAAGCATCTATCTGATTTTGAATGTTATGTCTAAATGAATGTGATGTGTAATCAATTTCGTGTCATCAACATGAATTGTTTTTTTCTGTGTGTTTTTATATGAGCACGAGCCACTTTTCCAAATATGGGATAATAATTGCACTTGGCACTTTAACAACATATGTGCAATCTTTGGAGCGGATGAGGGAGCAGGATTATTACTTGTTGGTCTCTGTACTTTACAGAAAACCACACGTTGCACTTCATCTTTATATAATGTTAAGCAATATTATATGTTCCCTACCTTTAAAGGTAACAACACGATGCACTTTATATGTACATATCCTTATGGAATTATGGAATTTTCATTGTTGGATACTTGTGCAATATGGGAGGCTTTTACAATGATAAGATTTTGCACCTTGTCAATTGCGATATTTTACAGTACTTTATTTATTCCTGTCTATACAGTTCCTTATATGGGACATCGGCATGGGCAATTCTATGTAGATATTGTTGTGATGGGGGAGTGGATAGAGGAGTGGTTTTTGACTCCTTCATATTTACATTGAGATTGATTAAGCACTTGTCATTTTATATGTTTGAATTTAGTACTGTAATATACGCTCTGGTATGTTGTATCTCTGGCAGTTTACAGGGATAATACATAGCATTTTGCATCTGCATGTTACAATTTCTTCTGATCTTAGGAATTTGTTGGGTAATATGGTATATATATTGTGAATAGCACTTTGCACTTTATATTTATATATATGTTGCAACACTGATGCAGGATTTCAGAGAAACTGTTTGATCAACCACGCAATTGATAAGCTGTTATCATATTTGAATCTCCCGTCCCTGCAAATGGTGGTCTCAACTTCATTGGTAACATGGCCAATTGTTAACACTAACTGTTAAAACCAGACCAAGCATTAAGACTCCTTTCCCAACATGCCGTAGTGTTGCTAACTGCCGAGTTCTACCAGAAGGAAGCCCTGCAACAAC
Source organism: Calotriton arnoldi (assembly GCA_963921515.1). Lineage (NCBI taxonomy): Eukaryota > Metazoa > Chordata > Amphibia > Caudata > Salamandridae > Calotriton > Calotriton arnoldi. Next base: position 293,960 of record CAWUFW010012329.1, on the reverse strand, counting down.
TCAATGATGAACTGAGTTAAGTGAGGATTGGAAGGAAGGACTTGGAAAGCAGCATAGGAGCGTACCGCACACTCCTCAATAAGTGGTACCATAGAGGCATGTTGGGAAAGGAGGAATTTGCCTTTTTGGAGTGCAAGCATCCACGCATTCCCACCTTCTACCACCTCCCTAAAATACATAAAAACGAAACGTGTCCCCCTGGATGCCCTATAGTCTCGTCTCTGGGCAGTCTTACGGAGAAGATGTCCAGATTTGTAGACCATTTTCTATTTGGGTTTGTGATTCAATTAGTCTCCTACATAAAAGATACAAGAGACTTTTTAAGGCGGATTGAGAATGTCGTCTGGGAGACAGACTTTGTGATGATGACATTAGACATTTCAAGCCTGTATACCAGCATTGAGCACAAGAAAGGCCTTGAGGCTGTTAAGTACTTTCTGAGAGAACGATCTATGAAACTGCTTGAGCACAACACAATGCTGACTGAATTTGTGGACTTTTGTCTGAACAATAATATTTTTTTGTTCCAAGAGCAACTATTTAGGCAAATACGCGGTACTGCTATGGGCACCTGCTTTGCCCCCAGCTACGCGAATCTCTTCGTGGGCTGGTGGGAGAAGCAGGTGGCCTGGGCGGAGGCCAATAAGGAATGGACCAGTAAGTTCATCAGTTGGAATAGGTAGATTGATGACCTTTTTATTGTCTTTAGGGGCACAGAACAGTCAGCAAAAGAGTATGTCAACGTGCTGAATGAGAATGATCTGAATCTCAAGTTCTCAGGTGAAATAAGTAGGACATCAGTAAACTTCCTTGACTTAATGGTATTCCCAGTGGAAGGCAGACTGTGCACTTCTTTGCACAGGAAACCAACCGCTGGGAATTCCCTGTTACATGCTAGCAGCTGCCATTTTAAGAAAACCATAACTAGTATTCCATATGGCGAACTATTATGGATAAAAAGGAATTGCACCAGGGACTGTGATTTCCAAGCAGCAGCGAAAGATAGCTAGCAGAGGTTTGAGATGAGGGGATATTGTAGAGAAACTCTCACTCGAGCTAAAGAAAAAGTAGACGCTAAATCAAGATTGGAGTTAGTCAGTGGCGATCCGCAGGTTGGGAAAGCCCAGAACAACTTTAGGATGATCATTGACTACTCCAGTGACTCTAACGAGATCAGGAAAGTGCTTAGAAAGAATTGGCATATTTTAAAATCTGACTCCACAATAGGGGAGGACTTGCCAAAAGTACCACTCATGTCATTCAGGAGAACGAAAACATTGAGGGACTATTTAGTCCAGAGTCATTGTGCCACAGAGGGCAGACCAACTGCTTTTGGTAAAATAGTTGGGTTTTTTCCTAGCTCTAAGTGTAAGGCATGCAAGAACAGCCATAAGGTTCTGACTTATGATTACCGGGCCTAGAGAACTCTAAGAGAATTAAGAAGTTTATGAACTGCATTACAAGCCACACGGTGTACTGTTTGGTATGTCCGTGTGGCTTGAGATACATTGGCAGTACCATACATCAGACCAAAGTGCGTATTTTGGAACATCTGAGAGCAATTGCCAAAAAGGATGCCACATATCCGGTGGCACGGCACTTTGAAATGTACCATAAGAGCAACAGGCACCTGTTGAGATTCTTTTGTATGAATCATGAACCCCCCAACGTGAGAGGAGGCGATAGACAACTACAACTTCGCAGGCTGGAGTCTAGATATATCACTGACAATCAAACAAAGATACCGAATGGCTTGAATAGTGGGGAGGAAATGGCGATTCACTTATAATTCATGATGTGCATTGGTTGCTGGATAATTGGAGTCTGTATGATAATGACATGTATAGTGAAGATACAATAGAGAACAGCAGGACTGAACCTTGGTGTTTAACCCATGGAGGGTGAGATGTGGCTAATATAAGAAATGAACTTACGATGTACGCCTCCACGATAAAGAATGTGCATTCTGATGCAAGAGTAGAATGATCTGTTTAGTGGAGTTGGCCCATTCAGGGGGGGTAACACATATGAGAAATACACTCACAGTGCATACCCATTTAGGGTGGGTTTGCCCATTCAGGGCGGGATCATGTACATGTAAGCAGTTTGTGGCCATTTCTTTAGGTCACTGACATTGCACCGAAGATTGGTTATGTAAACACTGTACTCATGGCAAAACCCCATAGTGGGTGAGAGGTTGCATATTAGTTTTCACATGGCCGAATTGAGAATGCAATTTGCCGCAGATTTGCACATTTAGGCGTTGTGGGACTTGCCCATCCAGGGCGGGATGACATGTATGAAATACAGTTCATGGCTGTTTCTCTATGTTACAGGTATCCAACCGTTTCACAAATTTGCATGTTTAAATATGGCCGACACCGATGGACTGAAGTAAGTCCGGTGTCCGTTGTTGATGTCCGCATTGTAATACTTAAATGCTGCTGACACTCGGCGCCCGCCATTATTGATAAAGGCGGTTGCCAAAATTCGTCTTTTCGTGTTTTCATACCCAATAAAACCTAGGGTTACCACTCCCGAGAGTGCTGGTGATTATTCGCCTGTAAGCTGTGATATATATATATATATATATATATCTGTACATATATTGTTCAACTATTGTTAAACTGCAAACTTGCTACTTACTGGAGAGATTGCGCTCTCAAAATATGCAGCTATAAGATTGTGATACGATTCTGACAGCACCTTTGCTACTTTTTAAACATAATAATCTTTTGAATAAATAACTGTTTCATTTCACCGGAATGTTAAGTAATCATATTAAGTTGCAATCAACAAACGATAATCAGTCTCTACGTGCAAAAATTTCTTTGAACACATTTGATCATATTAATCCAGACTATTGCCACATTAAAATTCAGTATGCTTTCCCCTATTGATGACAGTGAGTTGTAATTTCCACCATATCAGTCAGCTCAAAAGCGGATGCTAAATTCACAAAATTGTGAAATATTGGAGGCAAATTCTTTCACTGGATTTTTTTGCTGAATAAAACAGAGCAAGACAAGGTTGGACAGTTAAGAGTTTAGACCAAAAGCCTGCCCCGGCAATGAGTAGTAACGTATCTTTGTCAGCCCTGTTGGATAGCTCGTACGTAAGAGCTCAACCTAGAATTTCCTATCAGGACTGAGCATTTAAAGAAGTCTGTGGTAGTGGGAATCTCTCGGTCCCCCATTTTAGGTCAAGCCTACCAGATAATCCAAGCTGGCTGGTTGCTAAAGACCTGGGCCCAAATTTATTAAGTACTTGGATAGTACTTGCATGATGCAAATTGTCACAAGGCACTGCATTGCCTTAAATGGTATTTACAAAGCCACAAAAGAGGTTATTTGCACAGTCTTGCGTGACTTTGTGAAGAAATGTAACTCACACAGCGACTTGCACTGCGTTGCCTTTTATAGTGGTAGTCATTGCATGGGTGGAGAATGGGCATTCTTGTGCATTCACTCATAGAATTTGCCTAAATCCCAGATTTACTGAAATCAGTAAACCTGGGATTGTCCCAAAATGGTATGCCACCCCGACAGAAGTGTAACAAGGCGAAATAGCTTTATTTCTGTGTATTCTGTGTGTGTTGCATCCTTCATCACACACAGAAAGAGGAATATGCTTCTAAGGATTGTTTTTGTGCAGTAAGGTAACCCTTGCTGCACAAAAACAATCCTGCCCATAACTCAGGCACCTTGGCACCACTGTGAAAGGGTGCCTGCATTGGCGCTAGGCAGCTTCAAGTGCACCAGCGTGGGCAGAGAACTGAAGAGTGCCATATCTTAGGAGATATGGCGCTGTTCAGCTCTCTACCAATCACACAACACAGCAGAGCAACTTTGCTTGCTGCTCTGCATTGCGTGAACTTAAAAAAAAATATGCTCCCTTTTGTCAGCTTGTTAAGATGTTATCTTGGGCTTAAAGCCCACCCGATGCTTACCATTGATTGTCTTTATTGTCACTTTCATTTGCTTGGTTCCCATTCATGTTTGCCTTGACCATTCTGTGCTTGTCCCTCTTCTAGACCATGGCCTCTTTATTTGTGTCCTTCTACAGCTCACTTTTAGGGAACTACTTATTTTCATTTTACAGAAGCATTCCACAAGAGTGCTTGCATTTCCAGCTGTTACTCTCAGGTGCTTCTCGCCCCCCACTCTATGTTGGTTTCTCTCATCCGTGTGCTTCTCTTCTCTGCGCTGTACTCTGTGTTTCTCTCTCTCTCCCGTGTGCCTCTGTGGTGTTTTCTCCCTCTTATGATTCTTACCTTTCGTCCGTGTGCTCCTTTTCCCCTTACCTCCCACCTGCTCTTCCGTTACCCCCAACACCTGCTGTCTTTTTTTGTAATTGGTTCTTTTATGCTAAAAAAAATTTTATTGTTTTATTTACTGAAACAAGTGGCATCCACCATCATGAATTGATAAGTAAAATATATAGCAAATGGCACCTACATCATTCTGCTGGGCACACGCTTTCTGAAGCATGTTCATGTCAGTAGTATGATTGTCCACCATTGTACCCTATTTACAATTCTTCATTTTTACGATGCTGCACAGCGTCCTGACGCAAAAGCAATTTGCAAAACCAGTAGGTCCCAAAGGTGAGACCTTAAAAACTGGTACCAGATGGGCTACTCTCCATAATGCAGAAGGTTCGCTCAAAGTTAATATTGCAGTAAACAATAGTATTTACTACAATTTTTGCATGGCCATCGGATGCGTGTGACCTTGATATTTTCATTTTATTAACTAGTCTCCATAATTAACGTTCCTCAGAAAACTCACCTCCATTCTTGTTTCTTAAATAATCCTCAAGTTGCTAGAGGTTTTGTTTGACAAACTGTTTTGAAAGAAATGTTTCACATTGTTCTTGCGTAATAACAGTACAGACACCAGAACCAGATGAATCATTTATTCCCTTTGCAACTAACCACCAAAATTTAAATATGTTACTAAATTCAATTGTGCCAAAATGTAATGGTTTTCTTCTTTATGTATTATGTTTTTAAATTTCACAATTTCCTATCATTTTGTGCACTGTCTGATTGTGATACATCACAAATAGAGCAAAGGACTCTAATGTTGGTGTAAACGTCTTGCCCTACAATAGCAGCTTCTTCTTTGAACCAGTTATTTTTGGAATAACCATTCAACCTGTGTTTTTTGTTTTTGAATTATGGAGAATTTACAAGAACAATTGGTCCTCTAACTATTCTGTTAGTCCTAAATAGATTCCAATAGAATTTTTCGTCTTGCACATGCATGAGTATAGATCAGTATTTTTGGGCTTTTTTATGTTTATTACGTTCTCCAGTTTTCGAATAGGAAACCTTCCTCTCTAGCAGATTTAGTTTGTAATGTGACTCTGCTATAATGTCCTTACTCATGATGTAGTCAAGGATAATATTTTGTTAAGATCACTCATAACTTTTATTGATGGTATATTGTTTGATAAAATTAAAATCACTACCTTTCATAAATGTAAAGTTCAATAGAAAAGAACTAAAGAAAGAAGGTCACGTGTTCCTCCCAGGAGTATCTCCTGCTTAGCCCCCATTAAAGATTTTTACACTCAGCTGTTGTGAGGAGGGAAGGATTCTTGGCCTCCAGTATTAATCAACATTTTAATGTGGAAACACCATTGTATACGAGAGTCTCAGGATAGCTGTCTTAATATTTTTGTGTTAAAATCTCTGCTAATAATTAGATTTGCATCAGGGCCCTCAATTTGGATTTTATCAAACAGAACATGAAGCTCCTGAATCAAACTTCAGCTTTCAGTGTTGCTGAGTAGTACACCTAGACGATAATCAAATCAGAAATTAAATTGTTTATTTTCTTTCTTTGTAAAATGTTCATTTGTATACTAGTTATACTGACAACAAAAGAGTAATACAAATATTTCCTATATCTCCACCTAGCCATTGTGGGAGCTTGGGCACACTTAAACATTTATCTTCAACCAAATGGTCTTTGTGGCAGGCAGCTTGAGAGGTAAGATGGAGAAAATAATCACAATTAAGTTTCAATGCAGTGTAACCAATTTGGTCACACAATAATCCACTTGACAACTAAATCTGAGATTAGTAAAATCTAATTATCAATTTAGAAACAAATCGATATAGACCAGCCTCAACATTATCATATAGAAATACAGAATGAACAAGATGAGTCCAAATCTCCTAATGAGATTCACCCCATATAACAAAAAGCAGATAACTAGTTCTATAATGACAAGGCAAATAATCAGGTAAAAGAATTTAATATTAAACTGCATCAAATGATTCTCAAAGGCAAGCATGAGCACACTATCTCTCCCTACATTGCCTTAAAGGGACAACCCTAAACTAAGAAGCATTGAATAAAGGTGAAATTTGAAAGGTGTTAGCTGTCAGGGTCTTCAGTAAAAGGCACTCCAAACATGGGTCACTCCAATCATGGGTCACAAGCAGATTCATAGATGTGCTCCCCGTGAAGTCCTAAGATGTCTCTCCTGACCCTCACTAAGGTACAGCATAAAATATGAGTTGCATTCAAGGTAGGCAATCCCACATGTCTTTCTCTAGTACTTTTCCATGATTCCTGCACAAATTGGATACTTACACCACCTTTCCCACATCGATAAGTTGCGCCTTCATTCGTCCTTGGTCATTCTTCTCCTCCGCCATGAGAACTCGCCTCCTTGCTCATTACCACGTTTCCCCTTGCCAAACTTCGTCTTCTCTTATCTCGCCATCTAATGTAAAAAAAAACCTTCTATGCTAACTAATGAGGCTTTATCCATATCTGCAGTGGAAACAAAAATACAAGCAAATACATTCTACATTGAAGGTTAAATACAAATTACACGCTAAGCTTTAAACGTGAGCTTCAACGGAACGGTTCTAGAGGCCCAACTCATGCTGATTTAGCAGTGCATAGGGTTACAAATACGTGCACATTTCTAAGCAAATACCAAATGCAACTTCTTAATGCATGAATAAATTGCAAAGAATTACGAAGGTGTCATTTCAAATGAAGCAACATGGAAATTATTGCTTGCTACATGTATAAATGTTTAAACATTAGACTACACATACACATTCTGTTTATCAACTTCACAATGAGACACATCTTAAACGTTAACTTCTCTTGACACATTAATATCTCCATATTACAAAGACCTTTATTAGTCATGTTCTATGCACACAATTATAAGGCTCATTAATTTTCATGTGGAGTACTTTAAATATGCAATACTCAATTTTTCATAGTAACAGTAATCAGACAGATTAGAGTGCGGACTATGCATGATTATGATGCACTCCTACAGTATCTCAGAATGGGATCAAAATTACACTGCTCCACCATTTTAGAAATAGGAATCAAAAGTCCTGACAACATTTGTGTAGAGGTAAAAGAATTAGAAGTATGGCAAACTTATAAATATTAATGGGAGTAATGAATGACTAGTACTGTGCTTATCAATGGTTTGAACATTTGCATTAATATCATGAGTCATCACCATGATATTCTTGGAATACTTTGTCCTCAGCTACTTCTATGAATGTTGGATAGTACTCGAATCATAAACGTTTTGAACAGGATTTAAAGCCTCTTAACAAGGTACCCTTGTGCTAACTTTATACCGAATGGAAAACTGTATTATTAGTTAGTTCTGTCAGGGACTCTGGCAAGGACTGGTGGCAGGGTGGAACAAGTAAGCAGAATATTGGGTAGAGAGCCGCCCCGATCACATAGGGAGTCAGAGGCGGAATGGGATCCAAAGGGAATGCTCTACTTAAGGGAACATAATGGTCAAAGCTCAGAAAGGAGAGGCAGTCAAGAGGCAATTTGGCATTCAGCTTAACACCCAGGACGGACATGCAAGATATACATAACAACATTAGCAATTGAGGGAATGTGAGGTAAAGCACTCAGGAGCTCCACACAGTAAGACTGAAGCTTAGTAAGTTTATCACTCACAATTGCTATTATAGGTACGGACTGCAAATACCAACATATAGGATATACATGCAAAGGCAGGGTCTGTGGAGCTGATACCTATGGAGATTTTCTAAAAGCAACTCAAAGACAATACTCACATTGGACAAGAAACACCACCTAGGTTGTCACCTGTGCCCATGGATCCTGGCAATCAAATAGGAACACGCAAGGCAGTAACAGCAATGGTGTAGAACGAAATACACAGCCATGATAGACTAGGAGCTGCCAAGGAGAGGTGCTTAACAGGAAAGAAGAGAAAACAAAGGGCACACTTGCCAGAAAGCAAGTAACAACTCCAAAAGGAAACTAGAGACTAAGACAGCAGGAATAGGAAGGTAGCAAACAAGAAACTGGAAAAAAGGGAAAGATAAAGAAAGCAGGCACAGGGAAAAGGGAAAAGGGTTAATACAGGAGGAGAGAGAGTTCAAGGGTGCACTACAATAGTGCTGGCTCAGAATTCAAGGGAGCACTGCAGGCAGTGCTAGTTCAGGAGCAAAGGAATTAGCTACAGCTCAGGAACAGGAAACAAGGAATAACTATAGCCCAGGACCTCTAGAAACAAGGATAGCAAAAGCTCAGGAAACAAGTGGTCAGCCAAACAGGAACACTGCTACAATGACCAACGCTGGGCTGAAGGAAACTGCGGTTTAAATGAGCTCACAGTGATCTCATGCATCAGGTGTAAGCAAGCTAGTAGCTGCCTGCACAAGTGTGCCGAATTCCTTCACCCATTGTTGGCCTGCAGGGGTGGAGACAAAGCAGTGAGCATGGAATTCTAGGTAATGGCATTTTTAGAAAGAGCAGACTGGCTTCCACAAAATCCGGCATGGATTGGGAATGGATGGGAATTTCAGAATAGTATCCAAGAGCCTGGAAATCAGTATATATATATATACAGTGGAAGGTCAGGAAGCTTATTAGAACACTGGAAAGTTCCACAGGGAGGCCCATGTGAGTGGGCTCGAGAGCGTAGGGGGTGAATCGTAACAAGTACATCACCATACACCTGAGATACCTTCTACGGCAGAGGTTTGCAACGTAAAAGTAAGATATAGTTGAGTATCATCTTGGTCACAAAAGCACTTCCATTGTCACACTACTCTTCAACAAAACACACTGAAGCAGAACTCTGAACACATCCAGCACAGCCCAGAGAAGCACCTAACAAGTTATGAAAGTCCAGCAGTGCTTTTCCAACCATCCCCCTACCACACACTTACATCTGCCAGGCAATGGGTGTGTGTAGCACAAGGAAAGTCCTGTAAGTGATTTGGTGCAGCCCTCCAGCCTCATCCACCAAACTCTCAAGACTCAACACACCCACCTAACAGAGATGCATCATCAACGAAATCAGACCCCGGTATGATGCGGAAACCTCTAAACTGCAATCAAAATCATTCTTCTCTGCTGAAGGGTGACGCAAAAACATACTGAAGACATACACATTCCAAATAATAAGATATAAATGTCAACTCTCTGTAATTAAAAGACAAACAACCATATTTGGGCAACAAGTGTGCAATTTCTACTCTTCTCACCCTGTAAATGTGCATTATTCCAGGCAATTCAATGCATGAATAATATCTTTCTGCTGCAAAATCTCCCTTTTGAGTGATTACCACTGCTGGCATTGGTGGTATTTTCAAACTAGCCATCTAATTACCTCTGTAAAAAGGATTTTGTTTTCCTCATAGAAAGATGTGTTCTGCGTAGTTGGAGATAAGTAAATAGTCGGGTGCACTCCTTTGTGTAACTCATGAAAGATCAGCGATTCAGCATTCCAAAGGAATATAAAGATGGCGTCTCATTTGTGAAAAAAGTGAGGACAGGAAGTGATAGTCTGATGTTCGCTGCTAACCCTGCACCAATTAACCCTCCTGTGATGCTCTCTTGATTCCCTCTAAGGGCCAGATTCATAAAACATCTAACAATTAAGTACACAAATAGCATCATTTGCAATTGTAAATGAAAGTATGTGAACCACAAAACGCAATTGTGCTCTCATAAATGGATTTAGTCACTCATACAATTACACAACAATGGTTTAATTTTAAGTGTGAGTAATTCTCCATACAATGGTGGGCTGCGGGAAATAAATGGCCAAGACAAGTGCAAAGGTAGGTGAACAGCCACAAACTCTCAGCTTTGTCAGAATTATCAAACCTGTTACAGCTGGATGATGCAACAAATGTACAGTCCAGCTGGATCCACGCCAAATTTTCAGATTAATGCCTGCCTGTGTACATATGTTTGATTTAGATTCAGCTCCGCTGGACCTACCTTTGACACCTTTGTTTGACAAGTAGTTTCACAACCTGAAAATGGTGAGTTTTACTTTTACTTTTGTCAAGGTCAGAAAGAATAAGTTTCAGGGTGGCAAAGAGAAGGAAATGTTTAGCACAAATAGAGCCGCTCCCAGACAGGTGACCTAGGTGCTACAGTGTTAATTTGTGAGTGCAGGCATCTCACAAAAAGTGAAAGACTGGTCTCACACACCACCAGGTGTTATGCTTCATCATTGACCAGTCCTCGCCCTCTAAAAACTTGGTTTGATAGAGGGCGGGCATACACCTGACGACAGGGATGCACTTCTAAACTAAGTGGGGGCCCTTACAAACAAAAAGTGGAATTAAAAGGCCATTATAGATGTCAAACCAAATTTAATATAACTGGCATCTATATGGTGATTAAAATGAATGATCGGTGTGTTGGGGATTCTATTGTCCCCCCAAAGTGATGTATATGGTTGACATGTTTCTGCCCGCTGGCCCAGTAGGGTCCATGGCATTCATCAGGACCTAGACAATTAAGAAGGAAGGAAATACACATAAAAAGAATGGGGGTGTAGAGAAAAGGGTTTCTCCATGGGCAAAATTATGTTCCCGGTGAAGAAGGAAACATTTTAGCAAACACATATGAGTTACATTTAAGCTTTCCAAAACATATCTGAATGCGCATTGATTAACGCATGCGAGTACCACTAAGACACTGAGATAGTCACACATTCCCATGAGTACTTCTGGAGTTTCTGTTGAATTTCAAGACAGTTTGAAATGTTCTGAACTGGCTTAGGAGGAGGACCCATGGTGTCTGGCCAAGTAAAAGGAAGGAGAGAAGGGTCACCAGGGCCATAAGTAAGATTTCTGACTTCTGATTGTCCATGCTACGGTGAATTAAGGACTGGGCATTCTTTAGACTGTCAGGTGCCTGATGATGAATCCTGGTTAGTTTTTCCAGTTTAAAGCAGATCAGCCTATCTGTGAAACCAGATGTTGTGTGCCTCCAGAATTGGTGAAATCGGTACCAGATGAATAACGCAGAACAAGGCGAGACTGTGGTGCATTGGGGGGCTCCTTACTCTCAGACAGGATGACACCTACTTTGACTTGGTGGGTTCTATTAGTCAGGAACAAAGTTAACCAATATAGGGCAGTGCAAACCCTCCAGCATCCAATAAAAATGTTTAAAAAACATTAAAATCTGACCTGAATCAATAAGCCATAAATTATGCTGGCATGAATAATCAAAAAGAACATTTATTTTGTTGTGTGTGCAATAAAAATAATCAGTATGTTTAATGTATATTAGAATCTTTATAGTAGATTGAATCAAATATGAGTGAAGTTTGAGTCAAATAAATGGAAGAGGAAACAAAGAATGCAAATCAGAAATGGTTAGGGTTTCAGTAGTCTATTTACTGTTTCTATCACTACTCTAATCTGAAGGAAGGAAAAGAGGTGGACGACAGAGAGAACAGAGAACAGATAAAAAAAGACGATAAAGGGGTCAAGGGTAGAGGCACAGAAAATGGGGGTTTAAGGAGAAGGGAGTTTTCTTTTAACAAGAAGTAATAACAATAGTGAAAATGGAAAAAGGAAGCAGTGAAGATGGGTAAGAATGGCAAAAGAAATGTGATAAATTCGACATGGTTGGGGTTTCAATGGGAGGGGAAATGAATAGAGGAGTAGAGCGATCTTAAATCACTATCATCTTAGAAAAAAGCCAAAAGGAGAAACAAAGGACAAAAAATACTTTTGATATTCTAAGCCTCCGTATTATTGATTTTACTGCTTAGATTATATTAATGGATGCTGTATCTAAGAGAATATCGATTTTACTTGATTGAACTGATCTAAGATGTGATTTTACTAATCTGATTAAAAAACCTTCATAGTTTGCAATCTACTCCTCTCTGTCTTTACTGTGGGATAAAATCTGCTTCACTATTAATGAGATGCTACTGAGCTTTGCTATTACAACCTCAGTTTGAGACAAAGACCCTACTGGGTGGTGATAGTAGAGTTTCAAGTTTGCGCCGAGTTTATTGAGGTGCAAAGAAACCATCCTTTATCCTATCTAATCTCGCTATCACATCTAACCAGGGGTTTAAGTAGGGTGATCTCGGACTCGCAGAAATTAAAACACTATCTTGATACGGTCCTCTGGGGCCCTGGTCGATTAATAATGTTGTTCCTTTTTACATTTTGCTTGTTTTATTTAATCTTTCACTTCTTAAGAGTGCTGCTTTTTCCAGAATGTTGCGTTTTTATTGTATTGCATTGTAACTGCATTTATATAGCGCTTACTACCCCTGATGAGGCGTCGAAGCACTTTTTCGGCGAGTAGCACGCTACTCCGGGACCCATAGAGGATTATTGTTGAATTAGTATAGTGAAATATGAAAGTAATTTTAAGTGGTGGATAGGTTAGTCAGTTATTTGGATTCAGAAGGATGGCAGAAGGATAGAAGAGGAAAAAAGGTTTGTATTTATATAGCGCTTGTTACCCCTAATGGGGTGTTGAAGCACTTGTTTTTGGTGAGTAGCACGCTACTCTGGAAACCCATAAAGGATTATTGGTGAATTAGTATGATGAAATATGAAAGTAATTTGAGTGGTGGTATTAGTCAGTTATTTGGAGTGAGAAGGATAGCGGAGGGATAGAAGGGGAAGAAAGGTTTGCATTCATATAGCACCTGTTACCCCTGATGGGTGTTGAAGCGCTTTTCTGGCGAGTAGCACGCTACTCCGGAACCCATAAAGGATTAGTGTTGAAAATTAGTATAGTGAAATATGAAGTAATTTGATTGGTGGATATGTTATTTAGTTATTTGGATAGAGAAGGGTAGGCTGCGGGATAGAAGAGGGAAAGAGGTTTGTATTTATATAGCGTTTGCTACCCCTGATGGGGTTTTGAACGCTTTATTGGCGAGTAGCACGCTACTCTGGAACCCATAAGGATTAGTGTTGAATTAGTATGGTGAAACATGAAAGTAATTTGAGTGGTGTATATGTTAGCCAGTTATTTGGATTGAGAAGGGTTGGGGAGGGGTAGAAAAGGGAAAAAGGTTTGCATTTATATAGCTCTTGTAACCCTGATGGGGTGTTGAAACACTTAATTGGCGAGTAGCACGCTACTCTGGAACTCATAAAGGATTCGTGGAGAATTAGTATAGTGGAAAATGGAATTTGAGAAGTGAACATGTTAGTCTATTATTTTGATTGAAAAGGATAGTGGAGGGATAGAAGAGTGAAGGATTTGGATAATTCTTTTAAAAAAAATTTGGGGGAGGTCATAGCAGTAGGAGGAGGCTTTTTGGATGAGTAAAAAGGGGTTTTGGAGGGGAAGAGTCAGAGGAGTTTAGAAAGGTTTGTTTTAGGGGAATTAGTATAGTAAAAGAGGTGCCAGATGATGCAAGGAGGGGTAGAGTAGGGCAGAGTCTAGAAAGGGTTATTTTGGGGATCATAGTAGTGGTATGGGGTTTGGGATAAATGAGAGAGTGGATGCAGAGGATATATTGATAGATGTATAGGGTGAGAAATAGGGTAGTGCATTGGAAATGCTAAATTAGAAGAAAGTGATAAATATATAGATCCATAAGTACATTGAAAGTATATAGATGCATAAAGGAGGTAAGTATATGTAGATTAAAGATATTGATAGAGGTACAGGATGAGAAATAGGGTAGTGCATTGGATATGCTTTTTCAGGAGAAAAGTAACACACAGATCCAAAGTACTTGGAAGGTACATAGATACACAATGGAAGCAAGTACATGTAGACCAAAGATGCACCAGATAAACTCCGGTTTTCAAGTGTTATTGTACTTTTTTTTTTTTTTTTAAACAACATAATTATTCTACATGTTTATACAAAGCAATACACAAAGATAGGTACATATCTATAGTGAAAATAAATGCTTATATACAGAGGGCTATGCTGTAAATTTCTGTTTGCATATGATGCTTATGTGGGGAAGAGCCAATTCTTGAGTAGTTTTCTGAAGATAAGGTGGCTGTCGGTGGATCTTATGTTGGGGGGTAAAGAGTTCCATAGTTTGGCTGCTTGAACAGAGAAGGATGGGCCACCCATGGTTTTTTTCTTGTATCTTGGGATTTTGAGGCGAGGTGCCCCTTTAGAGCGGAGGTTCCTTTGTTGAATGTGTTTGGTGATTTTATTCCTGATGAAGAGCGGTCCCATTCCATATATTGCTTTGTGGGTGATACAAAGCAGCTTGAACGTGGATCTTCTGGCAACCGGTAACCAATGCAGGGCTTTCAAGGCAGGTGAGATAAGGTCTCGCGGTTTGATATGCAAGAGTAGTCTGGGGAATTTATTTCATGCAGCATATTACTCTTGAACGGTGCATATTGTGAACTGAGTCTTCTCTAGGTGACTTTGTGAGTTCTGTTTGTGGGTGAATATTTACAAAGATTTGGGGAGAAAAAGGGTGTAAGGGTCGAACGTAGAGACTGCAGAGGAAAGTGGTGGAAAGGGAAGAACAGGAGTGATTGAGGCACTCAGAAGACAACTACCCCTTCCACAGACTTTAGTACTGTTTTATTCACAGTCTCATTTTTTCAGCTGTGAAACATTTTTCAATTGTAACTATTCGCTGCAAAATCTTTTTATTACTCATCTCTCTGATACTGATAATAAGCATTGTCAAAGCCAACAGGTCTGGCTTGTTTCGCCGTATGTCCATTACTGTGTCATATTTCTGGATGCTATAACAGCAAGCTTGCAGAGAAGCACCAAAATACTGGTGGGTGGAACGCTATAGGAAGCTCAGGATTTTAGGGTACAGGTTTTAAGTCTGGTTACATGACTGAGTCTAGGATTGTTGTGTCAAACTGACACTGGTGCACAGTAAGTACTTTTGCTGATGGTCACTGGCTGTGAGCCTGAATAGCGAGTAATTGGCTACTGGTAGCAGTCGCTGTGGTGACTTAATGGTCATCCTGACGTGACCCCAGTTCACTGCTTGAGATATTGACTTGGGAAAAAACTGTGTGCCAGGGGATGTGGTGAATTCAACCTCTATTGAGTGCGCAAACAATTAGAAAGAGAGATGACTATCTGACGCGGTTCTCAGCTTCCAACGTCAGCGTGCAGGGTGTGCAGCTTTCTGACGAGGGTGGGCACTGTATATGACAAATATGCCCCTCCTTCTGTACTGCCAAACCTAAGCGGCTACAAACTGATTGGAGCGTTTTTGACGACGCATACACGCAGCAACAAACTGTTGTGTGTGTAAGGGGTGTGCAGTGAGTACAAGAATTCACCGCCATTGGCATACCTCGCTCGCTGGGAGTGTGTGCTGAGCATGAGAATTCGCAACTGAAGGAAGTGACCCGATTAGGGCCACCCGGGTCACTCGCGACCACCTCTCAGCCTTCCATACAAATGAAGAGTCGGTCAGACAGTAGAGAATACAAACCAATGTTATTTATTAGTATACACTCGAGCGGAGTCCGGTCTGACCAGCCTCCTCAGATTGCGGCAGAGGGACTGACCCCCGTCAACATGGCAATACAAGATATACATTTCCAGCACCCCTAAAGACCCACCCAGACTGGAATTTTCCAGTCTCAGAGCTGACGAACAAAGGTGGTACAGAAAGATGAGCTACTATCCTGAGACCGGGTACATGCTATCTTAGTTTCAAGGTTACTCTGCCCGTGCCCGTCTCTCTGAGAGTGGGAGCAGGCCTACCTACTGGGAAAGGCATGCAATAACAGAACAATCTATTCATTAGTGCAGCAAAGCTCACCTTGAATAATGAAGAGAAACAATCGAGGCTGCTTTCTGCTGAGGCAGGCAGTGTAAAACAGAAGCTTAATTTCGATCATGGTACAAAATGGCGGCTGAATACAAAATGGTGCCGCAAACGCTAAACAGATAAAATTGAGAAAGCCAGTAACTCCCATAAAGAAATGTTCGCTATTCTGAAATCTCTGAAAACATATAAGAGTGCGGACAATGATACAAGTACCTCTGTGGAGTACTGCAACAAAGTGGCGGACTTTTTTTCTAATAAAGTGTCTAAAATATATGATTCCTTCCCAGTGGAAGCACAATTAGGGCTGGACACAGAAATGAACTGTCTGTCTAATTTTAGAGGGGAATCCCTGGAGGTTTTTAAAATACATGAGTTAGAAGAACTGAAAATCACTGCAAGAAGTATTAAATCCGGATCTCCATTGGATCCTGCACACCCAGAGATATTAATGCAGGGCGAGGATCTGATCATGCCATATATCTCGGAACTTATTGAAAGTTCATTTCAAACAGGAGAGGTCCCCCTGAAATGGAAACAGGCAATAGTCAGACCTCTGAAAAAGAAACCGACAATAGACCAGTTCGTACTGGAAAATGTACGCCCAATTTCCCTACTCCCGTTTGTAGCAAAGATCGCGGAAAAACTAGTGAACAGACAACTTGTTGATCATATCAACAAAAATGATCTTTTCCACCCCTCTCAATCGGGTTTTAGGGCCAATCACTCGACTGAGTCGGCGTTGCTAATGGCAACGGAAACGCTGAGAAAGTTTGCTGATGAGGGTCAAACAGTCGCGTTGATCATGCTGGACATAAGTGCAGCATTTGATACTGTTTCACACTCGATACTACTCCAGAGATTGGAGGAGTGTGGTATCAAAGGAAACGCCTGGCGATGGATGTCATCTCTTCTGTCAGCATGGAGTTTCCAACTAGAACAGCAATCCTTTAGATCTAAGGAGATGCCTCTGCCTCAGGGGGTTCCGCAGGGATCCATTCTGAGTCTTACCTTATTCAATTTATATGTAGGACCCCTTGCTGAACGAGTTGAGAAACACAAGGTGTCTATTGTGTCGTATGCTGACGACACTCAGTTAATTGTTATGCTATCTCAAAAAGAGGAACAGGCGGCAATCCAATTTTCTAGATGCTTAGAAGAAGTATCTAAGTGGATGTTCGAACACTGCCTGAAGCTCAATGGTAGCAAAATGGAGGTGATGATCATGGCAAGACTCCGTCCATCTGGTCACCAGTATGGTGGCCGGTTTCACTGGGAGATTTTCCTCTTCCGAAAATGGAAGTAAAAAACCTTGGAGTATGGTTCGATTCTGATCTGACTTTCGATAACCAAATCCGTAAAGTTGCAGGAAAATGTTATGGAACCATGAAAATCCTAAGAAAGATACTAGACCTGCTGCCTACAAGAACGAGGAAAACCATTGTACATGCAGTGATTACCTCACAGATGGATTATGGGAACGTTCTGTACCTGGGGGCCACAAAGAAGGGGTTAAAAACTCCAACAGGTACAAAATGCAGCAGCGCGACTGGTTCTCAGCCTGCCAAGAAGATCCTCCATAAAGAAAGCACTAGCAGAACTACACTGGTTGCCAGTGGAGAAACGAATAGTGTTCAAAGCTATGTGCAATGGTCATCGTATACTGCAAAAAAAGGTCCGAGGTACCTGCATTCCATGCTAATGCAGTATTGCCCGAGTCGAAATCTAAGATCCAGGGACAGGGCTTTGGTCACTATTCCCAGAGTTTTCAAAGCCAGAATGGGGGCCCGATCCTTTAGATACCAAGCAGCAAGGATATGGAACTCTCTCCCAATGGATTTAAGAGTCGAGCAATGCGAAATGAAATTTCGCAAACAGCTAAAGACTTGGCTCTTCTCCAATAGCGTAACAATCTAATGGATATTGGGGTGGTTCTGCAGTCATTGCCTTTCCATTTTTTCAGAGTGCCGTTATAGCACGGGGACGCACCGGTGGTGCAACCAGGCGCTTTATAAATGGCTAAACTAAACTAAACTAAACGCTAACTTAACTCGCACAATGCTACAAGGAGTCAGTAGAACGCATTTTCCAGTCCACCACCTATAAGCGGCTACGAACTGATGTGAGAGTGATTGACGCCACGCACAAGCAGCTATGCACTATTGTGAGCGTGAGGAGTGCGCGCTCAGCATGAGAATTTACCACCATTAACTCTCCTTGCTCGCAGCACAATGAGGAGAATTCGGCGCCCAAGACCCCGAATTAGGGTCTCACTCCAGTAGGACCGCTCACCTTCCTTAAGTCTGCCTTCCCGGTTGCAAGCGGCATCCTTATTCCCGTGGGGTTCTGCGAAAGTCTGGAGGGAGAGCATCTGCGAGGAGTTTTGAGAAGACTTTCTGTGGTACGCCACCTACTGCCCGACCTTTGCCACATTTTATCCTAGGCCTGCAAGGTGTTCTCGCCTCATTGACTCCAAGCTTCAGAGTCTTTTTCTGTCTAAGAAGAGACAGCGCCACCTGGAGACATTTGAGGAGAACCACACTAATGGCAGTGATAAAAAGAGAACAGAAACTCAGTATGTGAATGTATTTTTCTTTGCCATATATTGCGAGACCTAAGCCCTAATTTGGTTCTGAGAGTAGAGAGGTTGGAGAAAGTGGGTTGGGGTGGGGGATATTTTATGTGACATCAGAAAGAAGAAATGAGAGTGCAGAGTTTTACTCGTCCCCCATTCTTAATAACATCCCCTGGGGAACCGCAATTGATGAGGAACTAATGGGAAAAAGTCTTTCACAATTATTCCATGGTTTATGGCCCAGTTTGGGTCTAGAGAGGAAGATTGCACTACTACAACATTGTTTAGGAGCAGAGGGACAAGTAATCCTAGAGCATCTATCTCATCTGTGTGCTGATGAATCCAGGGGGTTAAATGAATACGAAATAAGCAAAAAGAAATTAGATAATCATTTCCTTTCTAGGATCAGTACAATCATGGAGTGTTATAATTTTGGGAAGCGCACACACAAGGAAGGAGAAGCAGTAGAGGAATTTGTGTCTGAGTTGCTCAAATTGGCAGCCTCGTGCACGTTTGAAGCAGCAAATGACAAACGCATCAGGGGCCAATTTTTGTTGAATTGTAAAATTGAAAGGATACGAGAGGAACTTTGGCTAAAAGATGATTCTCCCTTGGAAGATGTGTTGATTGTGGCAAAACAAGTAGAGCACATGATGAGATGTGTGAAAGAAATGAAGCAAGACACCAATAGTAAGGAAGATGTACAAATAGTTGGGGGTGAGAAATATAAGGTGTAAATAGTTAAGGCTACTCCTATGAGTTTTACCCTACTGTTGATGTGTTGTTACAATAGCAATTCTACCCATTGAAGGGGCCATAGGAGTCTTGGCCCCTTCAATGGGCAATGCTACAGATGTGGGAGGGTTGGCCACATGGCAAATAGTAAGGAATGGCCAGAAATGAAAGCCGTCTGTAATAAGTGTGGGAGGGAAGGATATTTTACGGCGTTCTGCAGAAGTAGCTCTGGTAGCAAGAAATCTGAGAAACAAGGTGTAACTGAGGTGAACGGAGAAATTGTATTGCAAATGACTGATGGAGGGTCTAGCAACCCCAAAGATAGAAGACCTTGAGGTTAAGGTCATGTATAATTCATGCAATAATTTCAGAGGAGGTATTTAATAAACTGTTCAAAAAACAGATGTAGCTTAATGGCTAGAGCGGACGACCTTGAAGCTGGGGAACCAGGTTCAAGTCTGGCGGGAGGCTCAAACATCTTGTGATTCTGGGAAAATCCCTTAATCTCCCTGTGCCTAAGAAAACAAAAAAAAAACAAAGAAACATAATGAATGTGTCCACCTGTAATGGAACTTGTGCTCACGTAAAGAGCTCTTATACCTTCGGGTCAAGTTTGCGTTAAATAAAACTGTAAAAAACGAAATAAAAAAAACTACTCTAAATGGGTATACACCAGGGAAGGTATGGTTGTCAGTCAATAAAGATGATAGGCTACTTTGTAGGAAAGATTGAGTATATAACCAGATATACAGTATGCAAAGTTTATGTTCATTTTAAGGAGATAACATTTTAGGATGGCCAGCAAAAAAAGACATAGGAGTTTATCTGAAGCCCAATGCTGAACCTCAAATATTGATCCAGAATGGTATTTTTGATAAACAAATTTAATTTTTTTTATTTGCAAAACAACAGGTCACAGTCGGGGTCCTCAAAATCACATCACTTATAAACAGTAGCAGCACCAAATTGAGAGCATGCCCTTTGCACAAGGGATGAATAATCATTATACACACAGTTCTGTTATAGCTCATCATCATTCCCCTCTGCCGTCCCCAGCCATTTACCCCAGACCTTGGGGTGTTTGGAGGGCAATCCCACGCTCATACACTGTTTTTTCCTGCTGAGTGCACCAATCCACTCCTCTTCTCCATACCAACAGTCTCAGTGCCCTGGGGGCCTTACAGTGGGTTGCAATGTCTCTATTTGCCACTAGCAATGCGGTACCCAACAACGCCCTAGAGGCCCCTACACTTTCGTCTACCCCTAACAGGATCAACAGAGGGGAGAGGTTGAATGTCAGATCTAAGACATACGATAATTCGGCCTCAACCGCCTCCCAGAAGCTCGTTATGATGAGGCATGACCATACTATGTCAAAGAAATCTGCCGGTGCTTGGGATCAGCGGACGCAACCGGAATCAACTTTAAGGCCTGCATGAAACAGCCTGGCAGAGGTATGGTAGGCAAAGTGTAGGTAATATGTTTGTATAAATCAAAGCCTGAAGGAAAACGTAAGGACCCTAAGGGCCATTAGAGCATCCTGCTAATCTTCATCCTCCAAGGGTCCAAACAAGGTCTCACAGCAGGTTTGAAGGGCCTAAATAGTGTTGGGGAGTTTATGGTCAGAGTGCGATAGATCTGGGAGATGCCACCATTCCCCAAAGCGCCCATCATTAATTTGGCCTCAATGGGGATGAATTCTGGGACACAGGTATCTGGGGGGATATGCACTCACAGAGCATGGCATAGCTGCAGGAATTTGTGAAACTGTGTTTTAGATAACTTGTACTTATCTTGAAGGCCTTGAAAGAAAGCCAAGTGTGAGTCCGCCCAAATGTCGCCCAGGAGAGTGATTCCAATGGTGTCCCAACGAGCAAACTCCTCCAATGCTGCTGCCTCTCCCAACCACGTGCCGTGGCATAAGGGAGAGTCCTGAGTGATTTTCTTCTACCACCCCATGTGTCGCAGCGCAGACCTCCACCCATCGAATGCCAACAGAGTTACCTCCGGAAGTGCCCTAGGTATGGGGCAGCCATAAAGCAGCTCCAAAATTTGTGAAAATCCCAGTGTGACCTGCTGCAGGCAGGATAGGACCACCCTCCATTAAGCCAATGAATAATAATGATCATGAGGCGAGATGCCAAATAGCATAAATATAAATTAGCCATTCCCTGATCCAGAATTTTAACAAGGATATTGAGGTCGGATCTGATTTTGAGAAAGAATATTCTGAAGTGTTTACAGAAAAGTTAGGATGCCTCGAACAATATGTGATGTGCACAAGATAAAATTGAAAGAGAAAGCCGTCCAGTGTCAGCTAACATACACTGTCTTCCCTTGAGTGTACAAAATGTAGTGAGAGAAGAGTTAGAACTATTGTGCAAGCTAGATGTAATAGAACCTGTAGAAGCAACTGAATGCTTAGCACGCATTGTAGTGGCAAGAAAAGCAGACGGCAAGATTCGCCTGTGTGTCGACCTTAGGGCCCTCAACAAAGAGGTAGTTGTCAATAAGTTCCTTTTGCCATACATAACTGAGATGATCACAACTGTAGCTGGAGCAAACCTCTTCTCAACATTAGATCTAACATCCGCTTATTACCAGATCAATCTACACCCCGACTCTTAAGAGCTCACTGCTTTTATCATGCCCATGGGGGTATACAAATTAAGCGTATGCCGTTCGGTCTGGTAACGGCGGAATCAGTCTTTCAGAGAGCCACGTCTAATATACTGTCTGGAATCCCGGGGAAGTTCTGTTATTAGGACGATGTGCTGATATTTGTGAACTCTCAGCCACAACATAATGAAAGACTTAGACAAGTTTTGGACAGATTCAAAGAGTATGGACTTACAGTAAGGAAAGATAAATGTAAACTTGAATGTACTGAAATGAGCATAAATTCACTCCTGAAGGTGTACAACCCAAACCAGATCTGATTAACACCAGAATGAAATTAGTGGCACCCAAAACCAAAGAAAAGCTGAGATCCTTTTGGGGAATGATAGAATTTTATAGTAAATTCATCAGCAACTTTGCCAGTCGAACGCACCATATGCACAAATTGTTGAAAAATAGTGTAATTTTGAGTGGGATGGGCATTGCTAGACAGAATTTAAAGGTGTTAAGGATGTTCTGACCACTGCACCAGACTTGAAAGAGTTTGTTCCAGGAATAAAAATTATTATTACAACAGATGCCAGTTCAAAAGGGCTAGGAGCTGTACTTCTGCAAGAAATTGGAAAAGGTGAAGAAACCATTGTATTTTCATCAAGAGCACTTGGCAAGCTGAGGTCAACTATTCTGTCTTCAAAAAAGAAGCACTGGGTGCTAAACAAATTCAAGAACTTTATTTTGGGGGACTTTGTTCAAGTTAAGAACAGGCCACAAGCCACTCAAGGAGGTATTTACAAAAAAGGGCTGAAGGCAATATCCAGTAGACTGAAAAGATGGGTCACTAATCTACAAGAGTACACATCTGATGTAAAATATATCCCTGGTACACGCAAATTTGCAGCAGATTGCTTGTCCCTATTGGTTGATGACACGGAAAAGTAGGAGAAAGTCTGTGATAACCAAAGTGAGGATATAGAATTGCCCAAAGAAAATGTGTGTGTGATCACCAAAGGTGGTTGAGGAGACAAATTGGAAAAAGGAGTTAGAAACAGATCCCATTCTAAGTAAGGTACAAGATTTGTTAATCTAGAGGTGGGATAGTGTAGAAAAGAATGAAGAGTGGCTGAGGCCATACTGGATGGTCAGAGAAGAATTATCAGAAGGTGATGGATGCCTTTTCAGAGGCACAAAACTGATACCTCCTGAAACACTCAGGAATAAACTGATTGACATAGCACATGAAAGCCATCTGGGGATCACCAAAACCAAGCAAAGGTTGGGGTTAGACTTTTGGTGGCCAGGGATGGATGTACTGTTGGAGAGAGAGATAAGGAATTGCATAGGCTGTTCCACCAATAATAAGGTAGCAAAACTGCACACTCCACCTATGCAGTGTCGCACCCCAACTGAAGGTCCCCGGATAGATGTAGCAATGGATATCAAGAAAAGAATTTCCAATACATTCTAGTTTTAGTTGACTTATATTCAAGATGGCCAGAAATCAAATTTGTCTTTGACATCAGGTTGACCTCAGTAAGGTTTTTTTTTACGAGAGGTACTACCCAACACCCTTTTAACTGACAATGGTGCTCAGTTTTGCTCACAAGAAATGAAGGAATTTATGCAATGTAATTGAATAACACACAAACTTAGTGCCCTGTATCAGCCAGAAACTAATGGGGCAGTAAAAAGATTTAGAAAAACACTCGAAGAGGGCACTCGGCTGGCAAGATCAAATGGGTTGAGCTGGAAAGATGAGGTTTGGAGACGAATAGTGGTTTATCGCTTAACTCCTCATAAGTCAATAGGTATGCCTCCCTTTGAGTTGTTAAAGAGTAGGAAGCCCAATTCTAGACTGGTACATGGGTGGATGAAGTGGTGCAAAGGTTGGGTGAGAGTTGATGTAGGGCAACACTGGAGGAAAAAGGAGTTGGAGTGACAGGCAGCCCCGTAAAGAGAGGTTTGATAAATTGCAAATGGCCAAAGTTATCGAGTTTAAAGTGGGTGATAGGGTGATAGTGAAAGCTCCAACTGGCAATAAACAATGGTCAAAATATTTACTAAACCCATGAAAATCATAAAGCTCTTTCGCAATGCGGTCAAGACACAGGATGGCGGAATATGGAATCTGGGGAGGGTGGTGAAACATTACTGGTCCGGACATAATGGGTAAACATGAGAAAACAACAGTGAAGCAAGGTCAGAAAGTGGAGATAAGAATGACAGTGCTGTGTTATATATGGGGGAAAACACTGCGGTTCGGGTTAGATCAAGTGGACGGGTGACACGCCCCCCTGAGTTTCTTAAAAGATTACTTATTCAAGTAATACAGCGAGAATTATTGCATTGTTACCTTCCCCTTATCTTAGGAAGTGTAATGTGGTTCTCATGTCTAATTTTAACTCTGTGAAGCAATGAATGAAAATCCTTACTTAACATATTTGTTTAGTTCACTTGCCTTTCTTCAAATGCGTTATTAACTATTATGTGTTTCAATGCTTTCTGGGGTGGAAATCTGAGAAAAAAATATTTTGTGAAAAAAGGGAGATGTGTGGTATCTGTCCATCTCCTATTTCACTTGCACTGTAGAAGGCACCAGAACATTCTAGAAAAGTCTAGGACAGTGGAACCTTGCGTCACAAAGTTCTAGAATGTAGAGTGAGGAGCCTGCGCGCTCCTGAACTGGCAGTTGGTATGCTGTGGCTGAGGTGTATGGAATAAACCTGATGCCTCTCTTCACCCTCTGGTCTGCTTATTGCGTAATCCTTTTATTCTGCATTGGACAGAAGTGAAGGGTGGCGGAAGAAGGAGGAATTAAGGGGAATCAAGACGAGGCAACCTCAGTATTCAGCCCAGCCAAGTACCACACATCAGGGGTTAGATTAACGCACTTTAGCGCTGGTGTCCTCCTCACCACACTAAAGTGCATAAATCACTCATATTTTAACTCCTGGAAGGTCTGACGAGGCACCGCATATTATAATTTTTTTTTTAAAAGCAGCCTCTGGAAGCACTCTGCGCTGCTTGCTTCCTAGCTCTTCAATTATCATCTCACTGACTCACTCGGACTGGGAGAGACGAGGGTTGCTGAGGGCTCAGAAGTGCTAAAACTGTGGCTTCCACATCGTTTATTTTTCACACTGGCCTAATCAACAAAATATGCACCAGTTCGGGCTGGCATCCAGAATCCGGACCCAGCCTCATGTGAGTCCGGCACCTTCTGTTGTTTGCCTGCATTCAGTCTGTTAGGTGTCTTCAGGAGCCCAGCAGCCTCTGACGGCAGCACTGCAGGCAGCAGCACTCACAGCACCTTTCCTGATGTTCTGGCCACAGCGCTGAACTGGTCTGACCAAAGCCAGTCAGACTAGGCCTCCACCTGCTATCAGCCTTGTGGGGGAGCTCCCTCTCGAACCTCCACCAACCCCCTGCTGCCTGACGAGAGACATCCCTGGCTCAGGCTTGCTGACTGTTGTACTGAGGCGAGGGTATGACTTTGATGATGAAGGCAATTGAATTCGATTTTATTAAGAATTTTGATCTCCAATGAGGTCCACTTAAATATTACACACAATTATTATATAAATACACATTTAAATACGAACTCAGTTCATTGCCATCGTAAATAGAATAAAATATTAACATATTAAATTCCAGCGTAATTGTATCAAAGTTCACTAAGATACAGTATTTATGACTATATAACAACTGCAGTATTAAATTCAAAATAGCCCATCATCAGAGAAACGTGCCCCTTCATAGCCAGTTCTCAGGGCCTAGGAGCAAATCGGAACAATCAGTGGCACCGAATATACAAAAGGAGACAAGGGCATTCATTAGCAACAAGAACATAAATTTGAATACATATGCAATTTTGTAGATAGTGTAATACAGTACAATATCGACTTCAGGGTACAACTATATTAAGTAAATGACGATGAAGGCAACTTATAGCGCATACAAGTACTCCATGAAGTGTCCCGGCGCGAAAAGCAGAGGTTGGAAGCTGAATAACAAAAGTTAGTCCTGCACAAAAAGTCACGTTTTAAGATTTTTCTTGAACACTGCAGCATCACTCACTGCGCGCAACTCAAGAGGTAGCTGATTCCATACAACGGATCCGACTGTCCAACTCTGACAGGTAGCACAGTGAGGCTCAAGGCTGGCCGGAGGAGTGCCTGATGATACTCTGAGTGGCAATCAGCAGCACCGGCCCTGCCCAACATGAGCTTCCCTCTCGTGCCTGCTCTACCGAGTCTCAAAGAGAGCACAGCAGACAGTGATGTGCACATAAGTCCAGTCCAGTCAGGCTAACTGACTGGAGGTCTCAGTCAGTGGGCACTTGGCACAGACAGGTCAGTCAAAGCAGCACTCCTGCGGAACTAGAACGTTCGAGCAGCATGGCGACTAGAGGGGCCAGATTATCATGTTTTTGCCAGGTGGGCTCGGGAGTTTAGTGTAGGTAGGCCCTTGGTTGGCCCACTGAGCCTCAGCAGAGAGCAGGGCATGACTTGCAGTGCCCAAGTCTGGCTGGAGGTCTCACTAATTAGCCCTCAGTGATCGGTGACCTTCCAAATCAGGGGTTTGCAGCAGTTTCAAGACGTTTTAAGAAGTTCTCATTGCGCAGAAGGGGTAATTTCCAAACTGTGTCTCTTTACATGCTTGGTTTTCCTCGCAAGAATATGTCACTCAAAGTGTCACATATTTTACAGTAGAATGTCACTCATACAGACACTGAAACCATGGACCTGTCACACATAATGTGGCAGCTATGAGTAGTTGGTAGCCCTGACATTCAGCAGCGCTAACAGTGTCAGTTTAAGAACACCTTTGGGCCCCGGCACTTACTGTTTTACAAATTAAACTCTGAGTATAACTAGCATCAGTGAACCTGAACGACTCGTAGCCACGCCCTACTATGCTGCTTATGAAACTACGCACCTTTTTACCTCATTTACATTTTTCAGGTGAATACCTGCTGTGTTTTTTCTGTGTTGTAGTTAATGTAAATCAGTGGGGTGGTTGAAATACGCGGTAATGTGATCACCGCACGTTCCTTCCGGATTTCTCAGAACTCTTAAGGACGGCCTTGGTGCGCAGGTGATGAATCAGCGCCGCATAGAAACCTGTGCAGTCACTTACACCTGGAGGCGCGCGCCAGAATCTGTAAGAGCCCTGCGCGCGAGCGCGAAGAGCTGATGACACAAAACTTGTCTCCCAGGAAGTTGTTTTATAGTGAACAACAAAAAGACATTTTCCTCTGGGCACCTGGGCAGCTGTTCATCCCTCCATGGGTAGTTTTAGGTATATTTGTAGGGGCGAGTAGGTATTTTTAGAGCGCAGACCTGCCTAGGGAGTGAAAATAATAATGTAGGGTGAAGAGGGAATTCAGGGACAACTGGGGCATGAGGTGGTAAGGGAAGGATTGCTGACTATGGCCCTAGTACAATTTCCCCGTTAACTCTATGGGCAGATATCAAGGCTGGAATCAACAATTCCCGCACTGGTGTCTCCTTGTGAGTTCACGGGATCACAAGTTAAACTGGTGGAATGGGGAATAACCAGAGACGTTTGAAGGAATGGGCAAAGTGGGCTCTGCCCCCCCCCTCTCTCCCCCCCCCAGGGCCCCAGCCTTTCAGGGGGCCCGCTGAAAGAGCCAGCTCTGTTCTGCAGAGGCTTGCCATGATGACCTTTAATAATTCTTCAACGGATTATTTTAAATTCTGTTTCTCTTTCATCTATGTTTGATGTGAGTGATGTGTGAAAGTCTACTACAGACATTTTGCAAAGAAATGTTGTGTTTATGTTTCATGCAACATCCACATATAAAGTTTTTTTAGCTCAAAACAGGACCTCATATATAAAAAAAAATGGGAGGGTGTCACAGAGAATATTTGTAGTAATATCAGTGAGCTGCTGCTGTGTTGCAATATTAAAAACACGCATCACTTTCCATGAATATTAGATATAACAACTTTAGAATGTGGACGAGTGTACCTGTGCAGTGTTAGTGACCTGGCCAAAGAGGGCATGAAGCAGCTGAAACTGGGTCATGAATTCAAAACTGTTCGGAACAGGGACCCCCAAAATACAATCTGCCCCGGGCCCCCAAAATCCTTAAGATGTGGGAATAACACGCCGACCATAGAGGTGCTGGGTCCTTTTGAGAGGGGTTTCCCATTTCCAAGGAGTCTGACACAGATAGTTACCACTTGCTCGTAGCAGGGGGTAAATATCTGCTGGGGGCCGGGGTCGGTTGGGGTCTGTTGGTCAGGGGAGGACCTCTGGGGGGTGGGGAGCTTTTGGTGTCCCTGGGAGGGGGGCACTGTCTGCTCACCCCATAGTGCTGGATGGAGTAAGTAGGGTCCAGGCTGTGCCTCTGCTCTGGGTCCCTGTCCGCGGCAGCTGTCAATATTTTGAACAAGCCTAACACCAAGGCAGGGCCTGCGCAGCGCCTAGTGTGCGCACAAATTATTTTTGAATTTACCTCATGGGGAGGATGTTGATAGATCCATTTCTATTGTGCTGTCAAACTCAAGGACCTTCGGACCCATCTTTGTGGGAGGAGGGTTGAATCTAGGTGGGCCGGCAACCCTGTCACCTCCGAAGGCCCGCCACCAGGTCATGTATTGAAAAAAGATTTTACTCCTAAACTATACCCCAAATATGGCTTCTAGTAGTGCCAGTCTCTATATAAAGAACAGTTATTTAACCCTCTAGTTACTAATGATGCGTTATGGAATTTGGCTACAAGTTTATCACTGATTTCATTTCTTTAATTATGCCACAATCTGTTTAATTTATAGTTCAACTATTGTTAAACTGCAAACTTGCTACTTGCTGGTGAGATTGCGCTCTCAAAATATGCGCCATGTCTATTTTGTGAGATTCGAGGGTATCACGACTTGTCCTGATGAAGGAGGATTATAAGCAAATGGAGTCCAAAATGCCAACAATTGATGTGATAGGAGGGGTTTGTACTGTTTGACGTGATGAGAGGTAAGACAACAAGACTGAACATTACAAATAGTCTGATTAGATAAGTCATTCTTCACCGCAAAACACAAAATAATGAAATAGTGATCATCTGTGAAAAAATGTTTTAAGATTCTGATACGATTCTGACAGCACCTTTGCTACTTTTGAAACATTATAGTCTTTTGATTAAACATCTGTTTTATATCACCTGAATGTTAGATGATTATATTATGCTGCAATCAGCAATCGATAATCAATCTCTACGTGCAAAAACGTCTTTGAACACATTTAATCATATTAATTCAGAATATTGCCATATTCAAATTCTGTATGTTTCCATTATTGATGACAGTGAGTTGTAATTGTTACCATGTCAGTCAGATGAAAGGCAGATGCTAAGCTCACAAAATTGTGAAATAATCGAAGCAAATTCTTCCAAGGGATCCTTTTGCTAAATAAACCAGATCGAGACAATTTGGAACAGTAAAGAGTTTAGACCAAAAGCCTGCCCCGGCAATTGGTAGTAACTTACCTTTGTCAGCCCCGTTGGACAGCTCGTACCTCAGAGCTCAACCTAGAATGTCCTATCAGGACTGAGCATTGGAAGAAGTCTGTGGTAGTGGGAATCCCTCGGTCCCCGTTTTAGGTTGAGCCTACCAGATAATCCAGGCTGGCTGGTTGCTAAAGACCTGGGCCCAGATTTATTAAGGACTTGGATAGTACTTGCATGATGCAAATCGTCACAAGGCAATGCAAGTCCTTAAATGGTATTTACAAAGCCACAAAAGGGGTTTTTTGTGCTCTTTTTCCCCTTACCTCCCACCTGCTCCCCCGTTACCCCAATACCTGTGTCTTTTTTTGTAATTGGTCCTTTTATGCTAAAAAAAATATTTTATCGTTTTATTTACTGATCCAAGTGGCATCCAACATCATGTATTGGCAAGTAAACTATATAGCAAATGGCACAAACATCATCCTGCTGGGCGCACACTTACTGATACAGTGGAATGAATGACCGCCATTGTACCTTTTTTATAATTCTTTATTTTGACGATGCCGCACAGCGTCCCAACGCAAAAGCAATTTGCAAAACCAGTAGGTCCCATAGGCGCGACCTTAAAGTCTGGTACCAGACGGGCTACTCTACATAATTCAGAGGGTTAATTCAAAGCTAATATTGCAGTTAAAAGTCGGTCAACACTATACTATTTACTATGATTTTTGCATGGCCACCGGATACGTGTGACCTTGATATTTTCATTTTCTTAATTAGTCTCTCTAATTAACTTTCTTTAAAAAATGTACCCCCATTCTTGTTTCTTAAAAAATTCTCAAGTTGCTAGAGGTTTTGTTAGACAAACTGTTTTGAAAGAAATGTTTCATGTTTTTCTTGGGTAATAAGAGTAGAGACACCGGAAGCAGATGAATCATTCATTCCCTTTGTGAATAACCACCAAAATTAAATATGTTATATTAGATTAGGTCGGGCCAAAATGTATTGGTTGTCTTCGTTATGTATTATTATTTTTTTATTTCATATTCAATTTCCTAGTACTTTGTGCACCATCTGATTCTGATACATCATAAATAGAGCAAAGGACTCTAATGTTAGTGTAAACGTCTTGTCCTAAAATAGCGTCTTCTTCATTGAACCAGTTATTTTTTATAAAACCATTCCACCCGTGTTTTTTATTTTTGAATTACGGTTAAGTTCGGAGAACAATTGGTCCTATAACTATTCTGTAAGCCCTAAATAGATTTCCAGTACAAAATTAGTGCTGGAACAAGAATGAGCTTGGATCAATACTTTTGGGCTTTAGTTATGTTTATTAGCTTCTCTAGTTTTCGAATAGGAAACCTCTCTAGCAGATTTAGAGCCTGATTTAGATCTTGACAGACGGGTTACTCCCCGTCCGCTGAAATATAAATCCCATAATATCCTATGGGATTTATATTTCAGAGGACGGGGTATCCATTACCGTTGTGATGGAGTAACCCGTCCGCCAAAATCTAAATCAGACCCCTTAGTTTGTAATGTGACTCTGCTATAATGCCCTTACTCACATTTTGGTAAGATCACTCATAACTTTTCATTGATGGTATATTGTTTGATAAAATTAAAATCACTACATTTTATAAATGGAAAGTTCAATAGAGAAGAAGTAAAGAAAGAAGGTCACTTGTTCCTACCAGGAGTATCTCCTGCTTAGCCGCCATTAAAGATTCTTACACTCAGCTGCTGTCAGAAGGGAAGGATTCTTGACCTCCAGCATTAATCAACGGTTGAATGTGGAAAACACCATTGTATACGAGAGTCTCAGGATAGCTGTCTGAACATTTTTGTGTTAAAATCTCTGCTAATAATTAGATTTGCATCAGGGTCCTCAATTTCTATTTTATCAAACAGAACATGAAGCTCCTGAATCTAACTTCAGCTTTCAGTGTTGGGGAGTTGTAAACTGAGACGATAATCAAATTAGAAATTAAATTATTGATTTTCTTTCTTTGTAAACTGTTCATTTGTATTCTAGTTGTACAGATCCCAAAAGAGGAATACAAATATTTCTTCACTGTGGTATTTTAGAAATTGGAATCAAAAGTCCGGACAGCATTTGTGTAGATGTCAAAGAATTAGAAGTCTGTCAAACTTATTAATATTAATGGGAATAATGAATGTCTAGTACTGTGCTTGCCAATGGTTTTACATTTGCATTAATATAATGAGTCATCATCATGATATTCTAGGGATACTTTGTCCTCAGTTACGTCTATGAATATTGATAGCACTCGAATCATAACCTTTTCGAAGGGCACTTAAAGCCTCTTAACAAGGCACCTTTGTGCTAACTTTATACCGAATGGAAAACTCCTGTATTACTAGTTAGTTCTTTTGGGGACTCTGGAAAGGACTGGTGGCAGGGTGGGAGAAGTAAGCAGAATATTGGGTAAAGGGGCGCCCAAGATCACACATAGAGTCAGAGGCAGAAAGGAGTCCAACAGGAAGCTCTGAAGAAGAGAACAAGATGGTCAAAGCTCAGAAAGGACAGGCCCTCAAGAGGCAATTTGGCAATCAACCTAACACCCAAGATGGGCGTGCAAGACATAGATAAAGCAACATTAACAATGAGGGGAATGTGGGGTAAAGCACTCGGGAGCTCCACAAGGTAAGACAAGCTCAGAAAGTTTCTCACCCAAAATTGCTGTTACAGATACTGACTGAAAATACCCACATATAGGATATACATGCAAAGGCAGGGTCTATGGAGCTGATACCTATGGTGATGTTATAAAAGTAACTCAAAGACAATACTCACAGTGGACAAGAAACACAGCCTAGGTTGTCAGTTGTGCCCACGGATCCTGCTGATCAAACAGGAACACACAAGGCGGTAACAGCAAGACTGTAGAACTAAATACACAGCCACAATATACTAGGTCCTGCCAAGTAGAAGTGCTTAACAGTAAAGAAGAGAAGACAAAGGGCACACCTGTCTAAAAACAAGTAACAACTGCACAAGGAAACTAGAGGCTAAGACAGCAGGAATAAGAAGGTAGCAAACTAGAAACTGGAAAAAAGGGAAAGAAAGCAGGCACAGGGAAAAGGGGAAAGGGTTAATACAGGAAGAGAGAGAGTTCAAGGGTGCACTAAAATACTGCTGGCTCAGAATTCAAGGGAGCACTGCAGGCAGTGCTAGTTCAGGAGCAAAGGAATTAGCTACAGCTCAGGAACAGGAAACAAGTAATAACTATAGCTCGGGAACTGTGAAAACAAGGATAGCAAAAGCTCAGGAAATAAGGGGTCAGCCAAACAGGAACACTGCTACAATGACCAACTTTGGATTGAATGGAGCAAGGGCTTAACCCCTTCCGTGCTCATGACGAGCTCAGCTCGTCATGCTGCGCGGTAGCGCTGTGCGCATGACGAGCTGAGCTCGTCACAACCCCACCCGCGATCGGAATGTCCAGCATACGAGCGGAATTCCGATCGCGGTCAAGGGGTTAAAAGAGTTCACAGTGATCACATGCATCAGGTGTGAGCAGGCTAGTAGCTGCCAGCCACAGGTGCGCTGAATTCCTCTACCCATCCTTGGCCTGCAGGGGTGGAGACAAAGCAGTGAGCATGGAATTCTAGGTAATGGAGTTTTTAGCAAGAGCAGACTGGCTTCCACAAAAACCGGCATGGATCTGGAATGAATGGAAATTTCGGAATAGTGTCCAGGAGCCAGGAAATAAAAAACATTCTAGCTTACACAGTAAGAATTTTTAATTCTATTAAGGACACAGAGGCTAGGATAATGTTTCTCCGGTCCCAGGATGCTTGTTTCCGGTCCAGGGAAGACATGGCTTGGCAGTTCAGGCTGGACTGTTCCCATGAGGCACAGGGTCAAGACTGATTTGCATATAGCTGTGTCTGAACTGGGGTAGCGAAGTGAGCTAAAGAACGATGATGGATTCAACCCAGGTCTGTGACTGGGGGTGAGTGTCTGAAAACTTTCATCGCTCCTTCCATCATCTCCTTGTGTTTGCTCTCTCTCTTTACTGCATAAATTAAACAGCAGTCAATAACAACAATGTAAAGGAAAAAACTACATGTCCCATGAACCTCTAGTCCATACGTAATTATATGCTCCAATCACCATCAACATAGTACTTTAAGAACCAGCACCTCCATTTTGAACTCCTCTTTCTTTGCAAACAGAGCTGGATTGTAAGGTAAGAACAACATTTTGGAAATAAACCATGTCCAAACCAGGAGGGAGGTTCCTCCAACCTTCTCAACAGCAGAGGTCGAAGTAACTGTAACCTCCTAGGCAACTTGTAACACCGTCGACAAAGGATGAATAAGTCTTCACCCAGAGCTGGAACTCCTACTCGAGAATTCTAATGAACAGTCAGTCCACTTCATGTACGCTTCTGATTGTTTCCTGTAAAGTCAGAAAATAGAGGCAATAAAAGCTATACCAACAACTAATGTAAGCAGAAAATATGACATATAGGGTGGAAATTCAATATAAAGGACAGAAGTAACAGTAGAAATGTATTTCTACCATACGTATATGAGTAAAACACAATTCAATCAGGGTTCTCCTCGTCGCCTCCTCGTCCTTAATAGAATCGAAAACACTTATCACGTAAGCTAGAAAAGTTGTATTCTATGTCAGGACCGGAGGCTCCGATTATGCTTGTTTAAAGCTGTGCTACCACCACTGACGCAACATCCACAATAGGTTTATAGTAGAAAGCCTTAAAGGTTGATTCAGAGCACCAGTCTGCTGCTTTCAAAATATCCCCAAGGCATGAGCCTAAGCAAAGGATTTATAGGCAAGCCAAAAATTGAGATATCAATACCAGCTTCAGACAACAGCCAACACATCAATCTTGTTTGTGTAGAGGCTGCCATGGATCTGAAAGGCTTTTGCAAGGCAATTAGCACTTGTCCACCGGGGCAAACAGAAATTCACTGATGGCAGCTTCATAGGCTTTGAGGCATTGCACTACACACATCTTAGCATTGTTGGGAAACTCTGGGTAGGACACCATTCTGGTATTACATTTTGTCCTCCTAGAAATGGTAAAGGAAACTCTGTCTGGGGAGAAAATCCTGCCAGAGAGATCCAGAGCTCGTACATCGGACACTCTCTTACAAGAGATCTGGCACAGTAACATAGTCAATTTGTCTGACAATTGTTTGCGGGAGAGGTACTTATTTTCTGGCCACTTATTTAAGAAATTTAGGACAAAATGAACATCCCATAGCAAAGAATATCAGACTTGAGGAGACTTACACATGCAAATACCTCTCATGAGTTTACAAGCAATAAGGTGATCGCCGACAGGTTTTCCATCAGTTTGGAGATGTTCCACAGAGATGGCAGATCTATATTTATGAATGTATCTATAAGCCAGGCCTGAAGCTGCTAATGAAGAAACAAAGTTAATCAACAGACTGACAACTGCTCCAGAAGGATTAGAATGCAATTCATCACACTAATGAGCCCATCGGCGCCAAGCTGAAGCATAGCATTTATGGGTATCTGCAGCCCAAGGGGAGTTGATATAGGCGAAAGCTTGTTGAGAAATGCCTGGCATCTGCTATCTACTCCAGAAACTTTCCAGGCAACAAGCCTGAGTTGTTCAAAGAGAATCAATGGATGGGGAAGACCCATTGGGTCCTGCAATAGGTTCCTGCAGAATAGAATCAAGAGAGGACTGTCACAAGACAATTCCAGAGCCATGGGGAACTACTGTTGTGCTCTCCAGAGTGGGGTTACAAGAATGATCTCCGCTTTCTGACGACGCACTTGAGACAGGACTCTGAAAATCATGTTGAATGGGAGAAATGCATCCCCCAGATGGGGAGACCAGTCCTTTAGGAAGGCATCCATTGTTGTCGCCTTTGGGTCCGGTCGCAAACTGAAACACGTAGGAATCTGCCAATTGAGGTGAGAGGCGAACAGATCCACAGAACAAGGTCCCCACCTGCGATTGAGGCCGAAGAAGATCTTCAAATGAATTCTCCAATCGCAGAAGTTGCGGAGATGGCGGGAGTACCAGTCTGCCACAGAATTGTTTTCCCCTGCAAGATGCTCCGCTATGACAGAAATCCTATGTTCAAGGCAGAAGTGCCAGACATCTTTGGCAATCTCTGCCAACAGTCGAGATTTTTTCCCACCAAGCTTTTTGACATATCGAACTGCTGTCTGTGTGGGGGAAAGGCTGTTGATTGCAAAGGAGCCTGCCAGAAGCTCCAGACAGTTGATATGGAGTTGAAGTTCGGTCTCCGACCATCGACTCCTGAATGGAGTGTGGTCCGCAACTGGCTTCCCAACCCCATCTGCTGGCATCCAATTCCAGGATGATGTCTGCGGAGCTGCCAAAGATAGCCTTGCCATTCCAGGCAACCATGTGTTAGAGCCACCAGGTCATCTCCATCTTGGTCTCCTCCGAGAGGAGATGCTGGTCTGAGTAAGAAAGGCCCCTCTTCAGAGGCTGTATTTTGAGTCTCTGAAGAGCCCTGTAATTCAGGGGTCCCAGGAATATGGCTTGGATGGAGGAAGCAAGGAACCAACAAATCGAGTCACTGATCTCAATGATATTGTCAGGTTGCACAACGCAGACCTCAACTCTTTCTTGATCTTTCAGATCTTCTGGGCAGGAAGGACCAGTTGAGATAACACCGAATCTATCGCGAAGCACGAGAATTCCATCTGTTACGAGGGGACTAGACAAGATTTTGGTTGATTTATGACAAACCCCAGGTCTTGTAGGAGTTGAATCATCCAGGATAGGTGGAGAATCACTGTCTGAGGGTCCTGGGCCAAAAGAATCAGGTCATCCAGGTAGTTGAGCAGTCTCCGCCCTTTGGTTCATAGCTTTTCCACAATGGATCTCATAAGCTTGGTGAAACACCAAGTAGCTGATGAAAGTCCAAAAGGGAGAGCCATGAACTGGAAGAATTGACCCAGCCAAAAGAATTGGAGGAATCGGCGATGAGGGGGAAAAAAAGGAATTGTTAAGTATGCGTCCTTCAGGTCCAGTCGGACCATCCAATCGCCTTCTTGAAGGATGTCTAAAGGAGATGTATAACCTTCTTCTTGAAATGCCTGTACACTATCCAGGCGTTGAAATCTCTCAGGTTTAAGATGAGATGAGACCCGCCCCTCTCCTGTCAACCAAGAAAATGGTGCTGATGTATCCCTCGGGGTGAGGAAAGGAAAGACAGATGGCATCTTTTTGCAAGAGCGACTGAATTTCCGTTAAGATTACCTCTTGCTCTTTAAAGGAAAAAGATAGCTCTCAAGTGGGCAAGGTTGAACGGGGGTGCTATAGAACTCCCGGTTTGTAACCATGGATGGATGCGGACACCAAGGATCCTTTGAAAGAGCTTGCCAATTGTGTAAAAACATTTGTGTCCTGCTCCCCAAAATTACCACTAAAAGAGGGATAACTCTCACCTATAAAGCCGGGTTCTTGGGATGTTCCTTGAGGACCTCTATTGAGCCCTCTGCAGAAGCACTGCCACCCTCCCCGTGATCTAGTGGGGTAGAAGGTATTGCCTGAGGACTAGTCTTGTCAATTACCGCAGAATTGGTATGATGAATCTCCTTGGGAACCTTGGTCCTAACCTCGGCCTGATGATCGGCCCCTAAATCATCCTGCCCTTCCAAAAAGGGTATTGCGGAAAACCTTTCTTAAGGATAGCTGCACATTGTCCAATGTATTGAATGTTGCGGCAAACTTGACCAGATCCTTAACAAAAGGACCCTGAAAAGGAGGTCCTGGGCCACAGATCCCAGCTCTGAAGATTCTAAGTCATTCAGTTTCGGGTCGATGCACATGAGGATAGATCCCTATCTTTCCGTGGAAATGGCCATGTTGGCGTTTACAAGTTGGCATATTGCACATTGTACCCACCCCACCAGAATGTCTGGATCTATGGGCACATTGGATTCTTTGGCCTTAAATGCCAACTCCAGGATTTTCGTTAGGGGTCCGGAAATGTCCAGGAGTTTGTCCTGGCAGCCATGCCAGGCCCGGTCAAGGCCTTTCTTCAGGTCCTTGGCCTATTTTTTCATGAAAATGACCATGGTGGGGTCAACTTCGGGGGTCTCCGTGACTTTCCCAACCAGGTCAGGTCTGGGGTGCTCCAGGGCAGTCTAGTGCGGATGTCTTTGTCAAAACCCTGCCTCATATTGTCTTGCACATACTCTGCTACTTCTAGTGGCAGGGTCCGACTGGATAACTGTGGATGGACGATATCATTTGACTTAAATGTCAACACCTTGGGGGTCTTGGAACGTGAATCCGCCTGACGTCCAGAATGTTTCCTCTTACTGGGCCCAGGTGCATCATCCTGATCACTATCACTATGCCCGTTAGAGGTAGAGTCTGTATCAGTAAGGCCGGAAGTTTTGAAAGTGTCATCAGGGTTAGAGGAGTGAGGCTGAAGGGCATTGTAAACATGCTCTTCCCTGACTGTCGCAGATAGTTTCTCAAATGCTTCTGTGTGGGCCCATTTCTTAGCCTTCCCTTTACCCTTGCTTGGTATTTCAATAGGGGTTTGGGGGCCTTCAGGAGGGGCAAGGGGGGAAGCCAAACATGCTGGCAGGCCTATCTTTTAAATTGATGGGTAAGGGGGGGCAGAGCCCTGGCCTCCGCTTGGTTTAAGGAAATCTGGACGCTATTATCTAGGGCGTTGACCAGGTTTTCTTCCAAGGAGGCTTGTATGTCATCCTGGTCATTTTCATACTGGTTGTATTGGGCCATAAGGGGGAGAGCTCACACCGGCAGGCGAAGCAATAAATAAATAAATGTATAAATTAATTAATTAATGTGTGGAGGGAGCCACTGGCAGCAGCACTCTAGGCAGAGCATATGCTGATTTTATGACCCTGGGCACACTCGATGCACCAGGGCGTGAGGGAGCCAAAGAAGAACAAATGAGCACAACTGGGGCTGATATTTTACCAAAAACAGGCCACTAGTGGAAAGCTGCGCCACTAGAGGCTGTACGAGATTTGGGGCCATGTTAGAATGAAGCACGGGAAGCCCGCACGTGTGCTCAGCCCTGAAGGGATAGAAATAGGACTGCGCCCATCGGGTGCGATGGTCTCAACCTGCTCCCGCTCCACCATATAAGCCCGTGGAGAACACTGTCGGGGTGGGAAGCAATAGCACTCCCCCTAGAAGAAAGGAAAAAAGCAAAGCGAATGTGTAATGATTGCGGGTGGCGCGTCCCGAGTGGGAGGTGAGAAAACTACAACTTGAAATAACACAATACTGAATGCAGTTTCACCAATACAATGCCCAGAATTAAGTCACTATATAATGAAACACATATACACTTTGCAAAGCCATATAAATGGCAGTGCAATGAAAGTCTATATAGGGATCAAACTTGTTGGATAGCATGGTAGAGTAGCCACCCAGTAGGGCGTGCTACCGCTTGTTCAATGAGTCTAACAAACCATTAATGAGCATAGTAACATGACAATCAAAATTATTGACACTTAACCAGCTGCAAAACAAGAGGAGTTAAAAATGGAGGTGCTGGTTTTTAAAAGACTGGGGCATGTGATTACTTATGGACTAGAGGTTCATGGGACATGTAGTTTTTTCCTTTACATTGTTGTTATTGGCTGCTGTTTATTTTATACAGTAAAGAGAGAGAAACATAATTGGGGCCTCTGGTCCTGACATAGAATCAGTATATACATACAGTGGAAGGTCCGGAAACTTGTCTGAACACTGGAAAATCTCACAGGTAGACACCCTGGTAGTGGGCATGGAAGCGCAGAGAGTTAATTGTAACAAGTTCTTCCTCCAAGCACCTGAGATACCTTCTCCGGCAAAGGTTTGCAATGTGAAAGTAAGATACAGTTGGGTATGATCTTCCTCACAAAAGCACTTCCAATGTCACACTACCCTTCAACATAACATACTAAAGCAAAACTCTGAACACATCCAGCACAGCCCAGAGAAGCACATCACAAGCTATGAAAGTGCATCATCACTTTTCCAATCATTCATCTACCACTCACTTACATCTGCCAGGCAATAGGCATGCGTAGCATCAGGAGAGTACTTTAAGTGATTTGGTGTAGCATCAACCAAAATTTCAAGTCTTTACAGCTAACAACATCACCTAACAGAGATGCATCATCGTTCTCTTCTCCAACAATCAAATTAGACCTGGTGTGTTGCGGAAACCTCAGAACTGCCATGAAAATCACCCCGCACTGGTGAAGAGCGACGAAAACCATACAGATGACACACATTCCAAACAACAAGATATTATAAATGTCAGCTCTCTCTAATTAAAAGGGAAACACCCAGTTATTTGCAAAAAATGTAAAATGTTTCAAAACTCTCCCCCTGTAAATATGCATCACCCCAGACAATTCAATGTCCATATAATTTCTTTCTGCTGCAAAATCTCCCTATGGAGTATTTACAAATGCTGGTACAAATGGTGAATTTCCAAATCAGCTCTCTAGAGACCTCTGAAAAAGAATTTTCTTTGCCGTACAGAAAGATGTTCTGCATATTTGGAGATAAATAAATAGTGGGGTGCACTCCTTTGTGTAACTCAGGAAGGATCAGAGATTCAGTATTCCAAAGGAATGTAAATATGGCGTCTCATTTGTGAAAAAGTGAGGACAGGAAGTGAAAGTCAGGTGCTCGCTTCTAACCCCGCACCAATTAGCCTTCCAGTGACGCTGTCTTGATTCCCTATTAGGGCCTGATTCACAAAATGCCTAACAATTAAGTACACAAATAGCATAATTTACAATTGAAAATGAAAGTACATGAACCACAAAACATAATTTTGTTCTCATAAATGGATTTAATCACTCATAAAATTACACAACTATGGTTCAATTTTAAGTGTGAGTAATTCTGCTCACAATGGTGCGCTGTGGGCAATGCATGGCCTAGGCAACTCAGTGAACAGCCACAAACTCTCAGCTTTGTGGGAATGATCAAACCCTTTACAGCTGGATGGTGCCTCATAAGTCCAGGATCAACGCAACAAGGGAATGATGTTTGGGGATTGATATAGCACAATTATTTCAAGGGAAAAAATATATTATTCCCCTGTGTGGGAACCAAGTCCCCCAGTGTTATTCTTAAAAAATCTTTTTGTGTAAGCACACACGGAACCTTCCTCGATTCCTTCACATCTCTTTTAATATCTTTTTTTCGATATAAAAATATATATATATATATATATTTTAGGACACAAGCAACATTATACATACACAACTCGATAATCCAACAAAAATCTAACAAAATAACTCTTAGATCTTTCTGTACCCATCCATTTTGACCTGGTTGCAAAGAAAACATATAAGCAATCCGAGGAGAGGTAATCCTATTACACACAAAATATCAGAGGGAAACTTCTCCTCTACTTAATCCATGTATTGTTTTTAATTCATTGGATTCCTCCTCTTCTTGTGATCGACGCGTTTCGGCCCATTGGTTCGGGCCTCATCAGGACATGGGTAACACAAACACCACCCAAACACACCAATAAGCTTGAGCAGGCCAAGGGCATATGCGGAAATAAATCGTCTAATCAGCCGAACCTTTGTCCGTCCCCTGTAATGGGTCACCAAAAGGAACTAATGGGCCGAAACGCGTCAACCACAAGAAGAGGAGGAATCCAATGAATTAAAAATGTATATAGGAATGTGATAATACACACAATACATGGATTAAATAGAGGAGAAGTTTCCCTCGGCTATTTTGTGTGTAATAGGATTACCTCTCCTCGGATTGCTTATATGTTTTCTTTGCAACCGGGTTAAAATGGATGGGTACAGAAAGGTCTAAGATTTATTTTATTGGATTTTTGTTGGATAATTGAGTTGTGTATGTATAATGTTGCTTGTGTCCTAAAAAAAATATATATATATATTTTTATATCTAAAAAAGTTATTAAAAGAGATGTGAAGGAATCGAGGAAGGCTCTGAGTGTGCTTATACAAAAATATTTTTTGAGAATAACACTGGGGGACTTGGTTCCCACATAGGGGAATAATATATTTTTTCCCTTGAAATAATTGTGCTATATCAATCCCCAAACATCATTCCCTTGTTGCGTTGTTGCTTTTGTCCAGATGTGTTGGATGGCTAGATCCATGCCAAGTTTGCAGAATAACGCCTACCTGTGTAAATATATTTGATCTAGATTCAGCTCTGCTGGACATACCTTTGACACCTTTGTTTGACAAGTAGTTTCACAACCTGAAAATAGTGAGTTTTACTTTTACTTTTGTCAAAGGCAGGAATAATCAGTTTCAGGATGGCAAAGAGAAGGAAATGCACATAAAAAGAATGGGGGTGTAGGGAAAGGGGTTTCTCCATGGGCACCAATATGTTCCCGGTGAAGAAACAAAAAGTTTAGCAAATATATATGAGTTGCATTTATGCATTCCAAAACATTAAGTAGTTCTATTTCTGAATGCGCATTGATTTACGCAAGCGAGTACCTCTAAGACACTGAGATAGTCACAGATTCACATGAGTATGTCTGGAGTTCCTGTTAAAATTCAAGAAAGTTTGAAATGTTCTCCTAATGTAGGAATAACCCTAGGGAAGTATATTTCATTCTTTCTGTCTGAACTGGGCCGCTTTTTACTGAGCCTCAACATAGCAGTAGCAAAAGATTTATTTTACTTTATGTGTAGGTTTTTGTAGAACGCCATAAACCAGAGGTAGTCATCTCAGAGTGCTGGAAAAGGTGAAGGAGAGCAAAGATTCAGAAAGAGGCAGAGAAGAGAACAAACATCAATATTCACCATGGTAAAATGCAGAGGGCAATGGAAAGAAGTCTGCAACTGTGGAAAATCCTTGAGATAAAGATTTATAATTTCAACCAGTCTTAGGTGTCTGACTCGTGAAGGAATGAAAAGCAATAGGTGAACTCAAGCAGGAGGCAAGCTAAAGTCTGTAGTCCGAGCAGTATGAGGAGCAGGAGAGGTGCATCTTCAGGAAGTCTTTTCCCATCCTCAGTGATTGGGTCACAGAGTTCCATAGAGAGGATCCCTGAACATGAAGAAATCTACCTCCAAACCTTTATGTCGATAGGTATCCAGCAGGTTAGCAGAACATGGCCTTCTATAAGACTTTAAACCCTTTGCAGCTTTTGAAGTAAGTTCTTGGAGAGACGAGTGAGGATGCTGTTACACTATGTCTACCAGGAACAATGCAATCCTTTGGGGGGACTTAAGAAAAGGGAGGATGCTCTGAAGCCACCGAAGATGATAAAAGTCACCTCTGGTGGCTGAATTCACAGGAGGAATAAAGGACAGATTGTTGTTGAAAGCAACACCGAGATTGTCTGGCTAAGTAAATGGGAGGAGAGCAGAGTCACCGGGGCCATTAGTAAGATTTCTGACTCCTAATTGTCTATGTTATGATGCATTTAGGACTGGACACTCTTTAGACACTCCGGTGCCTGATGATGAATCCTGGTTTGTTTTTCCAGTTGCAAGCAGATCGGACTATCATCAGTCTATCTGTCAAACCAGACATTGTGTGCCTCCAGAATTGGTGAAACTGGTACCAGATATATAATGAAGAACAAGGTGGGACTGTGGAGCAATGGGGGCTCCTCACTCTCAAATAGGACGGCACCTAGCTTGACTTGGTGGGTTCTAATAGTCTGGAACAAAGTGAATCAATATAGGGCAGTGCGAAACATCCAGCATCTAATAAAAAATTGAATCAATAAGCCATAAATGATGCTGATATGAATTATCAAAGAGACATTTGATTTTGTTGTATGTGCTATAAAAATAATCAGTATTATCAATGTATATTGGAATCTTTATAGTCCATTGAATCAAACATGAGTGAAGTTTGAGTCAAATAAATGGAAGAGGGAACAGAGAATGCAAATCAGAGAAAGTTAGGGCTTCAGTAGTCTGTTTACTGTTTCTATAACTACCCTAGTCTGAAGGAAGGAAAAGAGGCGGAGGACAGTGAGAGAACAGAGGACAGATAAAGGAATTATGACAAAGGAGTAAAGGGTAGAGGCAAAAAAAAGGGGGAGGTTTGAGGAGAAGGGAGAGTTTTCTTTTACCAAGAAGTAATAACAGTAGTAAGAATGGAGAAAGGAAGCAGTGAAGATGGGTAAGAAAGGCAAAACAAATGTGATAAATCCAACATGCGTGGGGTTTCGATGGGAGGGGGAAATGAACAGAGGGAGTAGGGGGATCTTAAACCACCATCACCTTAGAAAAATTCAAAAGGAGAAACAAAGGACAAAATATGGTTTTGATATTCTAAACCTCCTTGTTATTGATTTTACTGCTTAGATTATATTCATGCATGCTGTATCTAAGAGAATATTGATTTTACTTGATTTCATTGATTTGAGACTAAAATTTACTAATTGGATTAATTAAACCTTCATGGCTTGCAATCTAC
This sequence comes from Calotriton arnoldi, assembly GCA_963921515.1. Classification (NCBI taxonomy): domain Eukaryota; kingdom Metazoa; phylum Chordata; class Amphibia; order Caudata; family Salamandridae; genus Calotriton; species Calotriton arnoldi. Next base: position 250,069 of record CAWUFW010012329.1, on the reverse strand, counting down.
TCCTCTCTGTCTTTACTGTGGGGCAAAATCTGCTTCACTGTTAATGAGATGCTATTGAGCTACGTTTTTTCAGCGTCAGTTTGAGACAAAGACCTTCCTGGGTGGTGATAGTGGAGTTTCGAGTTTGCGCTGAGGTTATTGAGGTGCAAAGAAACCTTCCTTTATGTTATGTAATCTAGCTCCCACATCTAACCAGGGGCTTCAGTGGGGTGGTCTTGGACAGGCAGGAATTAAAAGACGATAGTGAAACGGGTCCTTTGGAGCCTTGGTCGATTCTGATCTATGACTGTAAAAATTGTTAAAGTCTTTTACATCAATAATGTAGTACCTTTTTACATTTGCTTGTTTTACTTCATCTTTCACTCCGTAAGAATGTTTATTTTTACCAGAATGCTGTGTTTGTATAATTTATTTCATGCAGCATATTACTCTTGAATAGTGCACATTGTGAACAGAGTCTGCTCTTGTGGGTTCTGGTTGTGGTGGGTTTTTACAATGGGTCTCAACTGAGGCCAAAGGCAGTGCAAGTTCCTCACAGTGCAGTGAGCCATAAAGTTGCTCAAAACACATGCTCAACCAGTTCTTGGTCTCTATGCGAAAGTGAGTGAAGGAGCTGCATACCTGTCGACATATTGAGAGAGCAGAGTGCGTACAATAGAGTAGGTGTGTTGTGTCTGGGGGGAGAGGGTGAAGTGAATGAGATGCAAGGAAGTACATGCAGGAGAGATTAAGGAGAGGGTCAACAAGAGGAAAGAAATGAGGTCTGAGATGTACATTTTTCACAAAGATTTGGGGAGAAAAAGGGTGTCAGGGCCGAACGTAGGGACTGCAGACGAAAGTGGTGTAAAGGTAAGAACAGGAGTGATTGAGGGACTCAGAAGACAACAACCCCTTCCACAGACCTTCTTCGTAATGTTTAATTCACAGTCTCATATTTTCAGCTTTGAAAATTTTAAATTGTCATTTTTCACAGCAAAATCTTTTTGTTATTCATTTATCTGATGATAAGCATTGTGAAAGACAACAGGTCTGGCTTGCTTTTGTTGTGTGTCCATTACTGTGTCAGATGTCTGGATGCAACAACAGCAAGCTCACAGAGAGGCACCAAAATACTGGTTGGATGGAATGCAATAGGAAGCTCAGGATTTTAGGGTACATGTTTTAAACCACACCCTTATTTACAAAGGCCACACCTCATGGAAAGGTTTCCTGGTTATGCTTCTTAGGCCACACCCCTTTTAGAGACCGCCCACGTTTCCACCGCACCTAAAGCATTGTATCTAACCATTTTGAGTAATACATTTGTGAATTTTCCTCCCCTCCTTTCATCACCCCACTCATACCACCCTCCGACATATAGACTACAACACCAGTATTACTAACCCTCATCTGAACCCCAGCAACTCTCCGCCTTCCGAGAACAAGGTAGGCCACTGTAGTTTCCCTGGAAAAGAGTTTTCCTCCACACAGGGTGGGGGTCAAATCTCAACACGCGGCCTTTTTATATCTTGGAAAGGGGGGAAAACCCCAAGAGCTCCCTCTGTAGCAGCACCAACAAAACACCCTGGGAGGCCAGTGGTGTAGCTATCAATGGTGCAGCAGGTGCAGTGGCACTGGTGTCTCCTGGCTGCCAGAGGCCCAATCAACCCTAATAACATATCTTATTTAGTACTCAAAAGGGAAATATATGGCCCATTTTCTGTGCTTGCATTAGTCTCAATAGCACCCTTGGTATGCCACAATGAGAGGCCAAAATGACTAAAATTATTTCTGAAATTACTTTGCCAGAGACCACAGGTGTAAGAAAGCAAAGAGATGGGTATCGGGGCACTGCATTTCATGCAGAACTTTCAGTTATTACATGCACATAGAAGCCTGCTGGGCAATGCACATGCCAGGTAGGTAACCTGGTTAGCACATTAGCGTCTTTGAAAGAAACCCAGTCACACCCAGAAAACCTATGACACATTTAATGAGCAAGAATAACTTTATACTGCTGCAAGCTTATAACACATCTAATGAGCAAGTATATCTTTATACTGCCACAGACTAATAACACATCTAATAAGCAAGCATATCTTTATACTGCCACAAACTTATAACACATCTAATGAGTAAGCATATCTTTATACAGCCACAAACTTATAACACATCTAATAAGCAAGCATATCTTTATACTGCTACAAACTTATAACACATCTAAAGAGCAAGAATATCTTTATACTGCCACAAACACATAATACATCTAATGAGCAAGCATATCTTTATACTGCCACAAACCTATAACACATCTAAAGAGCAAGCATATCTTTATACTGCCACAAACACATAATACATCTAATGAGCAAGCATATCTTTATACTGCCACAAAAGTATAACACATCTAATGAGCAAGCATATCTTTATACTGCCAAAAACTTATAACACATCTAATAAGCAAGCATATCTTTATACTGCTACAAACTTATAACACATCTAAAGAGCAAGCATATCTTTATACTGCCACAAACATATAATACATCTAATGAGCAAGCATATCTTTATCCTGCCACAAACACATAACACATCTAATGAGCAAGCATATCTTTATACTGCTGCAAACTTATAACACATCTAATGAGCAAGCATATCTTTATACTGCCACAAACATATAATACATCTAATGAGCAAGCATATCTTTATACTGCCACAAACTTATAACACATCTAATGAGTAAGCATATCTTTATACTGCCACAAACACATAATACATCTAATGAGCAAGCATATCTTTATACTGCCACAAACACATAATACATCTAATGAGCAAGCATATCTTTATACTGCTGCAAACATATAGCACATCTAATGAGCAAGCATATCTTTATACTGCCACAAACCTATAACACATCTAAAGAGCAAGCATATCTTTATACTGCCACAAACACATAATACATCTAATGAGCAAGCATATCTTTATACTGCTGCAAACATATAGCACATCTAATGAGCAAGCATATCTTTATACTGCCACAAACCTATAACACATCTAAAGAGCAAGCATATCTTTATACTGCCACAAACATATAATACATCTAATGAGCAAGCATATCTTTATACTGCCACAAAAGTATAACACATCTAATGAGCAAGCATATCTTTATACTGCCAAAAACTTATAACACATCTAATAAGCAAGCATATCTTTATACTGCTACAAACTTATAACACATCTAAAGAGCAAGCATATCTTTATACTGCCACAAACATATAATACATCTAATGAGCAAGCATATCTTTATCCTGCCACAAACACATAACACATCTAATGAGCAAGCATATCTTTATACTGCTGCAAACATATAGCACATCTAATGAGCAAGCATATCTTTATACTGCTGCAAACATATAGCACATCTAATGAGCAAGCATATCTTTATACTGCCAAAAACTTATAACACATCTAATAAGCAAGCATATCTTTATACTGCTACAAACTTATAACACATCTAAAGAGCAAGCATATCTTTATCCTGCCACAAACACATAACACATCTAATGAGCAAGCATATCTTTAAACTGCCACAAACACATAACACATCTAATGAGCAAGCATATCTTTATGCTGCCACAAATTCAAATCAACTTCAAATTTTATAAAACTGTTCTATCAATTAAAATCATTACAGCCCAATATGTGTCCCCCCTAAACCCCTGCAACCCCCCTCCACCCGCCCAGTAGCCATAAAACCCTCCTTACACAGACTTTAAATCATTATTTGCACACTTCCTTTATAACACCAGTTCAGATAATTCAAATATTGCGCATACACTTCCCGGTCTCATATTAGAGTTCCTGACGCCTAATTCGCAAACCAGATTTAAAACACATGCCAACATATAAAACTTACAGTTAAAACTGAGTAATTATCTTCATTACTCATAGCCCACCCTAGCAGATACGATAACCCTTCAAAGAGTAGTATTCCCTAATTTACCCAACACTAGGATACTTAGAATGAGGAGCAAAGTGGAATCCCGAGCCTTGTATTTTTACGGGCACAAACCCACTCAGAACCTCAGTTAGAGGACCGGGACCTCTAATAAATCCTTTGATCGCAATTCACACTTACCATCATTGCACACAACCCATCCTAATAAAATCCTTGCCCAACATGAATCTGTAATTCCTAGTTATCCTTCAGTTAAAATTACACAATTCCCTTTATTGCACACAGCCCACCATAATAAAATGCTCTGATAAAGCGCTTAGCAAATCAAAATCTGTAGGCCCTAGATCATCCTTTAGTTAAAATTGCAAATTTCCCATTCTTGCACACAACCCATCCTACTAAAGTCTATGACAAGACAGAGAAAGTCCCTAGTTAACCCCACTCAGCGGACCCTAAGGTATTGTCTAAATACAGGCCAATTTCTCTGCTCCCTGCCCAAGCTACTGGAGAAAAGTGTCAACTGGCTATGCTACCTGGAGGCTAATAACTATTTGCACCCGAGTCAGTCAGGCTTTAGATCTAATTTTGGTACTGAAACAGCCCTGCTTGAGTTAACACAGTATATCAGAGACACCCTTGATGCGGGGAGGAAGGCTGTGCTGGTATTGCTAGATCTATCCGCAACCTTCGACACAGTCCCTTATTCCAGGCTCTTAGCCTTCCTCCAGTAAGTTGAACTATAGCGTTAGGCTTTGAAATGGCTGGCCTCCTTCTTAAGGGACAGAGGACAGGAGGTGTAGACCCCATCATTCTTCTCAGGGTCAACAGAGTTAACAGTGGGGGTTCCTCAAGGCTGGGCCCTAAGCCCCACTCTGTTAAATATCTATCTCATGCCACTGGCACATCTGGCGGAAGCCTGCGGGGCGAAAATAATTTCCTATGCGGATGACATGAAGCTTCTATGCTCCTTCAAAAAAGGAAAGCACATTGCACCGAACCTTATTAAATCCAACCTAGCTGCTGTTTTTCATTGGATGGCCCTCAGCCATCTGAAGTGTAACGAAGATAAGAAAGAAGTTTTGTTCTTCGGCCACAACCTCCTCGCAGCCTGGCAGACCTTTGGCCAGAGGGGAATCTCCATCTAGGCCCGCAATCTGGAATCGTTCAGAACCTGGGGATCAAGTTCGATAATCTCCTGTTCTTTCAGCAACAAGTCTTATCTTATCTTAATCTTTATTCGATCAACCAAAAGTAGATCATAATAGATGCACAGAAAGAATCATACAATAAAAAAAAAAAAACTGAAGTATTAAAAACATCAGGCCCGATTCACAGAACTAACTTAAGACAAAATCCTAAACTTACTACCATTTTGGTATTCACAGAAGGCACTTACTCATTTTGGTATTCACAGAAGGCACTTACTTACTCATTTTGAGTAACTTACTCATTTTGAGTAACTTACTCATTTTGTGTAACTTACTCATTTTAGTATTCACAGAAGGCACTTACTCATCAAGGAGTAAGTGTCTTCTGTGAATACTAAAATGAGTAACTCACTCATTTTGAGTAACTTACTCATTTTGTGTAACTTACTCATTTTGGTATTCACAGAAAGCACTTACTCATCAATGAGTAAGTGCCTTCTGTGAATACCAAAATGAGTAAGTTACACAAATGAGTAAGTTACTCAAATGAGTAAGTTACTCAAAATGAGTAAGTAAGTGCCTTCTGTGAATACCAAAATGAGTAAGTGCCTTCTGTGAATACCAAAATGGTAGTAAGTTTAGGATTTTGTCTTAAGTTAGTTCTGTGAATCGGCCCATCTACAATAAAATTCATAAATAACATACAGGAGTAAAAATGCTAAAAATCAGTACAAAAATAGCGATATATTATTCAAATGGGCTTGCATCCCCTGACAAGCGCTTTAAGGGAAATAAAGTGCATAGGTTCAGATTCAGCATCATAGTGAAGAACCGACAATTCATGATACACGTAGATATATATACATTAAAGATTAGAACATCATGCTCCTTCTTTGTGCTAAAGTGCACTTCAAAAGCTAGCAACTGAGTAACGTGTCTCGATTGTGTCGTTGAAAAAAAAGAATAGGGCAGCCTTACACTTTGAAAATTTGTGTCTACGCAACAATGATAATAAAAACCTCCTTGTAAACGGCAGATAATATCGACAAAAAATACAAAATGTAGTAAAGTTTGGCTAGATTGCTCGTCACATGGACAATTACCAATAGTAGCTGAGGAATATTGACCCAGCGGAAAGCATATCAGCCATCGAAAGGAACCTAACATAAATCTGCCCAGTAGGGTTGTCTCATACACATTTATCACATATAATAAATAAGGGGCTATTGCTGGCACCATCTGAATGATACAGTAATCCCTAACCAAGGGTTAGGACACTTCTGTTAATTCCCTAGAGGCCTGTCTATACTTAACAAAGCTATCCTGGACCCAATATTTGTCCATTTTCATGATGGTCTCCGGGTGCCCACCAAAAGTGCACAACCATGAGGCAGAAAGCCATCCTTGATATATTTTAGCCACGGGATGGCCAGCCCACGCTCACAAGACAAGAAATCTCTAATATCTGCCCGATTAAGGTCAGCTTCCTTGTTTGCCCATAATGAGCACCAGAGGGGCAGCATTGATGGTATCCTGCACAGACTCCATACCAAGCTCCTGGTGCAGGCAAAAATGCAGGGACGAGGGGGGGATGCCCAGTAGTCGGCGACAAAATCTATTTTCCTTCAACTGCATAACACCCACATCCCTGCATCCCCAGATACCCATTCCATAAGTTAAAATTGGCAAACATTTCCGATTATATATTTCCAAAATCGGTACAATAGGTTTTTTACCAATAGTCATGGCGAGCGAAAAGGTAGTGCCTACAGCTCGAGTATAATGAGTGATCCTATTGTTGATGCAAGTTGACAAGGTATACCTATCATCGAACACCATGCCCAAGTAAGAAACGAGCTTACCCTATCTAATTTCTTACCATCAATATTTAAGGTACTGGTTTTTGTATTTCTGGGGCCGCATACCAATGTTTTCGTAAGGTTTTTCTCCAAATCCAATCTTCTCGTAAAACTAACATAGCTGAAAATCAGGCTCTTGAGGCCAGTGGCCGTCCTTGCCAGAAGAACCGCATCGTCTGCGTATAGGAACGCAGGCACGGCCTTTTGCTCAACATATGGAACGTCCGCCCCAACAGATACCAATGCTCTTTCCAGGTTGTTTGTATAGAGCAAAAAGAGAATCGGGGCAAGGACACATCCCTGACGCACCCTACCGTCAACTCTAAAGGGTTCTGTGCATTCACCAGCAGTGCCAAATCTTGCAGATGCTGTGAGATCATAATGTAGGAGTCTCAGGAATGAGACCAAACCCCCATCAACACCCATACTCTCTAAAATAGACCACAAATTGGATCTACATACACAATCGAAGACGCTCCACAAATCAATAAACGCCAGATGGGTAGAGGCGCCCTTTGCATATTTATATTTTGCCACAATAAGGTGGAGGTTGAAGCACAGTTCAATAGTCACAAACCCCTTTCTGAACCCATACTGAGTTTTGGATGGAATGCTATTTTTGTTTATCCAGACAATAAAGCGGTCCAAGACTACTCTAACAATAAGTTTTGCTGTAGTGTCTAGGAGAGATATAGAGCGATAACACTTTACATAGTGGACATTTCCCTTTTTAAAAATGGGGACGATAGTTGATGTGCACCACGACATAGGCACATCCGACAACAAACAGAATTAAATACACAAGTGAGAACAGGGGTCTAAAACCCCCGGTTTTCCCTGAATAAATCAAGGGAAACATCATCCGGACCTGGCGCCTTCTTGCACCGGCTATCGACAATCGGCTTAAGGCCCTCTTCCTCACTAAAATCAAGTTTTATGCAAAAGGGATCAGCCATCGGCGCTTCAACAGCAGCCCTATTGTCAGTAGCATACATCTCAGAAAAATGCACCCACCAGGCCTCAGCCGTAATATGAACCGTTACTTTGTCTTGGGAAGTCGAGGGAGAAAAGACTGACCGCACTGCCTTACAAAAGGCTTGAGAATCTTTAAGCTAACAGGCTCTAACTATAGACTACATAGAAAAATAACGGGTGGTGGGGTATGGACTGCGCAAATTAATGCAACTAGATGTATCAAAACAGTTTTTTCAATTCTATCATGTATGAGAGAGCTCAAAGGGCATTGAACAGCGACCACCCAGCGTTGTTAGATGAGTGCAGACACTGTCTACACACATATGTTAAAAAGAACAGAATCAATGTCCTGAGTAACGCTCATATATTAATGCCAACAATAAGTCCACACAGTAGTCTTCTCCAGTGTTCTTCCTGGTAGTTTATTATGCCAGATCTTGTCAGGTGAGTACTTCAGTTCTTATTTTCTTTTCAACAACAGATAGTCACAAAGCCAACACGTGTTTCGTCTTTTAGGCAGTCACCCAAGACTTCCACAGGGCTCTAATAAATAAATACAAAGGCTCCATTATAACACAATGAAGCAAGATGTACAATAATCGCAAACACTATCACCAAAGATAGTGAATTGAAAAACGAAGGAAAAGGCCACCTCAAGACAGACCATACTTTTTAACCCAGTATGGTTCTCAAAGAGTGATATTAAAATGAAATAGTTTCATCAAATAAAGAAAAAAGGTTATAATAGAAATATACCCAAAAGTGCTCCTCCAAATGTAAGAGGAAAAGAAGAACCCAGACTCCAAAGGTTAATTGATTATTAATAGATCCACATCCAAAGTGCATTATTTCTAGAAAAAGGGGGAACAGTGAAAAAGTTTAAAGCACAATTTATCTCGTGCAATAATCTATCAAGCTACTATATTCCAAAAAAAGAAACTCACCGCGAACAACGATCTCCAAAGAGTTGATAAATGTATAGTCTCTCTATCTGAGATGATAAGATGTTGTCATCAAAGTAAAAAAGTGCCCTGTAGTAGAGTGCAAATAAACACCATACTCAGTAATAATCAGCCTCTTGAAAATGTCTAACTATAACTCACAAATTAAACTGACAATAAGTAAAAGACTCACCAATCAATATGCAAGTCATGAGGAACGGCAATATATTTCCAATGAAGAATATTCTTATTAAAATATGGAAATTCGTCCTAACGGGACCATGGAGGGAAAGAATAAAAGGAAAAAGAACCTTATATAGAACAAATATATTCCAATGTTGCAAAAAATATCTTAGAAAACATTCCTGTAATAGACTAATATTGTAAACACACTGGCATCGCAGGAGCCCACGTGTGAGAAGTTGGCCTGGCATATGCTGTCCACTAGTTATAGTGGGCCCCTTGCACCAGTCCAAGCGACCCTTATTGATGGTAGGTTTAAAGACAACCTTTATTGAAAGCTATCCTAGTGGTAGCTATGGAGAGCAGCCTTCAGGCTAAGTCTTGAAGGAGTGTAAAGCAGCTTGGTTTACCAGATTATAACCTCTTGAATGACCAAATGAAAGGAGAACCACACAAGGTATATATATAAAATATATGTATTTATTTCTAAACACTAACTACTAATCTCTTTATGAGATTAGAGTCCAAGATACACAATATCACAGTATAAAAACGACAGTAAATAGCACAATATACAATGGGCCCCAGGGGGACCAAACCATATATTAAGAAAGTGGTATAAGAACCACGACTTGACTAGACACAGTGCCTAGAGCACGTAGAATCGCTGGGACCCCAAGGAACCACCCAAGGTAGTGACACAGGAGACCCACGGGGACGTGTGCAGTGTGAGAACACAGCCGCGAGCGCCGTAGGATTCTATGAGGAAAGTCGCAGTTGGAATTTTAAAGCAAAAGGACACTTAGGAGAGGACTTTGAGCAAACCCCTTTAGACTTCAGGGGTTCTAGGGCCAACACCCACGGGAGCACCGTATAACTCGAGTTACCTCACCCAGGGAGCCGGGTGCATAGGTGTCAAAGGGTGTTGGGAATCGTCGTTGATTTCAATGGCGATCTGCTGCAAAGTGCTGCTGTCGTGAAGAAGAAAAGTGTCCGGGATGATCCAAGCCTGGATCGAAGATGTGAAGAACCTGAAAGCAGAGGGGACAGAGTCTGGGTCACTAGCCAGGGACCAGGAGCGGAGCAATCGAATGCCCACCGATGTCTGGTGCTTCAGGTGCGAAGAGGTGAAGCTTGACTCTGCAGCCACGGGGCCCCGGAGAAGTCAAGGATGACCAGGAGCCGGCTTCGAGCAGACCCACAAAGGATGTCGAGTGCTGGGGTGTCGGTGCTCGGATTGAACACAACAAGACTTGGCAACAGCAACCCACGCAGGAAGAGAAAAGATGCTTCTATGCGGACCAGCAAGGTCCTGGGGACTCCCCAAGCAATGGAGAGTCAGGGCACGTCTGGAGCAATCAGGGAAGCCCAATAAAAGTTAGAGTTGCCTTCTTGGGCACCCACAGGTCAACAGACCAGGGATCGCAAAGGGACCTCAAGAGGAATCACAAAATGGCAGCCCACGGAACACTTGTTGAGTGTAGGCCGGCAATCTGCAGTGTAATTACTGCTCGGAGTTAGGGCTACAAGTAACCCAAAGCTCAGCCTCCGGGGTTGCCGGAAAGCTGATGCTTCTGCAAATGGTCACGGTGTCCAGGGGTTCGGGTTGCACGGTCTCCATGAGGGATACAGGCCTCAGACTTGCTGTGGGCACAGATCAATCTCAGGGACCTCGGGAACCCACCTCCTGTGTGGCAAAAGTCCGCAGGAGCTTCGGAGATGCCAACCGGTCAGTTGCGCTAAAGGTGCCTGCCTTGCAGGGGAGTAACTCCTTTACTCCAAGGGAGATTCTTCAGTCATCCAGCATAGTGTAGATCGTCGAAGTACTTGGTTTCTGTGTCAGAGTTTAGTCCAGGTGTAATTAAAGTCCTGTAGTCAGGGGTTCCTACTTTATACCCAAGGAAGGGGTGGGACAAACTCTGGGGACCCACCTATGGGAGGGTCAGGAAAGAGGGGTGGCTACACCCATTTCCTTTGTCCAGTTTCACGCCAGAGCAGGGGCTGGTAGCCCCTGCAACCGGTTTGAGCTGGACTATGCACAGGGACACCAAATGTGCCCCCAGTGCAGACTTCAAAGCACTCTTGGAGTGCACCCACCCAGCCCCAATACACTAAAGCCTGTCTGGAAGGTAGTCACACCTCCCTGTGACAGGAAACCTATTGTCCAGGCCTCCCCTGCCGGAGTTTCGTCCAGCAGCAGGAGGGCAGACTCGTGTCTGTGGCTGCAGCATCCATTTTGTGATGCCAGGGTTCTGTTAAGCTGGTACCGGGTGTACCGGTGGTGCCATGTTTCTCCCTCTAGTAGGGTGGAATCATACCTCCCACCCCAGTTACTGGGGTGGAGGTATGATTCAAGGTGTTTGACACCAAACACGACATGTTTCCATGCAGCCATTATCAAGTTAGCATTTACCGCGAGGTTATAATGCACTTAAGAGTATATGGTCTGGCTGCATCACAAACAACCCCAGAATAAAGATTCCGAAAGCTGCAGAGGGGCTCTGCTCATGCATGAGCACCCTCTCACATAAAACCCAGCACCCTGCCTTCAGGATTGTTAAGGCCTGCCATAGGGGTGACTGATAGGTTTACATGTGCAGTGATATGGAGAGATATAAGGAACCTATATCTCAGTAAGGGGTGCATACACCACCTTACACAGGCTGCTGTAGCAGACCTGTTGTGTCATTTTAAAAGCTTCCCAGGGGTGGCACAATACATGCTGCAGCCCCTGGTAGGCCTCTGGGGTACCTATGCCCTGGGTATATAGTATACCATATACTAGGGACTTATAAGGGTACCCCAGAATCCAATCTGGAGTGTACCTAAAGTACATACAATCAATTTAAGGGGAAAGCAGATAGGCTGGGGTCCTGAATAGCAGGATCCCAGCCAAACTAAGTCAAAAACCAGCAAAACCCCAGGAAAAAAGTGCCAGCCCCTGCTCTGGCACGAAACTGGACAAAGGAAATGGGTGTAGCCACCCCTCTTTCCTGACCCTCCCATAGGTGGGTCCCTAGAGTTTGTCCCACCCCTTCCTTGGGTATAAAGTAGGAACCCCTGACTACAGGATTTTAGATTACACCTGGACTAAACTCTGACACAGAAACCAAGTACTTTGATGATCTACACTATGCTGGATGACTGAAGAATCTCCCTTGGAGTAAAGGAGTTACTCCCCTGCAAGGCAGGCACCTTTAACGCAACTGACCTGTTGGCATCTCCGAAGCTCCTGCGGACTCCGAAGAATATTGCCACACAGGAGGTGGGTTGCCAAGGTCTCTGAGGTTGATCTGTGCCCACAGCAAGTCTGAGGCCTGTATCCCTCATGGAGACCGTGCAACCCGATCCCCTGGACACCGCAACCATTTGCAGAAGCATCAACTTTCCGGCAACCTCTGAGGCTGAGCTTTGGGTTACTTGTAGCCCTGACCCCGAGCAGTAATTATGTTGAAGATTGCCGGCCTACACTCAACGAGTGTTCCGTGGGGATGCCATTTTGTGATTCCTCTTGAGGTCCCTTTGCGATCCCTGGTCCATTGACCTGTGGGTCCCCAAGAAGGCAACTCTAACTTTTATTGGGCTTCCCTGGTTGCTCCAGATATGCCCTGACTCTCAATTGCTTGGGGAGCCCCCAGGACCTTGCTGGTCCGTACAGAAGCATCTTTTTTTTCCTGTGTGGGTTGCTGTTGCCAAGGCTTGTTGTGTTCAATCCGAGCACCGACACCCCAGCACCCGACATCTTTTGTGGGACAGCTCGAATCCGGCTCCTGGTCATCCTTGACATCTCCGGGACCCCGTGGCTGCAGAGTCAAGCTTCACCTCTTCACACCTGAAGCACCCGACATCGGTGGGCATTCGATTGCTCCGCTCCTGGTCACTGGCTAGTGACCCAGACTCTGTCCCCTCTGCTTTCAGGTTCTTCACATCTTCGATCCAGGCTTGGATCTTCCCGGACACTTGTCTTCTTCACGGCAGCAGCACTTTGCAGCAGATCGCCATTGAAATCAACGACGATTCCCGACACCCTTTGACACCTATGCACCCGGCTCCCCTGGGTGAGGTAACTCGAGTACTACGGTGCTCCCATGGGTGTTGGCCCTAGAACCCCTTAAGTCTAAAGGGGTTTGCTCAAAGTCCTCTCCTAAGTGTCCTTATGCTTTAAAATTCCAACCGCGACTTTCCTCATAGAATCCTACGGCGCTCGCGGCTGTGTTCTCACACTGCACACGTCCCCGTGGGTCTACTGTGTCACTACTTTGGGTGGTTCCTTGGGGTCCCAGCGATTCTACGTGCTCTAGGCACTGTGTCTAGTCAAGTCGTGGTTCTTATACCACTTTCTTAATATATGGTTTTGTCCCCTCCTGGGGTCCATTGTATATTGTGCTATTTACTGTCGTTTTAATACTGTGATATTGTGTATCTTGGACTCTAATCTCATAAAGAGATTAGTAGTTAGTGTTTAGAAATAAATACATATATTTTATATATATACCTTGTGTGGTTCTCCTTTCATTTGGTCATTCAAGAGGTTATAATCTGGTAAACCAAGCTGCTTTACACTCCTTCAAGACTTAGCCTGAAGGCTGCTCTCCATAGCTACCACTAGGATAACTTTCAATAAAGGTTGTCTTTAAACCTACCATCAATAAGGGTCGTTTGGACTGGTGCAAGGTGCCCACTATAACTAGTGGACAGCATATGCCAGGCCAACTTCTCACATTGGTGTGCAGCGGTCGGATTCAAGCTTGCTATTGCTTTACCAGATAATGTCTTTGAGTGACTAACTGAAAACCACTATAGGTACATAGGTACATATAAATCAAGTTTAGAATACAGTAAGTTCTACTGAACTTAGAGTTGTGTGTCAAGGGCTTAGCACACCCTTTCTACAACTCAAGAGAGTTTAGTAGGCCCCACTAGAGTAGGTAGGTGCGTACACCACACCACACTAGTCATGTCTTCAAGGGCAGAAACCAGTGGGTCTCTCCCAACTAAGTATGACCATGTCTCATACCAAGAATTGAGGACTATGTGTGCCTCTAGGAAATTGAAGACAGGGAAAAGCCCAACCGCCCAACATCTCATAAAGTTGTTGCTTGCAGATGACCTCAATAAGACCCCAGGGTCTGATGAGGCTGGCAGAGGGGGTGGGGCAGCAGAAGAGGAAAGGCCAGGTAGTGAGCACTACTATGACCCAGACTCTGATGCTGGCCAGGGGGATCAAAATGATTCCAACCTGGAAAATCCAATTCTTCCTGAAGGTGAGGAAGGAGACCCCAGTGGGGTTCTCTTTACCCGACCTGGAAGGGTTAATAGTCTACCAAGAAGATCAAGATCTCCTTCTCAGGAATCTAATCATTCTGGTACTTCTATAGTGCCCTCTGCTTCCCATAAAAGGGCATCCTCTTATGAGAAGAAATGCCAACTGCTTGAGTTTGAGAGAGCTAAGCTCAGAATCAAAAGAGAGCAATTGGCCTTAGACAGGGAATCCCTGGAGCTTCAGAAAGCTTCTCAGAAGTTGGGGCTAGAGACCCATGGTGGCAGCAACAGTGTCCCTAGGAGTAGAGAAGATACTCATCCCCATAGGAACCTGAACAAGATTGTCCCTCCCTACCAGAGTGGGGATGACATCCACAAATGGATAACTGCACTGGAGAGGGCCTGTAAAGTACAGAGGGTCCCTCAGGAGCAGTGGGCAGCAATTTTGTGGCTCTCCTTTGCAGACAAAGGTAGAGACAAGCTCCTCACTGTAAGAGAAGAGGATGCTGACAATTATAAAGTCCTGAAGAGTGCTCTGATTGAAGGGTTTGGCCTAACCACTGATCAATACAGGTTAAAGTTCAGAGACACCCAAAAGGCACAGACTCAGGACTGGGTTGACTTTGTAGATTGTGCTACTAAGGCCCTGGAAGGTTGGATACATGGCAGCAAGGTGCATGACTATTTAGGATTGTACAATTTGATTATGAGGGAGCAGATCCTTAATAATTGTCAAAACCAGCTTTTACACCAGTACCTGGTGGACTCTGATCTGACCTCTCCCCAAGAATTGGGAAAGAAGGCAGACAAATGGGTCAGAACCAGAGTAAAGCCAAAGAATCAGGGTGGTGACCAGAAGAAAGATTCTTCCAAAAACCAAGAGAAAGGTGGGGATTAATCAAAAGACAAATCCCCTACAGGGCCCCAAACGTCCTCTCCTGGGGGTGGGTCCCAAACTCCTTCCTCCCCTGAAAAGAAACCTTATTGCCATTACTGTAAGAACCCTGGCCACTGGAAAAAGGACCCCAGTTGCTCCAAGGCTGGCAATAAGGAGAATGTTCCTTCCAGCAATACTACCACTCCTCCTGGTACTACAAGTAGTAATCCCCCAGGTGGTAGTACTGCCCCCAAAAAGTTAGGTGGGTTGGTATAGGGAAATGAGGTGGACCCCAGCTTTTCAAGGTCCTCCTCACAGGCCTCCATAGTCATTGATGGTGGCATGGGATTTGCCACTTTTACTATGAGTCCCAATACTTTGGGCAAGTACAGACAGGAGCCCTTAATAAATGGTCAGAAAGCTGTGGCCTTCAGGGACACAGGGGCTAGTGTCACCATGGTGACAGGGAAACTAGTCCCCCCTCAACAGCTTTTACCTGAGTTCAAGTACCAGGTGACCAACATTGATGGTATCAGAACAGATCATCCCATGGCCCTAGTCAATCTCAGCTGGGGAGGGGTCACTGGCCCAAAGAGAGTGGCAGTGGCCCCAAACTTGCCTGTAGATTGCCTGTTGGGCAATGATCTGGAGGTTTCAGCCTGGGCTGAAGTTGAATACCAGGCCCATTTAAAAATGTTGGGCCTCTCTGAGAAGGTTGGTGGGGCTGTTAGGGCCTCAGCCCCATCCCAGGGAAATTTTGGAGAAGTGGAGCCTGAAAGAGTGGCCCACTCTACTCCACAAGAGAGCAGAAGGGTTGAAGAAAAGTCTTCTTCCCCCAGACTATAGGTAAGGGTCAGCTTCCTCAGGGAACTGATCCTACCCCTAGTGAAGGAACTGCCCCAGAGGTGGTCAGGCCTGGCCTGGCAACACCCCTGATGGCAGGGGACCCTTCCAAGGTGGTACCCAGTCTGGAGCAGGTAACCTGCCCCTCTCTACCCTCCCTCTGTCAGCCCAGGGCTGCAGAGGTCAGGGAGGTCAGTGGACCCCTAAGGGCTCCCTGTCCAGAGGAACCCCCTCATCCACAGATTAGGGGCACCCAGTCTAGTAGCCCTAGCAAGGTGAAAATTCCTCAGCACACTGAGGGAACCCTCTTACCATTGGATAGGACCTCCCCAGATGGATTCTGTTGGGCAAAGGCAAACCTGGGATCAAGTGGTTCCAAACCTACCATGTCCCTCCAGTGTTCCAACCAAAGGGACCCAACCCCCAGCTGTAGGCAGCCAGAGGTTGACCCTTAGGGTCAGATACAACTCAGTCATGGAAAGAAAGGCCTCCATGGTGACCAGTGATCTGAGGAACCTGAGGCCAACTTTATTAGGGCCTCACTTCTATACTCAGACACCCCACCAGCCTTTTACTTTGCCAAAACACACCACAGGTAGTAATTCCAAATGGTGGAGATCATCCAATACCCTTGGGGTTAGGAATTGCTTAGTGGACCATAAGACGGTGTAACCATGCTAGTGCAGGTTCTTCCTTATATGGCCACTTAGTCAATAAAGGCTCAACTGGACAAGGTTAGCCTTATCTCCTTTTGTTTCGGGGGGGGTGGGTTATGTAGGAAGGTGGAATCTGAGTGCATGATTGCCCCCACTTTTTTCCTGGTGTTTTGCTGGTTTTCGACTTAGTTTGGCTGGGATTCTGCTATTCAGGACCCCAGCCTATCTGCTTTCCCCTTAAATTGATTGTATGTACTTTAGGTACACTCCAGATTGGATTCTGGGGTACCCTTATAAGTGCCTAGTATATGGTTTACTATATACCAATGGGCATAGGTACCCTAGAGGCCTACCAGGGGCTGCAGCATGTATTGTGCCACCCCTGGGAAGCTTTTTAAAATGACACAACAGGTCTGCTACAGCAGCCTGTGTAAGGTGGCGTATGCACCCCTTACTGAGATATAGGTTCCCTATATCTCTCCATATCACTGCACATGTAAACCTATCAGTCACCCCTATGGCAGGCCTTAACAATCCTGAAGGCAGGGTGCTGGGTTTTATGTGAGAGGGTGCTCATGCATGAGCAGAGCCCCTCTGCAGCTTTCGGAATCTTTAATCCGGGGTTGTTTGTGATGCAGCCAGACCATATACTCTTAAGTGCATTATAACCTCGCGGTAAATGCTAACTTGAGAATGGCTGCATGGAAACATGTCGTGTTTGGTGTCAAACACCTTGGAATCATACCTCCACCCCAGTAACTGGTCTGGGAGGTATGATTCTACCCTACTAGAGGGAGAAACATGGCACCACCGGTACACCCTGGCATCACAAAATGGATGCTGCAGCCACAGACACGGGTTTGCACTCCTGCTGCTGGACGAAACTCCGGCAGGGGAGGCCTGGATAATAGGTTTCCTGTCACAGGGAGGTGTGACCACCTCCCAGACAGGCTTTAGTGTATTGGGGCTGGGTGGGTGCACTCCAAGAGTGCTTTGAAGTCTGCACTGGGGGCACATTTGGTGTCCCTATGCATAGTCCAGCTCAAACCGGTTGCAGGGGCTACCAGCCCCTGCTCTGGCGCGAAACTGGACAAAGGAAATGGGTGTAGCCACCCCTCTTTCCTGACCCTCCCATAGGTGGGTCCCCAGAGTTTGTCCCACCCCTTCCTTGGGTATAAAGTAGGAACCCCTGACTACAGGATTTTAGATTACACCTGGACTAAACTCTGACACAGAAACCAAGTACTTCAATGATCTACACTATGCTGGATGACTGAAGAATCTCCCTTGGAGTAAAGGAGTTACTCTCCTGCAAGGCAGGCACCTTTAACACAACTGACCAGTTGGCATCTCCAAAGCTCCTGCGGACTCCGAAGAATATTGCCACACAGGAGGTGGGTTCCCAAGATCTCTAAGGTCGATCTGTGCCCAGCAAGTCTGACGCCTATATCCCTCGTGGAGACCGTGCAACCCGAACCCCTGGACTCCGCAACCATTTACAGAAGCATCAGCTTTCCGGCAACCCCTGAGGCTGAGCTTTGGGTTACTTGTAGCCCTGACCCCGAGCAGTAACTACTCCGAAGATTGCCGGCCTACACTCAATGAGTGTTCCATGGGCCGCCATTTTGTGATTCCTCTTGAGGTCCCTTTGCGATCCCTGGTCCGTTGACCTGTGGGTCCCCAAGAAGGCAACTCTAACTTTTATTGGGCTTCCCTGGTTGCTCCAGACATGCCCTGATTCTCCATTGCTTGGGGAGTCCCCAGGACCTTGCTGGTCCGCAGAGAAGCATCTTTTCTCTTCCTGCATGGGTTGCTGTTGCCAAGGCTTGTTGTGTTCAATCCGAGCACCGACACCCCAGTACCTGACATCCTTTTTGGGACAGCTCGAATCCGGCTCCTGGTTGTCCTTGACGTCTCCGGGACCCCGTGGCTGCAGAGTCAAGCTACACCTCTTCGCACCTGAAGCACCCGACATCGGTGGGCATTCGATTGCTCCACTGCTGGTCACTGGCTAGTGACCCAGACTCTGTCCCCGCTGCTTTCAGGTTCTTCACATCTTCGATCCAGGCTTGGATCATCCCGGACACTTTTCTTCTTCACGGCAGCAGCACTTTGCAGCAGATCGCCATTGAAATCAACGACGATTCCCGACACCCTTTGACACCTATGCACCCGGCTCCCCTGGGTGAGGTAACTCGAGTTATACGGTGCTCCCGTGGGTGTTGGCCCTAGAACCCCTGAAGTCTAAAGGGGTTTGCTCAAAGTCCTCTCCTAAGTGTCCTTTTGCTTTAAAATTCCAACTGCGACTTTCCTCATAGAATCCTACGGCGCTCGAGGCTGTGTTCTCACACTGCACACGTCCCCCGTGGGTCTCCTGTGTCACTACCTTGGGTGGTTCCTAGGGGTCCCAGCGATTCTACGTGCTCTAGGCACTGTGTCTAGTCAAGTCGTGGTTCTTATACCACTTTCTTAATATATGGTTTGGTCCCCCCCTGGGGCCCATTGTATATTGTGCTAGTTACTGTTGTTTTAATACTGTGATAATGTGTATCTTGGACTCTAATCTCATAAAGAGATTAGTAGTTAGAGTTTAGAAATAAATACATATATTTTATATATATACCTTGTGTGGTTCTCCTTTCATTTGGTCATTCAAGAGGTTATAATCTGGTAAACCAAGATGCTTTACACTCCTTCAAGACTTAGCCTGAAGGCTGCTCTCCATAGCTACCACTAGGATAGCTTTCAATAAAGGTTGTCTTTAAACCTACCATCAATAAGGGTCGTTTGGACTGGTGCAAGGTGCCCACTATAACTAGTGGACAGCATATGCCAGGCCAACTTCTCACAGTGTCCATCCTCGAACGTTTTGTAGCTCTGAGTCTAGCCTTATTTACCACGCTTTGATCATATCCTCTAGCGAGGAATCTTGATTCCATGTCTTTAGCGCAGTCTGAAAAATCCTCATCATTACTACAGTTTCTGCGGGCTCTATGAACTCACCATAGGGAATGGCATTCACCTGTACTCTGGGGTGTGCACTAGTAGAGTGCAAAATCGAATTGCAGGATGTGCTCTTTCTGTACAGTTTACATTTGATTTTATCAACATCTACAGTTAATTCCACATCCAAAAATACAATACTCTCTTTGCTATATGACATAGTAAAAGACACATCGTACACATTGTCATTTAAATACTCAAAGAAATCCTTTAGATCTTTTTCACTTCCTGTCCAGATGAGTAGACAGTCATCAATATATCTGCCATAATAGACTATATATTCTTGCCATTTGGTCCCCGATGGGCCCCAGACACGCGCCGCCTCAAACCTACCCATGAAAAGGCAGGCAAAGGACGGCGCAAATCTAGAACCCATCGCGGTCCCGCAAAGTTGTTGGTAGCAGTCTTGTTTGAATAGGAACACATTATGCTCTAAAATCATACGTGACATAGTAATAAGCATCTCAGAGTCTTCTAAAAGTTCCACAGGTCTTTTGAACAAAAAGTATTCAAGAGCCGAAAGGCCCTGATCGTGTCTGATGTTGGTATAAAGCGATACTACGTCTAATGTCACTAGAGTCATAGAGGCATCCCAATTGAAATCCATAAGGATATTCAAAATGTGTTTAGTGTCCCTAATGGTGGAAGGTAAATTGATAACATAAGGTTGTAGGAAGGTGTCTACAAATTCTGAGATCTTCTCAGTTGGACCCCCTATTCCTGAGACTATTGTTTTCTCCGGTGGTCTAGTGGCATGCTTGTGAATCTTGGGGAGTGTGTACAAACAGGGAAATCTAGGATTATCAATTAATAGATATCTATATTCATCATCTTTGATTAAGCCTTTCTCATTCCATTTTTTTAGTTCTAGGTTGACAATTCTCTTGATCTTAAAGATCAGATTACTTGTTAGTTTTTTATAACAATTCGTGTTTGTTAGTTGACCCATAATTTCATCTTCATACAATGTACTGTCCATCACAACAATATTGCCGCCCTTGTCGGCTTCCCTAATGGTGATTTCAACATTTGCACTAAGTTGTTTGAGGGCCATTTGTTCACCTGGTGTGAGGTTATTCGTATGTGACCAAGCCCTTTTATGTTTCATGGTCTCTTCATATTTATCAAGTTCATTGTTGACTATTTTAGAAAAGACCTCAATGTTGTTACCACTGGTCAATTGTGGTGTCCACCGGAACTTAGGTTTCAAACCGCTGTCAACGCTAAAATCAGTACTGCATTCCAAATCAGTTAAAACACGCTACAATAAATCAGGATCGTGTTCACTCTCGGTAATAGATAAAAGTAAAACAGTGTCACGAATATCCTGTATTGATTGATCACCCATTACAATATTACTTGCAGTTTGTTTATTCGGGACAGGATTAGTAGCAAAGAACTTTTTCAGTTTTAAGTTGCGGGCAAATTTATACAGGTCAATCTTCACATCCAACATATCACATTTTGAAGTAGGGCAACAATTCAATCCCTTACCAAGGACAGAAAGCATTTCTTCTGATAATGTTATTTTAGACAAATTAATCACCTGTATTTCCTCAACATCCATAGTTCTTATTGTTTGTTCTTGTTCCAAGAGCGAGTCTCCATTCCCTCTCTTGCTTTCTGATTCCCCTCTCCCACTCCTCCCTCTTTTTGTCTTCCTCTGGCTTCCTCTCTTTGTCGTATATTTGATTCTTTGTTCTCCATACAGATTCGTTGAACTTCTTGTAAAAAAGTGTTAGCAGTATTGGCACCAGATGCTCCCTCAAATATGCCCTCCTCACTATTCGTTGAGATGTTACTGGAGGATGCAACACTGGGTCCAGACATTAAGGAGGATTTACTTTCAACCCGTTGAAGATCAGTTTTCACCAAGTTGTCAAATCTCTTGGCGAAAGTATACACCCTTCCATTTGAATAGTCAATATCATCACGCTTCAACTTGCGTGCTTTCCTCTCTTTAATGTCATCCTCAAATTTACCAAGTATCCCTTCTAAGATGGCATAATTCTTTTTGGTAACCTCAACCAAGTTCAGATCTAGAATTTCCTTCTCTAATGTATCAACTTCTTGTATAACTTTTAACACTTTTCTATCGGCATTCTCAATTAATATGTTCATTAATCTCATGGAATTGCCTGTCAATTCTTTCTCCCATAGGAGGAGTAAATCCTCCTCTAAATCATCATAAGTCGGGAAGATTGTAGAGCGCAGGCCTCTCGGGACCCGTTCAAGTCTTAAATACTCTTTCAAGGTGGCCCCATCCCACCATTTTGCTATCTCAGTTTTTTTCAATTTCTCAAGTCTATTGAATTTAGATTTTAGACCTTCATTGGGTCTATTAACTCCATGAGTGACCGCCTTATTGACAGACACTCCTGCATGGAGGTTTTTAAAGAGATCTTCAGCAACCTTACTTCTGTCACTTCTTGAGCACATGTTTTCACCAAATCTAAACCTTAATAGGTAAGTTGCATAGACTGCCGCAACCCCTAAATAGCAAACATGGAAGGGTGTTTACTTTCGCCAAGAGATTTGACAACTTGGTGAAAACTGATCTGCAACGGGTTGAAAGTAAATCCTCCTTAATGTCTGGACCCAGTGTTGCATCCTCCAGTAACATCGCAACGAATAGTGAAGAGGGCATATTTGAGGGAGCATGTGGTGCCAATACTGCTAACACTTTTTTACGAAAAGTTCAACGAATCCGTATGGGGAACAAATAATCAAATATACGACAAAGAGAGGAAGCCAGAGGAAGACAAAAAGAGAGAGGAGGGGGAGAGGGAAATCAGAAAGCAAGAGAGGGAATGGAGACTCGCTTTTGGAACAAGAACAAACAATGAGAACTATGGATGTTGAGGAAATACAGGTGATTAATTTGTCTAAAATAACATTATCAGAAGAAATGCTTTCTGTCCTTGGTAAGGGATTGAATTTTTGCCCTACTTCGAAATGTGATATGTCGGATGTGAAGATTGATCTGTATAAATTTGCCCGCAACATAAAACTGAAAAAGTTCTTTGCTACTAATCCTGTCCCGAATAAACAAACTGCAAGTAATATTGTAATGGGTGATCAATCAATACAGGATATTCATGACACTGTTTTACTTTTATCTATTACTGAGAGTGAACACGATCCTGATTTATTGCAGCGTGTTTTAACTGATTTGGAATGCAGTACTGATTTTAGCGTTGACAGCGGTTTGAAACCTAAGTCCCGGTGGACACCACAATTGACCAGTGGTAACAACATTGAGGTCTTTTATAAAATAGTCAACAATGAACTTGATAAATGTGAAGAGACCATGAAACATAAAAGGGCTTGGTCACATACGAATAACCTCACACCAGGTGAACAAATGGCCCTCAAACAACTTAGTACAAATGTTGAAATCACCATTAGGGAAGCCGACAAGGGCGGAAATATTGTTGTGATGGACAGTACATTGTATGAAGATGAAATTATGGGTCAACTAACAAACACGAATTGTTATAAAAAACTAACAAGTAATCCGATCTTTAAGATCAAGAGAATTGTCAACCTAGAACTAAAAAATGGAATGAGAAAGTCTTAATCAATGATGATGAATATAGATATCTATTAATTGACAAACCTAGATTTCCCTGTTTGTACACACTCCCCAAGATTCACAAGCATGCCACTAGACCACCGGGGAGACCAATAGTCTCAGGAATAGGGGGTCCAACTGAGAAGATCTCAGAATTTGTAGACACCTTCCTACAACCTTATGTTATCAATTTACCTTCCACCATTAGGGACACTAAACACATCTTGAATATCCTTATGGATTTCAATTGGGATGCCTCTATGACTCTAGTGACATTAGACGTAGTATCGCTTTATACCAACATCAGACACGATCAGGGCCTTTCGGCTCTTGAATACTTTTGTTCAAAAGACCTGTGGAACTTTTAGAACACTCTGAGATGCTTATTACTATGTCACGTATGATTTTAGAGCATAATGTGTTCCTATTCAAACAAGACTGGTAGCAACAACTTTGCGGGACCGCGATGGGTTCTAGATTTGCGCCGTCCTTTGCCTGCCTTTTCATGGGTAGGTTTGAGGCGGCGCGTGTCTGGGGCCCATCGGGGGCCAAATGGCAAGAATATATAGTCTATTATGGCAGATATATTGATGACTGTCTACTCATCTGGACAGGAAGTGAAAAAGATCTAAAGGATTTCTTTGAGTACTTAAATGACAATGTGTACAATGTGTCTTTTACTATGTCATATAGCAAAGACAGTTTTGTATTTTTGGATGTGGAATTAACTGTAGATGTTGATAAAATCAAATGTAAACTGTACAGAAAGAGCACATCCTGCAATTCGACTTTTGCACTCTACTAGTGCACACCCCAGAGTACAGGTGAATGCCATTCCCTATGGTGAGTTCTATAGAGCCCGCAGAAACTGTAGTAATGATGAGGATTTTTCAGACTGCGTTAAAGACATGGAATCAAGATTCCTCGCTAGAGGATATGATCAAAGCGTGGTATATAAGGCTAGACTCAGAGCTACAAAACTTTCGAGGATGGACACCCTAAAAAGCAGAGCAAAAAAAGACTCAGCGGTAGCGCCACCATTGAAACTAATCACGGGTTATCATCCGTGGTCACACAAGATCTTTAATATTTTTAAAAAACACTGGCATCTTCTGACGTCGGATCCTAGCTTATGCCCATACATTAGTAAACACCCAGGCATTATCTATCGCAAAGGGAGAACCTTGCGTAATATTGTTAGTCCTAGTTATCCCAAACTTAAAACAAGGGAGCACACATGGCTACACACACTAAATATGGGATCATATAAGTGTGGCAACTGCAGCATGTGCAAGTTTGCGATACAGAACAAACTTGACTTTCAGTATACTGGATCCGATAGATTTAAAATAAAACAGCACATAGATTGCTCAACCAAGTTTGTAGTGTATGCTATTGTATGTAGATGCACTAAAATATATATTGGCAGCACTATTAGATGCCTGAAGGAACGTATTTCTGAACATTTTAGGGCGCTGAAAAACCTAGACTCCAGATACCCTATAGTGACTCATGCACTTGAGTGTCAAGCACAGAGTCCAAAACTATTGTTTACTTTCCATGGTATTGAGTCAATTCCAAGTGACATTAGGGATGGAAATAGAGAGCTTAAGGTACGACAGTGCGAAGCCCGCTGGATTTTGAAACTGCATGCAGTAGAGCTGGGTATTAATATTGATTCAGAACTACAATATTTTCTCGGTACATAAGCTAGAGTTTCACTAAATGGAGGGCTCTTTATGTTATTGATTGTCTGTTATGAAATGTCCAAAATGACTGATCAATGCAGGAACTGATGGGATTAGTTATAAGATGTGTGCATATGCTGAATAGAGACCATCATGAAGACCACAGCTTGATATGTACTGATGGAGGGTGTATTTGAGTATGCCTACGCTGTATAAAATGGCTGGATACACTGTAATATATGTACATTTTATCTGTTTTACTTTCTTTGGTGGTTATCTTTTTGCACACTTATCGAGATGTTTCTATATATACACCTTTTGGATCTTGTGTCTTTCCTCTCCCATCCTTTTTTCGGTGCTTCTTTCATTCCCATTTTCTGTTGTTTTTATCAGATGGGATTCCATTTATCATTAATATGAGATAATGTATCACTAGGCAGTATTCAAATTGCTGACCATATCATAAGTCGTCTTTACATCTATTAATATATAGTGTATTTAGCTTCACATAAGGCTTAGGACCTTATTCCTGACTAGCGCCGGACTAACACGTTACTTATTCACAGGTTTGGCTCACCGCGTGATTTGTTATCTCCTATCTTGATACTAAATTTGGGCCAATGGAATATTACCTAACATGGAGGTGGGTTGTAATCTTTAATTTGGACGACTCAGAGTCTTATCGTTGAGCTGTGTTCGGTGTTTTTTATTTGTGGAAGGAGCCCTGGTCATGACTTTAAGAGCTTTATCCTTCATTTAGGATTTGCGGGTTTATGCAATCTACGTGTTACATATGAGCACGGATTCGAGTATTGTAAATAAAGGTGTCTAATTTGATAGATTATTAAAAAATAACTTTGACTGTATATATATATATTTTTATTACTTATTGGCACTATGAGGACTTTTACCTCTCTTTGCAAGATTAACTATTGTATAAGCTTAGAGTAGTAGTAGAACAATATGTTCGTTTTTTAGTAATTATTGACCATACTAAAATGGCGCTGGTTAATGTAGTCATTTGAATCCGTCGCAAATAGTCAGTTTTTATTGTTTACACAGTGGTATTGTACAAATAGCCATTGCAAGATGGCGCGGGTGCAACACGCCGGTTTTTGGTGCGGAGCACTCTCCGTTTCAGAATTTGATTCTTTGAACAGGTAGGATGTGATTTGGTGACTGTTGAAATTGACATAATAAGGATAGTGGCACTGGTAATACTTTAGAGACACACTGTTACTAAGAGATAAATGGCAACACTACGTGTTGAGTCTACATATATTTAATGCATTTGTCGGTTGCTCATATATTCAATTGGCGACTATTTCATGTTCTAGAAAGAAGCGTGGGCTTGCTTTCTGCTATTTGGTACTACGTACGAGAATGGAAGATAATTCCCAACTAAAGGGAGAAGTTGTGGATTTTTGCTTCTTAACTTGAAATTAATGGAATTAAGTTTTTAGTCAGGATATGACCCGTGGGCTCCTGCGATGCCAGTGTGTTTACAATATTAGTCTATTACAGGAATGTTTTCTAAGATATTTTTTGCAACATTGGAATATATTTGTTCTATATAAGGTTCTTTTTCCTTTTATTCTTTCCCTCCATGGTCCCTTTAGGACGAATTTCCATATTTTAATAAGAATATTCTTCATTGGAAATATATTGCCGTTCCTCATGACTTGCATATTGATTGGTGAGTCTTTTACTTATTGTCAGTTTAATTTGTGAGTTATAGTTAGACATTTTCAAGAGGCTGATTATTACTGAGTATGGTGTTTATTTGCACTCTACTACAGGGCACTTTTTTACTTTGATGGCAACATCTTATCATCTCAGATAGAGAGACTATACATTTATCAACTCTTTGGAGATTGTTGTTCGCGGTGAGTTTCTTTTTTGGAATATAGTAGCTTGATAGATTATTGCACGAGATAAATTGTGCTTTAAACTTTTTCACTGTTCCCCTTTTTCTAGAAATAATGCACTTTGGTTGTGGATCTATTAATAATCAATTAACCTTTGGAGTCTGGGTTCTTCTTTTCCTCTTACATTTGGAGGAGCACTTTTGGGTATATTTCTATTATAACCTTTTTTCTTTATTTGACGAAACTATTTCATTTTAATATCACTCTTTGAGAACCATACTGGGTTAAAAAGTATGGTCTATCTTGAGGTGGCCTTTTCCTTCGTTTTTCAATTCACTATCTTTGGTGATAGTGTTTGCGATTATTGTACATCTTGCTTCATTGTGTTATAATGGAGCCTTTGTATTTATTTATTAGAGCCCTGTGGAAGTCTTGGGTGACTGCCTAAAAGACGAAACACGTGTTGGCTTTGTGACTATCTGTTGTTGAAAAGAAAATAAGAACTGAAGTACTCACCTGACAAGATCTGGCATAATAAACTACCAGGAAGAACACTGGAGAAGACTACTGTGTGGACTTATTGTTGGCATTAATATATGAGCGTTGCTCAGGACATTGATTCTGTTCTTTTTACCATATGTGTGTAGACAGTGTCTGCACTCATCTAACAACGCTGGGTGGTCGCTGTTCAATTCCCTTTGAGCACTCTCATACATGATAGAATTGAAAAAACTGTTTTGATACATCTAGTTGCATTAATTTGCGCAGTCCATACCCCACCACCCGTTATTTTTCTATGTAGTCTATAGTTAGAGCCTGTTAGCAAATGCAAATCACATGCAGGTTGGATTCCTCTGATTTACTGCATAATCTACATTGTTGACTCATGTCCTGTTTAACTGCACCTATGTTATAACACATCTAATGAGCAAGCATATCTTTATACTGCCTGCTACTTACTAAAACAAACAACACCAGACTCCGTCTTGTGATGGTTAAGACAGCACCCAACCTGAGAGGACCCACAAATGGCAGAATTTATGCCATACAAAGAGATTTTTTTGCAGTTTTATATAGTGCATACTTTGGCCCAATACATTAGAGCACTTTACATGAGCACCACATTATATCACACTTTTTTAGGTCTGGTGTCAGTTAAGAGCTTTAGATTTTACTAAAAATATTTACATAATAATATACTCACTTATAAGGCCTTTCGCCGTCCTCTTCGTACATTGGTCTGTTACTGTGTCAATCACTATTTCTTCCACCCACTATACATATTGCATGAGTCAGTTGGCCAGCCCACTTCAGCCACTGGCTAACTTCATTGTGAGCGCATTTTTCACATCTGCCCTCAAAGTCGTTCCCTTAAGTGGCAGTGGCTACTGAAGCAATATGTGTTTTGGGGATTAAACTGATATTTTGCTTTTAGCCAATGTTTTCCTTTAGAATAGCACGGGTCGAGCAGCTCCCCCAACAATAAACTTTTACAAAACCCATAACAATACAAAACGAGTGATGGCAGCACCAAAATGCTTGCAGCCAAAAGGTCTCCCTATTGCCTTTACCAATGCTTGTTTTTGTAGGCACAGGGGGATTACCTGATTGTGCCCAGAATTTGGAATTTAGAGCCAAAACCGGGGAAACTAGGACTCGAGCCTCCTTCCTCAGTTCAAAGGTGGTAGCTTTGGCTGTTAGACCCCGTCCTTCCCGCAGTGTTACCAGTACTTAAATGTTGGTACTGGCAGTGCTTGAAATGGAAAAATAGAAGTGAAGGCACTCTGTACCAGAGTATATGCTTGTTTCGGAGAAGAGCCGGTACTCTCCAATTAAAAGTATTACGTCTCTCTTGAAAAGTGCCGGTACTCGATACCGGACAGTGCCGGCCACTGTGTACTGGTGTGCACCAGAGCTCGTTTTTCACTATCAAACTTCGACCCACAACAAGGGGGAGACAAAGGCAGAAAAGGGAGCGTGACGGAAGACGAGAAAGACATGAACAAAGTGATAAGGAAGAAAGCGGGGATGAAAAAATCTGTAAAAACTAGATAAAGAGACAGGAAGTGATGGATGTAGGAAGAAGGAGGCGTGAGGGGGGGAGGTGGGGTCATGACGAGGCAGCCTCAGTATTTGGTAACCCTTCAGCAGCGCTAACAGTGTCAGCTCAAGAACACCTTTGGGCCCCGGCACTTACTGTTTTACAAATTAAACTCTGAGTATAACATAGCATCAGTGTACCTGAACGACTCGTAGCCACGCCCTTCTATGCTGCTTATGAAACTACGCACCTTTTTACCTCATTTACATTTTTCAGGTGAATACCTGCTGGGTTTTTTTCTGTTAATTAATGTAAAATCATTAGAGCGGTTAAAATACGCGGTAATGTGATCACCGCACGTTCCTTCCGGTTTTCTCAGAACTCTTAAGGACGGCCTTGGTGCGCAGGTGATGAATCAACGCCGCATAGAAACCTGTGCAGTCACTTACACCTGGAGGCGCGCGCCAGAATCTGTAAGAGCCCTGCGCGCGAGCGCGAAGAGCTGATGACACAAAACTTGTCTCCCAGGAAGTTGTTTTATAATCAACAACAAAAAGACATTTTCCTCGGGCACCTGGGCAGCTGTTCATCCCTCCATGGGTAGTTTTAGGTATACTTGTATGTGTATGTAGGTATTTTTAGAGCACAGTCCTGCCTAGGGAGTGAAAATAATAATCATGTAGGGTGAAGAGGGAATTCTGGGACATTTGGGGCATGAGGTGGTTAGGGAAGGACTGCTGAATATGGCCCCATTACAATTTCCCTAGTAACTCTATGGGCAGACACCAAGGTGAGTATCTCAGTTGCATTTGTTACTTCTCCCACAGCCAATCCATCCATGATGGAGTTTGAGCTGTTCCAGAAATCCACCAATCAAGAATTTTATTGCACCTGACCATCCTGTTGAAATGTCATACTTTTTTGTCACTCAACCGGGCTGATTTTGAATAGACTTACACTGCCTGCAGGGGTTCGGAGAACTTGCTATTACCTTTTCTAGTCTTGTAGCCTAATTTAACCCTTACCCAATCTCCAGGGTCCAAATATACATCTCTTACCCCAAGCTTCTTATCATAGTATGTTTTGCACTGTTTTTGCATTTTCCTGAAATTGGATTTCACCGCCTCCCGGAGAACAGTTGTTGCGTATTTTCATATTGCTCCAAGCTGCGTTGTCCTGTATGCATGGTTCCCTGCCTCTCAGAATTCTAAACGGGCTGTATCCTGTCCCTGTGGGTGATATCCTGTATGCCCAAATGGTGCTGTATAATTCTTTCACCCAATCCTTACCAGCATTTACGGATGCTTGTACACTCCCCATCACTACCCTGTTGAAGCGCTCCACAGCGCCATGCCCACCTGATGATAGACTGGGGTTTTCTTCCCTTAGATACCATACCTTTTTAGGAAGCTCTCATACCTTTCAGAGATAAACTGTGGCCCGTTATTGCTCAGTATAGACTTCAGATTGCATTCTCTTAAAAACATCCTTTCCAGAAAAGCAATTATGGTCTTGGTGTCAACTGCTTCAGCAACTTCGATTTCAGGCCATTTAGAGTAATGATCGATACAAACAATAACATGTTTAGACGCACCCCAATCATCAAGGATGGGTCCCAGAATGTCTATACTCAAATCCTCCCAAGGATGTTCTGGACACCTTCTGTCGCCTAATGATGGTCTTAACATAGATTGAGCCTTGTCAGAATTAGCACACCTTTGGCCATTTTTAACAAATCTTTCCGTGTACCATCCATGCCTGGCCACCAATACGTGGATTTCACTCTTTTCTAAAGTTCATCAATTTCCAGATGTCCTTCGTGATTTATTTCCAAAATTCTCAATCTGAATACCTTCCTGGGTACCACTCTGTCTCCCTAACAATGTAACCAGCATCGTTAAGAGACAGGTCATCCTTAATCTCCCACAAGTTTTTGCACTCAACTTGTATTTCTTTCTAATTTGACCAGCCATTAGTAATGACATATTTCACCTTGCTTAATACTTCATCATCCCCATATTTTGCATCCCATTCCTCATCCATAATAGCATCATTGCTTTCTCTAATCATTACAACACTGAAATCCTCCCATTCATCCTCAGCCTCCCCCTTAAAAGGTGAAGGAGAGTGGCTCAAGTAATCAGCCTCCTTGTTACTTTTCCCTGGCAGATACTCCACACATCATACATAAAATCCAACTGTTTCAAGGTCATCCTTACAATCAGCAGAGTGGCTCTAACAATGCCTCCAGAGGTTAGAACCTTCACCAAAGGTTTATGGTCTGTGCGTAAGGTGAATCGTGATCCCCAAATACACTGTCTGAATTTTTCCATAGCCCAGAATGAGGCCAACATCTCTTTCTCAATGACTGAGAACTTTTCCTCAGCTGGTGACAGTGAAAAAGAGGCAAATGCCGACTTGAGTTCTTCCTCAGTGCCTGACACTTGTGTTAAAACTGCCCCAGCCCCTTTCCACTAGCATCGTTAGTAACTATGCTGTGTGCTCCTGTGTCAAAACCTTGCAAAGGGACAGCTGTACTTAACTCCAGTTTTATTTTTTCAAAATCCCTAAGTAGTTCATCATTCCAAACAAACTCTTGCCTCAATTTCAACAAATGCCTAAGGCAGTGTGCTTTCAATGCAAAATTCTGCACGAATTTCAAGTAGAATTCTATGAGCCCTAGAAAAGATCTAAGTAACTTCTTCTTTGGAGGTCGGGGCTGGTGCATTTCTAACCGCTTCAATTATCTCTCTTTTGGGTGATATGCCAATCCCCCCACTTCATGGCCTAAATATGTAACTGAATTCATCACAAATCTGCATTTCTTGAATTTAGCAGTCAAACCTTTTCCCGCAAACTTCTCCAGAACCAGCTTTAATATCATATCGTGTTCTACCTTGTCTCGGCCCATCACCAGGATGTCGTCCTGGAAGTACGTCACCCCTTTGACATCTTTGAAGATTTTGTGCATTGAGTGCTGAAATATTGCAGCCACTGATGTGAGACCAAACAGCAGGTGTATAAATCTATAACATCCAAAAGGGGTGATGAATGCTGTGAGGTCTCTGCTGAAAGTATGCAGTCGAACCTGGTGATAGGCCAAGGCCAGATCTATGCTCAACATTTTTTTATCCCCTTAGACTTTGATAGCAGTTCATCTACTCTTGGCAAGGGAAATTTAACAGTTACAATATTTTTGTTCAAATCTCAGAAGTCAATGCACAAACACAACTGGCCATTCAACTTCAGGGCAACGACCAAGGGAGCCAACCAGTCCGTACTTTACACAGGTTCTATTATACCTGTGTTCTCTAAGGCATCCAATTCCGCCATGACACTTTCCCTCACCCCAATGCGAATACTCCTAGCTTTATTTATGACACAGTGGCGGCTGGTGAAGTTTGAGAGTGGTGAGGCTGGAATGTGCGGGGCAGTGTTGGGGTTCACTTTAAGGGGACACAGCGGTTTTTGGGAGGTCAGTCACCATTTCCTGTGCAAATCTTTTTTTTCTTAAAAACCAATGGGATAAAATAATGCATTTTCTAGATAAATGCTATAAAAGAAAAAGAAAAAAAAAGAAATAGCTTTTTTATGTTTTGAAAAAGCACTCTTAAAGTATCTTGGAAATTTCCTGGCTTAATAGGCAAGCCAGAGTTCCTTCTTAAGGAATGTGTGCAGTGGGTGAAAGGTGTTTTGTGATTGGTATCCCCCTCACAAAATGTTTGGGAAATTAGTTCTCTTAACTCCATGTGAATGCAAGTCAGGCTGAGACACTGAGGATAATAGGACTCAAATGTGGCACAGCAAGTAGGCCCCATTTCTACTCGGAGTGGCAGTAGAGATCTCCAGAGAAAATTCTGGAAATTACAGGTTTAAATAGCATATTTCATGGCACTATTTTCACGTAATTGGCTACAGTTCCAGAGGTTCTGAAGAATCATTAACAACATTTTCCAATATTTTGTGGTGTGCCAGGCAAACCTTACCCTCCCAAGCAGTGTTAAAGTTTGTATTTCCCAAGGAGACCTCTTATAAATGATTGTGGAACAGTGGATCTTCCAGCTTATTTTCCCGGAAATTAGCTGAAAGAATATGCATATAAAACTAGGTTTAAATAATCTATTTATGCAATTACACTAGGACCATCTTTTTTTTAAAAATAAAATGTTTATGGCAGTGTCTTCTCTTCGTTGTTCTATCCTGCAGCTTCCAAGCACTTTATCACTAATCTATTACAACAGAAACACTAATTGGGAAAGATAATGTGGTAAAACCAACTTAATACACATCTCAAAATACTGGCTATAGCCAGAAGTGCTCCACAAACGCCACATTCTTTTATAAGAATTATGCTGCTAAATTATATCAATTCAGTCAATTTTTTCAAGTATTCACACGTACCACCGTCAGACATCTGCAGATTCTGCCTTTTACATCCATTTTACATTATCATCAAGCAAGAGGGATCTTCATAGGACATGGATTTTCACTACAATTGTGCAAAGGACAGTCAGAATTATAGCTCTAGAAAATGTGGAACTACATAGGTAATTGACTGTTGTACTTATACAATAAAATAAAAAGCTGAAATGTGTTATGAGAACATCAATGTTGGATAGATGCAACCACAAGACAACTGTGGTAAGACGTGGCAGCCTTCATCTTCTGAGTTTAAGTGCTACTGAATGGTAACTTTACAAACCATTTCTGCAAGTGGCACATTAGGATCAATTCCCATCTTGACACTGCAGTCCTCTATTGAGTAACCGTGGAAGTTTAAAGCAAGATTTATGTTAATTTGACTGGTGGCTGCTGAACAGTTGTGGGACGCCATAAAGAAATACATTAAGATATTTCACTAAATACTGCACTTACTACATAGGGATGATAGCCAATCCAAATACAATATAATTATAACAGGAAAAGCTTTTGTCTGCACTCAGTACTGCACTGTAGAAATATGACATGTTCAAAGTACAAAATCACAGTAAAGTCTCAGCCTAAACATTTAGGACACAGGACCTGAAATTAATTTCAGGAGATCAGGGCTGCATTAATCATCATTTTCAAACATTATCAGTGCAGCATTGTACCTACCATTTGCGTTTGAAAGTTCAAGAGAACGTAGGCTTTGGCAACAGCCAATTCCAGTACATTGCCAGGCAGCAGCACGTGCAGTACTTATAAGTGCAGACAACTCCCACTGATTGAGTCTTACATTAACCCCTGCCACTTCCCTGTCCCTGAGCGGCTCTCTGAATAACTTCAACACTTATGGCAAGGACCAATATGAAAATTCAACTGTGGATATGGCACACATTTTTCTCAAAATAAAATAATAGGGAATTACTTTGATCCTGTACAGTGGCATTAGCATATAACAACCTTTGACAACGTTTCAGTCCCGTTGCCAAATACATTGAAAGAAAACTGAAAACTTGCTGAATGTAAACCTAAGGGCCCTGAAGCAAACACGTAAACAGAGAGAGCTACAGGATTTGGCAACATTCGGCGCCAACATGAATGTTCCAGCTTCTAATTATTTTTTAGAGCTGATAATCTCGCAAGGGTCAAATGCAACATCATAGACATTCACTGCCTCAAACAAAAAGTCGGATTTGCACGGTGGCTAATAAGCTGAGTCATGACATAAACATAGTTTGAGAGACAGGATTTTAATAGCCATTTTTACACAAACATGAAGCTATGAGTCAAAATCTATCTGTGGGTGAGATCTCAGATTGTCTCATATCGGAAAAGGCCTTTATGCATACAGTTGAAATATGGTGCTGCCTTTTGTCAAGATTGCACTTTCTTCATTACCAGAACTGTTCACAATCATTTACCCGGAGTTGCTGTGGCCGGGTCTGCAGACAGGCACATGTAAGTGGTTTTACGGCCCGTGCTATCTACATGAGGACTTCCCCTCTGCCAGCCTGCCCCACCCCCCTCCACTGTCTTGTCTTTAACTGAGAGGCCAGCGGGCAGATTTGCACTCGCAGGCCATGAGGTCATTTTCTTTCAAGATGATTAAAACAAACACTTGGGGGCATATTCTCAAGGAGCTATCGGCGAGTTAACGGCACTTTATCGCAGCCAAAGTCGAGATAAATGTATCGCAACATTCACAAGCTGGTGCTAACAGCCCATAACACCAGTTTACTTGCGAAAGCATCCTCAAAAAACATTGCCACAGATGATCCCTGCAACTATCGCTAATGAGATGCAGAGTAGGCGTTCCCGAGCAAAAACCCGTGACAACACCACATCTCAACATTCTCAATGACCAGCCCGATCAGCGATAAAACCACAAAACAGGCGATAAGGCGCGTTAGCAGCAGGAATCTAACACCTGCCCTGACCTGGTGCAAAGTGGGACCACAGCCTGCACCACAAAATGGAGCCCAGCCCAGAGCCACACCTGAAGGGCAACAGATGCCATGGAGCCACTGAACATGCGTGCCGGACACCCAAGAGGGCCACAACACCCACCGCCACCACCCCCAGGACCACCCCCCCCCAGGCCCCACCATGGGCACCCCCCACCTCCCCCGGACCAAGACACAGCACATCAACTGCACGGAAACATGAACAAAAGCACCTGCCTGATGTCGCACAATTGCAACAATCAACATACATGTGCGCACTGAGATCCTGATTCATACATACACCATTGAAAGACCAAGCAAAATGTCACATTCTAATTCGTCACCAAACAACTATCCTGAGGAGTCATGGCGGGGCAACCCTGGACAAACTATGACTCATAGCCTGCAAGACAATACCCAAGATAAGAAGGTGTGCCAGGCACCCATCAAAGGACAGGAAGAGAGAGAAAGAGAGAGAGAGAGAAAGAAACAGACAGAAAGAGAGAGACTGAACAAGGAGCGCAAGGCCAATCGGGCCCTCGGCTCATGCAAACATGCCAACAGCTGCGTGTGTCTCAAACTCTGCGCACCACAAATCACAGGCCTGGCATCAAAGTCAGCGCGAACTCCACATCACAATTAAGACATGCAAGCAGTAGTCAGACGAAAGTCAGGGATGAAAGCACCTTTGTCTCAACACACAAGGCCCAAGGTCAACCAAACCCCCGACCTTGGTCCTGAATGCGGCTGGCACACCCTGCGTGAGATACCATACCAGCCTCCGACGACTCCCACACCACGAACTGCGCTAATGAAACACCAACGTGCCTACACCCCACACACACTTGTCCCTGCACGACCGACACCTGCAAGGGATGCCCTTGACACATTGCCAAGAACTACCCATACGTACAAACGTCACACACACATACGACTCATTGCCCAGAGCTGTGGCATATCGTCCACCGAACACCCGCCGGTCAGACGAGTGCCAGTGCCATGAGACCAACAAATGCAATGGCCGGCATTCCCGGGCACATGCACAACCCCTGTCACGTGGAACTGTACCATACCCGAATGCTGCATCTGTTGGGATCCCTGCCAATGGCAGTGTTGCGAATCAGTTTCCGTCTGAGTTTCCGTCTTGCCTACGTCACCTGCGTCCAGCCCTGGTTCCACTGTCGATCATGCACATTCGAGTGGCCCATGGAGGTCTGCCTATCCAACGCAACCGTAGCTGAATTGGATTATGACCTGACAGTGCGCTCCCTGTTGGCCCACCAACAGGAGTGTCACCTGGATAGCCGTGCATGGGATGCACTGATCCTTGGCGTATGTGCTGGCAGTTGCGCATGGGAGAATGCACAACTCCTCGTGTGCAGTGACCACATCCAGGCGCTCCCCTATTGGGCTGTGTTGCGGATTGGGGACATGGCGTGGACTGAGCACAACTTCCCGGACCAGTTAATGGATTGACTCACCCTGGTGTTCCTTGAACCCGACAACGACGTACTATTGGAACACATTGCCCATGAAGCTGCGCTGGCATTCATGGACGAGTAACTACGTCCCTGCAGCCACATCGGATTGTCACCCACAGCACTGCTCCCAACACCTTGTAGCATCGTGGGGAATGTACCCACATCCCACCACAACAGAGGACATGTCTGCCTTCGTCTGGACTCTGAATGCATGTGCGTGGAACTACGCGTGTGTACACACACCTGTGCAAGGTGATGCAGTTCCATGGTCGGAGCAGCACAGCGTCGTCTGGCAGCGTTACCAAGTCGGACACACTGCTGGGTGGAGAGTACACATATGGCAATGTAGCACGACATGTGAACTTGTCGGACCCTTTCACCTGATCACTGTCAGCAGAGCAGACAGTCGGCGCAGTCGTGTGGCAGAGCACTATGCAGACCCCATGGGCTGTAAGTCGTACCCCATCACACGGGGCAATGGGCATACGCCAAACAACACATGACTCGTCCAGCAAGGCAAGGTGGGCTGAGATCGTTGCCATCCGTGATGATTGGGGTTCATTTTTCCACCCCCATTTCCTGCACCTCGACATGTACCCATGCTGCGTGTAAGTGTCTTAAGCATGTCCCTGCCTGTTGTGGCCGTTGCCTTGTCCGTACTGACACACACATGCCAATAAAGTCTACGCAACACCACTGGTGTCTAACTGGGATGAGTGTTGATCAGATTGACCACTCGTGTGCCACAATGAGCATCGTCCCTACACATGGAGGAACTGACTGACGCATGTACAATGGGGGTGGGTCCCTTCTGACAGCTTCACCTCTGTGAGCCCGACATTGTTTTGGGAGAGTTGCTGGTAGACCTGTGCTCTTACGTGTCTTCAGCAATGTGAGTATGGTGTCCAACCTCTGACCATGTTGAGCAATGTCATGAATCATTTCAGAATGTGTCCACACAGATGTGTGTGAGTAGGTATGCGACGTGAAGTTCTGTCGTCACGTGATGTAGGACACCACTTCTGGCCTACTACCGATTTGGTCATTCCTACACACAGCCCTATTCAAGACATGGACCTGTGCCTACGTTGGGGGGTTTTGAGTTTGTTGCTAATGTGCAATGGGGACACAGCCAGTACCCACCTTCACAGTCATCCAATTGGCCATGTGTCTCGGGGATGAGCATGCGCATTGATGTCATTTACCAGGGTGTACCTTCTTGTACAATCATTGGTAGGGGTGGGCGGAATTTGCGTAGTCGCGCTACGCAAAGCTCCGCGAAACGGTAAAAAATCTCCGCGAGCACGCAAAAGTTCCGCGAACACGCGGAATTGCTTGTTCCGCCCGTTCGCAATGCTTTTTTCCTGTTCGCGAACGCTGTTTGCATGCTTGGGAGAAATATCTCGCGAACACGCATTTTGAAAGCGCGAACAAGAAAAAATTCCGCGAAGACGCGGATCGCGGAATTTTCGGCAATTCCGCGTTCTCCGCGGAACGCGAAATTACCCAAATTCCGCGAGCGGAACGGAATTTACCGCCCAGGCCTACCCTACATCCAGCCATACTTCCATACGTGAGTGAACATAGTCATGACACATTTGCATGATTTCGAATGTTTTATTCACATTCTGGCAGATGACGGAGAGGGAGCTGTACATGGCCATCCAAGCCCACATAACATGGAAGCCCAGTGGTGGGCCAACCAGTCCTTTGGGCATTGAAAATTGATTTGG
The DNA here is from genome assembly GCA_963921515.1 of Calotriton arnoldi. NCBI lineage: Eukaryota > Metazoa > Chordata > Amphibia > Caudata > Salamandridae > Calotriton > Calotriton arnoldi. Next base: position 211,638 of record CAWUFW010012329.1, on the reverse strand, counting down.
AAGAGGGGGAGTGCAGTCCGCAGCAGGATTGCTGTGTAATTGTCAAGCAGTGGAGATATGGCAGTCCGTATCGGGGTCCGGGTGAATGTCGCAGAGTGTTCCGGGGGTCAGTGGAAGGGGTTGTCCCAGGGCATGATGCATGGGGCAGAGCCAGGCAGGGCAAGCCATATGGAGGTGATGGATGCTACTGCCTCCTTCCTCACACAGTAGTTACCATCCACATCTTACTCCTCTGATACTTCTTCTGTGTCGGGTGTGTCCGGTGTGTGTGGCGGTGTAATGGCTGCATCACTGTGTGCCACTGACACATCAGGGTGTGAAGGCGATGGGGCTGCATCACTGTGTGCCACTGACACATCAGGGGTCGGAGATGTGTGTGTCGAGGTTCCTGCAGCAGTCATCTGGAACAGGCTCAGTGGCAGCAGTGGCAAGATGAGGATCTGCAAGTCATGGAAGATTGCAGCTACATCTCGCTGGTGTTCAGCAGTGGCAGCCATACATCCAGCCTGCATCGGATCCATGGTCTCCATTGTCCTCCGCATCTGTGCCAACTCTGTGCTGTCATCGCTGGAGCCTGTCTGCCTAGACAGTTCCTGTATCCGAGTAATGGAACCAGCGATGTCAGCCAAGGATTGTTGGTGGGCATGGTGCGGACAGTGGGTATCCGTTAGGGACTGTAGGTGCTCCCTGATGGGACTCAGGCACCCACGTATGGCATCGAGTTTGGCTGCCATGAGGTCAAAACCCAGCCGCAGCTGATCTGCCATCTTCTCCTGGCACCCTAACACACGGCGTTTGAAATCCATGTGTTGGTCGTGGGGGTCCAGGGAGGCAGCCGTGGTGGTGTGTGCTTCCTGCTGTGTGGTCTGTGCAGGGTGTGGGCTCACTGCGATGCAGCTGGGCTGCCCTGCTCCTGGAGGTGGGGTGAGGAGGCTGTCCACGAGCCGTTGGAGTGTGTCTGGGCGGTGTCCTCTTCATCATCACTGAAGAGATGGGTGGTCTGCTCTGCAGGAGGTGTTGGTTGTCCCTCTGCAAAGTAAGGGGAGATGCAGGTTAACAGTGTGTTCCATGTATGTTGACGCATTGTGGATGTTTACATTCAGACTGCATGACGGTGTACATTGTGACTGTTTTGGTGTAGCTGGCTATTTGATGGGAGTCAGTGGACATTTCGACTACATGACGGATGTGTGGTTGTACTCGTACATTATCATCTCACAGTGTCATGCATTACCAGATGTGATTGGCCAGTTTCTACGCACGAGAGGCACCAGTTGTCTCCTCTGTCCTGTGGTGTAGGGGTTGCACTCTGTCCCACATTGTCGTCAATGTTGATGTACTGTGATTGCTATGTGTGTGTGCTGCATTGTTGGCGATTCGCCCCTGCAGCTCTGCATTGGCGGACCCTTATCCCTTTGAGTCGGTGTGCATTTGACTTGTGTGCTTTTCGGGGCTGGGATGTTTGCGACTTGGGTCATTTGTGCTACTGGAGATATTTGGTACTCTTGTGCATTGTTTGTCTGCAGATGTGTTCTTGACGTCATGGCTCGTAGGTGCAAGTGGATGTGTCAGAGTGTGACATGCTCCTTTACGGATGTGGTCCACACTCAGCCACCTCAGTGTCGTCTTGTGCACCATGTCATGTATTGTGACTTCAGCCATGCTATCTGTCATGCAGTGTCACTTGCATTGTCAGTGTGGCTCACAGAGCCGCTGCTTTTCTGGATTCAGCACATGTGCATGGGTAGGTTGTGGCATTGGTGATATGGAGGGGGCCCATTTGTGCACATAGTGGACGGGGGCCTACTTGGTGTTTCTATGTGTGCTGCAGTGTGCCAAGGGTATCAGGGACATGTTCCACACTCATTGCGGGTGTGCAGTGTGCTGCACATGATTGTGCATGTGTGCCATTGTGCCCATCTGCCCTCATCCCCCCAGTCCCTGGTGGTTACTCACCCTGTTGCTGTTGGGTCAGGTCATTTCGGGCTGTGTCCAGACCCCCAAACTCCTTGCACCGTCTCCCCACTGATGACTGTGGACACCATTTCCTCCAGCTCATCCAGCTCCTCCTGTGGCGCAGGACTCCCACCTCCAGTCGCCTTTGCTGTCTTCATTTTGGCAGCAAGTTTCTGTTTGGTTTGGCTGTGCACTTCATGCCAGCGCCTCTTGGCATTCTCCATTGACCTCCTCGACACTCCGACTGCATTCACTTTGGTGACGATGGACTGCCATATTTCCATTTGTGTTGCCAATGACGCAGTGGAGGTGACGAACAGTTGTTGGTAGTGTTCTATCACCTCCGTGACGGTGATCTGGTCTTCCTGCGGACTGAACCCCGTCTTCCTCTTCCTCTTCTCCTTGCCCTCCCCGAACAGGGGGTTCCATGCTGGTCCTCCGTGGGGTTTGTGGAGTTCGGCTTGTCCTCTGCACTAGGTCCGGGTGCATCCATGGTGCTACGCAGTTTGGATTGGTTTTGGGGTTGGTTTTTTGTTTGCTTTTATAGTGCATTTTCACGCATGACGCGTGGGTATTGCAGGCCTGTCGCTGGTTTTCGCTGATTTTGGTATCGCAACTTTTTTGGGCGGTCGTGTTTCGCATTTTTTGTTTTTCGCGTTGGTTTTTACGCGGGCATTTGGCGGGTTATCATGCTGCTATCGCATGGTGCCGAGGGGTTGGGAATTGGACGTTAAAGATGGTATTTTCTCGCGATGGACTGCGATATGCAGGGTTGCGTTAAGCTACATTTGTGATGATTATCACACGTTCTTGTGAATATCCCCCTTGGTGTAGTGTAGCAAGCAATTATCTCCCTCAGTACGGACTCAGGTCCCTGTGACTTTTGAAGTATTTTACTTGCTTAACAGAATTACATCCAATTCAGCTTGCCAGTGCCTGGATACTTGCTAAGCTATTTTTTCGCTTACCGAGTAGCTTGGTGCCGTAGTCATTGCTTCTCAGCTACTCGTTGCCAGTGCAGTTCCAGTGAAGCACAGACACCAGTGGAACTCAAACAATGGTGTCCACACGGTCCTGAGGCTTAACAGCAGCGCGGGAAGCAGACAACTCGAGTCTGGCAGTGCGTCTTCAAAATTTCTGATGACAAACTGCGCAGACTCGATTTCTCTGCTTCCTGCCTGCAGTCTTTACCCCACCCTTTCCCAACTCGTCACAGGGTGGGACCACCTCCTGTGACGAGTTGGGAAAAGGTGGGGTGACCAGCCTCTCCACTCCCTGACTGACGTGAAGCCCCTGTGAATCAGGGCTTCTGTCTAAAACGCCCGGGGCTTATTTTATCCCCACGTCGTCAGGGGGTGGAGACTGGCCCTTTAGGCAATGTCTTTGCCGAGGTGATGACCTCACAAGCCTCAGGGCTGTGAGCTCATCAGCCCGGCAAATACATTAGGCTCTGGCCTCGCCCACAGGCAGCAGATTTTGCACAGCAAAAACAAACAGCCCCGGCCCCAAGAAAGTTGTGTGTGCAGTGTGCATAATTTAAAAAAAATCATATTAAAGAGTTTGTGTTTAAAAAAAAAAAAAAAAAGTTTGTGTTTTTAACTTTGGCAATGTGGGCTTTGTGGGGTAAAAGTAAAGGGGGCGGAGCCTCGACGCCCTGGCTCAGAAACCGCCACTGTTATGACATATGGGTACCGCCCCATCTTTTAGTACTATCTTATGGACAAACACACACATTTTTCCTACCTTTCCTGAGAAAACGCTGGGGGAAAACTCGCTGGGCCTGATTCACAAAGGTAAACTTAGACCTAAAGTCTAACTTAGACCAAAAGACTAACTTTACTACTAATAAAGTTAGACTTTTGGTCTAAACTTAGACTTTTGGTCTAAGTTTAACTTTGTGAATCAGGCCCTTTAACTTCATTATCCATGGACTTTGTATGTTCACTAAGTTACATTACTTGATCTCTCCTGTTGGGATCAAGGGTGATACCTAGTGCTCCTTGATCTACCCACCCAAGTACAGATGGTCACTTCTCTCCTACATACAATTTCCCTGAGCTGACCTGTTCTTAAATTCAAATTGTACTTCCACGAATCCAACCATAGGAAACTTCTCCTCAGTAAACGTGACAGGGTGTACATCCGTCGGCTTCAAGCAGTTACCCAGCATCCTCGCAAACATTTCATCCCACACTGTATGTTGTTTTATGGTATGGGGTGAACCAGAGTCAGGAACAATTTGTAACTGTACTCTGCCTATGACTATGTCACACAAGGGTTTTTTCTTCAAGTTAGCACTCACATCCAGAACTGCCTCCTCAATGCTTAGAACTCCTTAATCACTCAAAGATTCATTCTTGCAAACCCCCTCATCTTCATTCTCCATTACACAATTAATAGTCTTCTTATCTCCTGTGTTCAACTTTTTCCTGCAAACATTGGCAAAATGGCCCATGATTCCACAGAATTCACACTTTGATCTGAATGCAGGGCAATTTCTATCACTGGCCATGAGTCCCTTATTTCCACACCTAAAACATGTAGGACCTTTGTCCTCCACTTCCGTTTTATTATTAGCCAGCACGTTCCACCCAGGACCCTTGCCACTGCGTTTCTCTATTTTTTTCACATCATCCTTTGAGTTAGACACCTTGCAAACTGCCTCCCCTTCATTACTACTTTTCAAAGCAGCTTTGACGCACTCTTTGACATTTCAGCTTTCTTTATAATGACTACTATCTCATTTAAAGGGTAATCACCAGACACCCACAATTTTTCCTGGATTCCAGCATTATTTGAATGCATCACTAATTGATCCCTTATGAGATCATCGTGTAGGGCACCAAATTTACAAGTAATTGCCAGTTTCTTGAGCTCAGCTACATAGTCTTCTACTGACTTAGTCTTCATCTGTTTCCTCTGAAAAAATGTGTAAAAATCAATTGCCGCACAAAAAGTTGGATGGTAATGAATATCTAAATTTTCCAAGTCATTTTTAACAACATCAGCAGTTCCTGTAGGCTTTGCTTTTTTCTCCATTTGACACCTTCAGGCCCCAGGCTATGTAACAGGATCTTTTTCTTCCTCGAAGACGTAAATTCCTCATCATTGTCCTACCAGTGCCGAGATGTAGTTAAAAAAATATTCCTTCCAATCAGGCCACTTTAATATTGGATCACCTGGTCGTGGAAGAAATGGCACTGCAGGTGTAAGTCCACAATTGTGTGAACTCATGGGGAGAAATTCACTACTAACACTTATTATCAATAAATAGTATACAATTACACTTCAACATAACACTTAAATATGCTGCCAAGAGCTATGCCTTTCAGTGTTACTGAATGTATACTGTCAATGTTAAGTGACCCTAAAGGTCGATGTGGTGTGTGTATCACTGTAATGTGCACCAATGCTGCTTATTACATTAAAAAAAATGCCTTAAAGGTGTGTCCTATACAAAGTGGAGTTAAACTGTGCCCAGGTCAGTGTTGATGAATGAATAAATAAGGCTGAAGGGTGTTGCGAATCACCGGATCCACACGCTAGGATAAAGCCACTTACTGCACTTGGATGATAGAGCTGCTGCCATGTATGTTGTGCACATCACCGAAATGCGCGCTGCTCATCGCACTCACTCAAAACTACAGCATATCGCCACTGTAAGAATAACACTACTGCAGGAATATGGTGTGCGCATCACCAAAATGCACGCTGCTCACCTCACACGCTCAACAGCACGAACACCCCTTCGCGCAATAAACAGACCACGCTGATGTCTTTAAGCGTAAAAGGCCATTTATTAGGACCAGGCTGCACAACAGTCATCAATAAACCAATAACATCAACATTAATAACAAAACCCCCACATCAACTCTGTATCCCTTCACTCTCTTCGCCCACTCTGACTCACATCTCCAACCACTCCATGCCCATTCTGTTCCTCATCCATTTCCCCAAATCTCATAGCATCCTCCCCGGTATCACCTGGTATTCCAGTCCTGCCTCAGCTCCCCCCATCATCCAATCTTCCCCCCCGAGGGATGGGAGCGCCCGCTATTGACTCCCCCACCCCTCCAAAGTATCGCCAACAGGGAACCCCCTTTAGGGTGGTTACCTGCCCCCCCCCCGGGGCCCGTGCAGTGCATCTTTCGTCCACACCCATTCAAACATTCCTGCGGCACCAAATCGACTCGTTCCACAACTTACTGACCACATCTCTCATCTCCATCATATAGTAAGCATTCCCCAAAATTGAAAAATGCACCCCGTCATCCCTAAAAAGTAGCGGTTCTTCCAGTCTCAGTCCAGCATGAGCAATGACCTTAATGTCCTTGTCCCCACAAAAAAGTCTCATTGCTCTATTGAGCTTCCGTCGTGCCTTTTCCACAGCCCCATGCTTAATAGCACCCCTCCATACTTTCCTTGGGACAAATTCCGTCCAGGCAATGCAAGTCCCTGCCAGCCTGTGTTTCAGCACTTCCAAATCCCTCTGCATCAGCTGCAAGAGCGCCAAACCCGACAGCTGAACCAAATCGTTCTCCCCCAAGTGTATGATCAACAGATCCGGGAATCCCTTCTGGGGGACCATCTTCGCGAGCCAGGGCAATAGTGCCCCCATCGCATCCCCCCTTTACCCCACCAATGCACCTCGTGATGTTGTCCCTTGAGTCCCAGGTTACGGCCGTACACCTGTTGCTCTGCATACTTGGAGGCCCAATGAACGAAGGAATGCCCCACGATCCAAGTGACCGTCTTGGCCCCCGGTCCACCCACGCAACCTATGAAAGAAAAACATGTTAGAAAGAAAACCGAGAACTAATAACACCACTTCCCCAACACCCATCCTGCCCCCCCACTCCTCACTTGCGCCCATACCGCTCACAACACCTAGACTTCCACCTCCCAAACCTGCCGAATCCTGTCCCAAGACCACCCCAACCGGGCCGCCGCTGTAGCCGCCCCAATACGAAAAGAGTGAGTCCCAAAACCAGCTGGATCAAAACCCAAGCGCCGTAAGGCCATGCGCAGCACCGCCAACAACTGTCCTGAAGTCACCCTCGCCCCAGACATGTGGCAAAAAATCTCACCACTCGCAACCCGCATGGACAACACAAACGTCCTCCATTCATCCACCGGGGACACGCCCCCACAACCAGCCTCGCACAACCAAACCCACTTACCCCGTCCCAACGGATCCGTTTTGGAGTGACCCAGCCAAATTCCCAGTCGCCCGCCATCCAGCCGTATCTCCTCATACCGCCTGCCACACACTGACCGTGTGCCCTACAATTCAGACACCTGGAAAGCCCCAAAAAACATCCAACTCATCGCCAAACGGAACACACGCACTTCAAACGCATCATAACAACAAAGCGGCAAAACCTCGACCAACTTGACCAACAAATCAAAAGTAATCGCCTCCCCGCAACACCCCCTTCTCTCCCTGCCCCAACCTCTGAGTACCCGACTGAGAATCACATCTTTCGTAGGATCAAAACCAAAAAACAAGCCGCAATAAAATGCCACCCCTGCCAATTTCCCTGATATAGTCGCAGCCGTCAGCCCCCTTTCAATGCAATGCAATACAAACTGCAGCACTCCTTGCTCCATCGCTGAGCAATCTCCAACAGCAGAATCCCCACGCCATCCCATAAAGGATCCAAACTCCGCCCACGCCAGTCTGTATGCTCGTCGTGTGGTGTCCGCAATGGAATTTTCAACCAGGCCTATCACCCTCACTCCCCCAAGGCCCAGATGCCGTCCGGCAGCTTGGTCTGGCACTGATCCGCTCCTGGTGCCAATCGCCGGAACCGCTGCCACTGCGAACGAGACAAAGCATCCGCAATGTCATTATTCGCTCCAGGGACATGCTTGGCTCTGAAAACCACATTCAGTCTCAAACACTTCAACATGAAACTTCTCAGCAATCTAAGCACTCTCAGGTCCCTCGCTCTCTGCTTGTTAACCAGCTCGACCACGGTCATGTTGTCCACGTGGAACAACACAGACCTGTTCTGAAACTCAAGACCCCACACTTCCAGTGCCACCAACAAGGGAAAGAATTCCAGAAATGCAATGCTCCTCCCCTGCTTCACCCAATGAGCTGGCCAGTCCTCCGCGCACCACCTGCCATCCCAGAAGATCCCGAAACCAGCTGCCCCAGCTGCATCAGAGTAAATTTGACATTGCCAAACCATCCTGTCGTCTGCAAAGTCCAGGGACACCCCGTTGAAATCCGTCAAGAAAGTCAACCATGTCCTCAGGTCCGCCCGAACCCCCATGGAGATCCGGATCCTGTGGTGCGGAAGAACAGCCCCCGACATGGCCATGCCGAGCCGCCTGCAGAACGTCCGTCCCGCCCGAACCACCCTGCACGCAAAGTTCAAGAAGCCCAACAGTTGCTGTACCGCCCTCAACGCGATCCGCTTCTCACCGATCGCCCACCCGAGGCATGCCTGCATCTCCATCACTTTACCAGCAGGGAGACGAGCTATCCACTGAAGGGAATCCAGCTCAATGCCCAAGAATGTCAGAGTGCAGCATGGGCCTGCCGTCTTTTCAGGGGCCAAGGGAACACCAAAGTGCCACGACATCTCCTGGAACTGTGACAGGGCCCTGCCACAATCCCCAGAGTGAGCTCTTCCAAGAAAGAGAAAATCGTCCAGGTAGTGAGTAACGTCCCGATGCCCGCTAATCTGTGTAAAAGCCCACTGCAAGAAGGTGCTAAGCAGCTCAAAAAGCGCGCAGGAAATTGCGCATTCCATGGGCAAAACTTTGTCCACGTAGATGGCCCCTGCGAACTGCATCCCCAGCAGCGAGAAATCCGCGGGGTGTATGGGCAGCAGGCGGAAGGCAGACTTGACATCACATTTCGCTAATTCCGCCCCCGGCCCACACCCCCTCACAAGGCGGATCGCATCATCCACCGATGCGTACAGCACCCTGGAGTCCTCCTCCGCGATGAAATCGTTCACAGACTGTCCTTCAGGCCACGAGAGGTGATGTATCATGCGAAACTCACCCTCCTCTTTCTTGGGCACCACCCCCAGCGGAGAGATGATTAAGTCATCCGCTGGCCAGTCGCTGAACGGGCCAGCTATTCTCCCCTCATCCACCTCCTTCTGCAGTTTGGCAGCTACCACTCCCAGCAATGCTGTGGCTGATTTCAAATTATCTGTCCATCTCCGCACCCTGGGACCCTGATAGCCCACCCGAAAGCCCTCCGTGAAACCCCACTGAATCCTCGAAGCCGCCTCCCTGTTGGGGTAACACGAGAGCCATGGGGCCATCGCCTCCACCTTAACCGGTGTAGGCGCCCTTTTGCCCAGCCTGTCCCCTCCCTTTCGCGTTTCGCCACTGCTCCGAGGGCGTGACCAGTGTAAAGCATTGGGTAAGGGCGTGTTTCCCTCCACACTTAGAGCACTCATGCTTGAACTTGCATGGGTAGCGGGAGCAATAGCCCCGGTTGTAGCTCCAACAGGCCCCGGTGTTAGAACCGCCTGGCTTAATGGTCTGGCCTGTGCTACCGGCCCCAGCGGTGTTCCCACCCGCCCCGCTTTGGGCGGGACGCGGCGGAAAAGACGGTAAGTAACCGGCAAACCGCTGGCCGTGTGGGTGGATGCCGATGAATGCGTGGACGCCATCCACTGCATCCATAATTCCTGATCCACCTCCCCCCAATGCTTGTCCGGGTTGGCGCTAACCCTGGCCCTGAACTCCTCATCGTAGCTCAGCCAGGCGAACCCCCCGAACTGCATTTGGGCCTTCCTGATGATGTCCATGTACTTCATTAACGCTATGGCCCTATCCTGGTGCTTCACACAGTAAATACTGGCGTAAATGAGAAACGCCGAGGTCCAATTTTCCATAGTCACAGGAACCCTAGGCCGTCTAGTCAACTCCCACTCCTCTTCTTTGGAACCCTCCTTCGCCTGCACCTCCCTGTGCAGTAATTTAAACACGTCCACATACTCGTGTTTCCATATTCTACTCCTAATCTTGTCAGACAGATGAGACCCCAAGGGCATGGCCAGCCCCATGTAGGGGAGCTTTTTCTGGTGTTTGTCCTCCGACTTGTCCCCTTTCTCGTCCTTCCCGTCCACCTTGTCAGTCTGAACCCCCGCCGTAGATACCAACTTACCTCCCACCTGCTTGACCACCCGTGACGGCTTGTCCCCTGGCAACTCTCCGGTCTCCCGCACCGACCCCTCCCCCACACCCACCGACCTACAAGCCTTCTTCCTACCCCCTTGTGGCCCACCATCCCAAGCCGTCCACCAAGACCCCTCACCTGACAGCGCTGAGTGCATCTCTCCGGGCCGTCCTCTGGAGGTGGAAACCTTGGGTGTCTCCGCCTTTGCCTTGCCCTTCGTCGTCTTCTGGGCCTGTAAAACACCAAAACCGCTGTTGCTTTTCACCCCCCCCCGTCCTGTCGTCGTCATCCCGCACCTCCCCCTCCTCAAGCTCATCACTCTCCTCAGCATAGTCCAACTCCACTTCCGGCTCCACTTCCACAGGCACCCACAACACCTCTCTCACCGCACGTTTCACACCCTTACTTTTGCCAGCACCCACTCCCTGGCCACCTGACATACACGCCGCTGTTGCCCGCTCCCGCGTTGGAGGGATGGCCGCCGCGGACCGCCCTACTGCTTCAGGCCGGCGTCCAGGGGCCGTCTTGCGCCCCGCCGGGCCACCCCGCACTCTGCCGACAGCCGTCGGCTTGGATCCCACCCTACCCCCCAGGTCGCTCCAACCTGGGTGGGCCCCGGCGCCATCGGGCCTCAAAGCCATCCTGGCAGTCCCTACCGGGCCCGCAGGCCCCCTGACACTACCTACCCCCCCGACCCGCCCTGCCCAGCCCTGTCCAACTCCTCTTGCTCCGCCCACCTCTCCTCCTCCGAGGTGGGGGTCGGGGGTCCCTCAGCCTCAGCGTTCCAGGCCGCTCCTACCCTCAGTGCCTTCTGCTCTGCCCATCTTGCCTCATTCAGCTGCACCAAGAGGCGCTGCTCCCTGATCCTGTCCTCCCAGGCCAGTGTCTCCCAGCGTGGGAGGGGGGGGGGGGGTGGGCAGTAGCCCTGAAACCCCCCTCTCGGCTGCCAAAGTCCGGGTTGAGGGGCCGTACCCTGGGCCCCCACCGAAATGCCCCCTGCCACCCGGGCAGTAAGCTCCTGCGCCCCCTTGACACCCTCCGAAACCAGCGAGCCCACGCTGGCCCCTGCCGAGAGGTCAATGGGAGCGTCCACCCATTGCCCCATGCCTACACCCACACCCCCTGTGACCAACCCAGGCTCCAATAACGGGGGAAAGCCCCCCGTCCCCCTCCCCCCCTCCCACCACCACTCGCTCTGACGCTTCCCCCCATGATGAGTGCACTGGCCGGAGCCCCTCGCCCACCTCCCCCCTCCCTCCTCCCCTCGCGTGCAAGCCGATGAATAAAGCAGCTCCCCGGTGAGGCCCAACCCCACCGCGGGTCCTGCCGGCCCTGGGGGCACAAATTCCAGTTGCGGGAACGATAGACGCGGAGGCAGGCTCTTCCTCCGGCCTCCGCGCACCGACTCCTTTTTTAGCCCGCCCCGCCCCCTCCCGGCCGCGCCCCCCACCTGCAGCGGAGGTTCCTCCTGACAGGCCAGTACTGCCGCCGCCACCCCCGCTGTCGCCGCCTCGGGGCTCTCGTGAATCCCACCCACGCCTCACCCAGCACACCGGGCCGGAGGAGATCCTCCCGCCCGGCGCGCCCCAGGACTCGCAAGGCCTCCCTTACCTCATCCGCCGACATTGCCTCAGCGTCCCGACCTCACAACACCAGAGACCCTGGAAACACCGACCAGTGGCTCCCGCTCACCCTGCGACCTCCCGACACCGTCCGCTACCCCTGGAGCACACCTCGGCCTACACTACCACTCTCCCTTCCGAAACTTGCCCTCCCAATAGTGCCGAGCGCAGGAAGAGGAAGTTGCCTTCCTCCCCCGCGCTCTTATACCCACCCCCTAACTCCACCCCCTGACCCTGCCTGATCCTCCCCTGCGCAAAAGACCCCGGGGAAAGACTAGTCTGCGACTCTGCTTCCCCCGGGGCCCAGCATCCTGTATTCCTTTCGTGTTGGGACGCCTTCCAAGATGACGCTGACGCAGCGTGAAAGGTGCGGTGATGTAGCTCACGCTGTATCCTGGCACAGGCGTTGCAATGGAAGCGTGCTCCCACTGTTGGCGCCACACACAATGTTGAGTTTTGCTGTCTGTTGGAAGTTGAGCTCGAGTGACACCAAAACAGTGCTCGTGCTCACCAATGCAGTGTCCTCGCACCAGCTGCAACCTTTTTGGCCACTCTGTGGTTTCTCCTAATCCACCCGGGAGCTCCTGTCATCCTACTCTGCTGCACAATGGCTCCAACTGGATACTTAATCCATCCCAGTCAGGCTCCTACCTCCGCTTGCTCTCCTCCTCGGGGACGGTTGAATACCATGAACGGATGTTCGCAAGTACTAGCGATTCTCCTGAACGCCTTTAAATCCAGTTTGTTGCCAAATTGTAAGAACTGCACACACGATGAAGGTAGGTAGTTCTTCATTTATTGGAGAGCAAGCTGGTGGCGTCCTATCACCACTGGCAACTCTTCTAACTGTCACTCCCCACACCCTTCCATCCCACCACATTCCAGAACATGTTGCATCCCGTTACCTAGACACAGATAACCAGATTACAACACCCTCGGTCCCGGTTTTAGGCCGAGTCTACCAGACAGTGCAAGCTGGCTAGTTGCCAAAGACCTGAGCCCAGATTTATTAAGGGCTTGGATAGTACTTGCGTGATGCAAATAGTCACAAGGCAATGCATGTCCTTAAATGGTATTTACAAAGCTACAAAAGTGGTTATTTGTGCAGTCTGTGTGACTTTGTAAAGAAATGTAACTCAACGCAGCGACTTGCACTGCTTTGCTTTTCATGGTGGTAGGCGTTCCATGGGTGGAGCTTGGGCATTCTCGTGCATCCGCCCATGGAGTTTGCCGCAATCCCAGATTTACTGAAATCAGTAAACCTGGGATTGCATCAAAACGGTACGCCACCCTGACAGAAACACAACAAGGGGAAATATCTGTATTTTTCCTTGTTATTTCCTATTTCTGTGTGTGATGAATGCATTACACACAAAAAGAAGAAATGTCTCTAAAGATTGTTTTTGTTCAGGAAAGTATCCCTTGCTGCAAAAAAACAATCCTGCCCGTAATGGAGGCACCCTTGCAGCACTGTGCATTGGCGCGAGGCAGCTTCAAGTTCACCAGTGTGGGCAGAGAACTGAAGAGTGCCATATCACACAGCAGAGCAACTTTGCTTGTTGCCCTGCATTGTGTGAACTTTTACTAAATATGCACCCTTTTGCTAGCTTGCCAAGATCTTACCGTGGGCGTAAAGCCCGCCCGTTGCTTACCATTGGTTGTCTTTATTATCACTTTCATTTGCTTGGTTCTCATTCATGCTTGCCTTGTCCATCTTGTGTTTGTCCCTCTTCTAGAGCATAGCCTCTTTATTTGTGTCCTTCCACAACTCACTTTTAGGGAACTACTTATTTTTGTTTTGCTTAAGCATTCTACAAGAGTGCAGGCTTTTTCCTGCTGTTTCCCTCACATGCTTCTCTCCCTCCACTCTATGTTGCTTTCTCTCGTCCGTGTGCTTCTCTCCCCTGCCCTGTGCTCCATGTTTCTCTCTCTCACCTGTGTGCCTCTGTGGTGTTCTCTCCCTCTTGTGCTTCTTACCTTTCGTCCATGGGCTTCATTTCCCCTTACCTCCCATCTGCTCCTCCGTTACCCCCAACACCTGTTGTCTTTTATTGTAATTGGCCCTTTTATGCCAAACAACTTATTTTATTGTTTTATTTACCGATTCAAGTGGCATGCAACATCATCAATTGATAAGTAAAATATAAAGTAAATGGTACCAACATCATTCTGCTGGGCACATGCATTCTGATGCCAGTACATATCAGTGGAATGAATGACCACCATTGTACCTTTTTTACAATTCTTTATTTTGACTATGCTGCACAGCGTTCCAACACAAAAGCAATTTGCAAAACCAGTTGGTCCCAAAGGAGAGACCATAAAAACTGGTGCCAGTAAAAGTCGGTCTACACAATACTATTTACTACAATTTTTGCATGAGCAAGGATATCACGTCTGCCGAAATATAAGTCCCATAATATCATATGGGTTTTATATTTCTGCGGACGGGATATCAGTTACCATTGTGATGGAGTAACCCCTCAGCCAAAATCTAAATCAGGCCCTAAATCTGCTAGAGAGGTTTCCAATTTGAAAACTAGAGAAGCTAATAAATATAACTAAAGCCCAAAAGTATTGATCCATACTCATTCTTGTTCCAGCTCTAATTTTGTATTGGAAATCTATTTAGGACTTACAGAATAGTTATAGGACCAATTGTTCTCCTAAGTTAACTATAATTCAAAAATAAAAAACATGGGTGGAATGGTTTTTCAAAAATAACTGATCCAATGAAGAATCTTCTATTGTCTGTCGAAATCTAAATCAAGCCCTTAGTTTGTAATGTAACTCTGCTATAATGTCCTCACTCACGACGTAGTCAAGGATAATATTTTGGTAAGATCACTCATAACTTTTATTAATGGTATGTTGTTTGATAAAATTAAAATCACTACATTTTATAAATGGAAAGTTCAATAGAGAAGAAGTAAAGAAAGAAGGTTGCGTGTTCCTACCAGGAGTATCTCCTGCTTAGCCCCATTAAAGATTCTTACACTAAGCTGCTGTCAGAAGGGAAGGATTCTTGACCTCCAGCACTAATCAACATTTTAATGTGAAAAACACAATTTTATACGAGGATAAGCATAGCTGTCTGAACATTTTTGTGTTAAAATCTCTGCTAATAATTAGATTTGCATCAGGGCCCTCAATTTCCATTTTATTGAACAGAACTTGAAGCTCCTGAATCAATCTTCAGCTTTCAGTGTTGGTGAGTTGTACACCGAGATGATAATCAAATAAGAAGGTAAATTATTGATTTTTTCTTTGTAAAATGTTCATTTGTATTCTAGTTGCTCAGATCTCAAAAGAGGAATACAAATATTCCCTATTTCTTCACTGTGGTATTTTAGAAATAGGAATCAAATGTCCTGACAGCATTTGTCCAGATGTCAAACAATTGGAAGTCTGTCAAAAGTATTAATATTAATGGGTAAAATGAATGTTTAGTTCTGCTCTATCAATGGTTTGAACATTTGCATTAATATCATGAGTCATCACCATGATATTCTAGGAATACATTGTCCTGAGTTACTTTTATGAATATTGGATAGCGCTCAAATCATAACCATTTCGAAGGACACTTAAAGCGTCTTAACAAGGCACCCTTTTGCTAACTTTATACCAAATGGAAAACTCCTGTATTAGTAGTTAGGCCTGTCGGGGACTCTTGCAAGGACTGGCGGCAGGGTGGAAGAAGTAAGTAGAATATTGGGTAGAGGGCTGCCCAAGATCACACAGAGAGTCAGAGGTAGAAAGAAATCCAAAGGAGAAGCTCTGAAGAAGGGAACAAGATGGTCAAAGCTCAGAAAGGACAGGCAATCAAGAGGCAATTTGGCATTCAACCTAACACCCAGGACGGACGTGCAAGACATATATATAACTATATTAACAATGAAGGGAATGTGGGGTAAAGCACTCAGAAGCTCCACACAATAAGACTGAAGCTCAGTAAGCTCAGTAAGTTCCTCACCCACGATTGCTATTACAGATACGGACTGCAAATCGCCACATATAGGATATACATTCAAAGCAGGGTCTGTAGAGCTGATACCGATGCCGATGTTATAAAAGTAACTCAAAGACAATACTCACAGTGGACAGGAAACACAACGTAGGTTGTCAGCTGTACCCATGGATCCTGTTGATCAAACAGGAACACACAAGGCGGTAACAGCAAGGGTGTGGAACTAAATATACAGCCACGATATACTAGGTGCTGCCAAGGAGAAGTGATTATCAGGAAAGAAGAGAAAACAAAGGGCACACTTGGCAGAAAGCAAGTACCAACTGCACAAGGAAACTAGAGGCTAAGATGGCAACTCGGCAAGAATAAAAAGGTAGCAAACTAGAAACTGGAAAAAAGGAAAAGGGAAAGAAAGTAGGCACAGGGAAAAGGGTAAATACAGGAGGAGAGAGAGTTCAAGGGCGCACTAAAATACTGCTGGTTCAAAATTCTAGGGAGCACTACAGGCAGTGGTAGTTCGGAAGCAAAGGAATCAGCTACAGCTCAGGAACAGGAAACAAGAAATAACTATAGCTCGGGAACTCTGGAAACAAGGATAGAAAAAGCTCAGGAAACAAGAAGTCATCCAAACAGGAACATTGTTACAATGACCAACACTGGATTGAAGGGAGCTGGGGCTTAAAAGAGCTCACAGTGATCACATGCATCAGGTGTGAGCAGGCTAGTAGCTGCCAGCCACAGGTGTGCTGAATTCCTCTACCCATCCTTGGCCTGCAGGGGTGGACACGAAGCAGTGAGCAAGGAATTATAGGTAATGGAATTTTTAGAAAGTGCAGACTGGCTTCCACAAAAACCGGCATGGATTTGGAATGAATGGGAATTTCGGAATAGTGTCCAAGAGCCAGGAAATAAAAAATGTCTAGCGCATACTATAAGAATTTAAAATTCTGTTAAAGACACGGAGGCGAGGATTATGCTTGTCTCTCTCTACTGCATAAAATAAACATCAGTCAATAACAACAATGTAAAGGAAAAAACTGCATGTCTCATGAACCTCTAGTCCATAAGTAATCACATGCTCCAATCACCATCAACATAGTCCTTTAAGAACCAGCACCTCCATTTTGTACTCCTCTTTCTTTGCAAACAGAGCTGGAATTGTAAGGTAAGAACAACATTTTGGAACTAAACCATTTCCAAACCAGGAGGGAGATTGCTGCAACCTTCTCAACCGCAGAGGTCAAAGTAACTGTAACTTCCAAGGAAATTGTAACACTGTCGACGAAGGATGAAGCAATTTCACCCAGAGCTGGAACTCCTGCTCGAGAACCCTTATTTGCAATCAGTCCACTTCATATACGCTTTTGATTGTTTCCTGTAAAACCAGAAAATAGAGGCTATAAAATCTATACCAACAACTAATGTAAGCAGAGAATATCGCATATAGGGTGGGAGTCCAATATAGAAACAGAGAAGTAACAGTAGAAATGTACTTATACCATATGCATATGAGTAAAACACAATTCAAACAGGGTCATTCAATCTTCGCCTCCTCGCCCTTAATAGAATTGAAAATTCTTATTGTGTAAGCTAGAAATTGTTGTATTCTAGGTCAGGGCCAGAGGCTCCAATTATGCTTGTTTAAAGCTGTGCTACCACCACTGTCATAAAATCCACAATAGGCTTATAGTAGAAAGCCTTAAAGGTTGATTCAGAGCACTAGTCCGCTGCTTTCAAAATATCCACGAGGCGTGAGCCCAAGGCAAAGGATTTAGAGGCCATGGTCCCTCAGGCAGAGTGCAAGCTAAAAATGGAGATATCAGTGCCAGCTGCAGACAAGAGCCAGCGCATCCATCTTGCTAGAGTAGCAGCTGCCATGGATCTGAAAGGCTTTTGCAAGGCAATGAGCACTTGTCCACCGGGGTCAACCCGAAATTCACTGGTGGCAGCTTCATAGGCTTTGAGGCATTGCACTACACCCAACTTAGAGTTATTGGGAAACTCTGGGTAGGACACCATTCTGGTATTACGTTTTGTCCTCCTAGAAATGGTAAAGGAAACCCCAGCCGGGGAAGAAAATCCTGCCAGAGAGATCCACAGCTCATACATCGGACACTCTCTTACAAGAGATTAGGCACAGGAACATAGTCAATTTGTCTGACAATTGTTTGCGGGAGAGGTACTTATTTTCTGGCCATTTGTTAAAAAAATTTCGAACAGAATTAACGTCCCATAGTGAAAAATATTGGGCTTGAGGAGGCTTACACATGCAAATACCTCTCATGAGTTTACACATAATAGGGTGCTCGCTGACAGGTTTTCCATCAATTGGGAGAGGATCCACAGAAACGGTAGATCTATAATTATTAATGGATCTATAAGCCAGGCCTGAAGTTGCTAATGAAGAAAGAAAGTTAATCACCAGACTGACATCTGCCCCAGAGGGATCGGAATGCCGTTCATCACACCAATGAACCAATAGGCGCCAAGCTAAAGCATAGCGTTTGTGGGTACCCGCAGACCAAGGGTGGTTGATATAGGCGAAAGCTTTTTGAGAAATGTCTGTCATCAGTCATCTACTCTGGAACCTTTCCAGGCAACCAGCCCAAGTTGTTCCGAGAGGATCAACAGATGGGGAAGACCCACTGGGTCCTGCAACAGGTTCCTTCGGAATGGAATCAAGAGAGGACTGTCGCAAGACAATTCCAGAGCCATGGGGAACCACGATTGTGCTCTCGAGAGTGGAGTCACAAGAATGATCCCCGCTTTCTAAGTACGCACTTGAGACAGGACTCTAAGAGTCATGCTGAATGGGGGAAATGCATACCCAGATGGGAAGACCAGTCCTGTAGGAAGGCATCCATTGCTGTCACCTCTGGGTCTGGTCACCAACTGAAAAACAGAGGAATCTGCTGATTGAGGTGAGAGGTGAACAGATCCACCGAACAAGGTCCCACCTGCGATTGAGCCCGAAGAAGATCTTCGGATGAAGTCTCCAATCGCGGAAGTCACGGAGATGACGGGAGTACCAGTCTGCCACAGAATTGTTTTCCCCAGCGAGATACTCTGCTATAACAGAAATCCTATGTTCAAGGCAGAAGTGCCAGGCATCTGTGGCAATCTCTGCCAGCATTCGAGATTTTGTCCTGCCTAGCTTTTTGACATATCGAACAGCTGAGATGTTGTCCAACCTCAACAGTATGCAACAATCCATCCATGTGGGGAAAGGCTCTTGATCGCAAAGGAGCCTACCAGAAGCTCCAGACAGTTAATATGGAGTTGAAGTTCAGTCTCCGACCATCGACCCCCCCGTGGAGTGTGGTCTGCAACTGGCTCCCAAACCCCATCTACTGGCATCCAATTCCAGGATGATGTCTGGGGCGCTACCGTAGATTGTTTTGCCATTCCAGGCATTCATGTGTTCGAGCCACCAGGTCATCTCCATCATCCAGGAAGCCAGGAGACACACAATTTGAGCCACTGATCTCAATGATAATGTTGGGTGTCACAACGCAGACCTCAACTCTTTCTTGATATTTCAGATCTTCTGGGCAGAAAGGATCAGTTGGGATAACAAAAAATGTCTATCCAGAAGCCCAAGAATTCCATCTGTTGAGAGGGGACTAGACAAGATTTCAGTTGATTTGTGACAAACCCTAGGTCTTGTAGGAGTTGAATCATCCAGGATAGGTGGAGAATCACTGTCTGACGGTCCTGGGCCCAAAGAATAAGGTTGTCGAGGTAGATGAGCAGTCTCACCCCTTTGGCTCGTAGATTTTCCGCAAAGGTTCTCATCAGCTTGGTGAAACCGTGAGGAGCTGACGAGAGTCCAGAAGGGGGAACCTTGAACTCGAAGCATTGACCCAGCCAAAAGTATTGGAGGAATCGGTGATGAGGGGAAAAAATAGGAATTGTCAAGTATGCGTCCTTCTGGTCCAGTCGGACCATCCAGTTGTCTTCTTGAAGGCTTTCTCAGAGGAGATTTTGAAATGCCTGTACACATCCAGGCATTGAAATCTCTCAAGTTTAAGACAAGACGGTACTCCACCCGACCACTCTCTTGTCGACCAAGACAATGGTGCTGATGAATCCCCCGGGGTGAGGAAAGGAAAGACAGATAGCTTCTTTTTGCAAGAGCAACTGAATTTCTGTTGAGATGACCTCCTGCTCCTGAAGGGAAAATGATAGCTCTCGAGGGGGGCAAGGTTGAAAGGCGGTTAGAAAGAATTCCAGTTTGTAACCCTTAATGAATTCGAGCACCCAAGGATCCTGCGAAAGAACTTGCCAATAGTGTAAAAACATTTGTTCCTGCCTCCCCAAATTACCACAAAAAGAGGGATGAATGTCACCTGTAAAGCCGGGGTCTTGGGAGGTTCCCTGATGACCTCTATTGTGCCCACTGCGGAAGCGCTGCCATCCTCCCCATGATCTGATGAGGTATAAGGTATTGGCTGAGGACTGGTCTTGCCAGTTACCGCGGCTGCAGTATGATGAATGTCATTGAGAACCTTGGTAATAACCTCTGCCTGACAATCAGCCCCTAAATCGTCTCGCCCTGCCAAAAAGGGTATTGCAGAAAACCTTTTTTAAGCATAGCTGCGCTTTGTCCAATGTATTGCATGTTGCGGCAAACTTGGCCAGATCCTTAACAAAAGGACTCCAGAAAAGGAGGCCCTGGGCCACAGCTCCCACCTCCGAAGAGGCAAAGTCATTCAGTTTTGGGTTGATGCGCATGAGGATGAATCACCGTCTTTCCGGGGAGATGGCCACGTTGGCGTTTACCAGTAATATCAAAGCACGAGTCTTCAGTACTGCAGCTGTGTAGCATGTTATCGTCTAGGTGCTAGGGACTGACCAGAACAGAATAACAATGGGAATTGTTTATCGACCTTGCACATCGTGTTCAGACTAAACTCCAGGAAAGGCAGAGAACGCAAAAGGCAACCCGTTCTCATGTGAAGGGCACAAACAAAGTCTTGCAAAAACAAAGTCATGTAGTAGCGTGTGCAAAAGCAGCATCATGGCAGCGAAGCTCATGCTAACTTAGCAATGTCGATAATGTGCCTTAGAACCATATAACACCCTCCCCCTGGTAAGGCCATAGGACATAGAAAAAGAATGAAAACAGAGTTCACAAGTCAAGCTGAGCTCAAAACGGGTGAAAAAAACAAATTGGAAAAAAAAAAAATCTTTTTTCAAAGTCATTAATAGGGCTCATTGAAGGGGAGCTGCCTCCGGGATAACAAAGTTACTATGAAGGAGGTGGTAAGTCCATCAAGGAGTATGAACCGAGGAATGCAACTCCCTCCAAGAGAGCATCCATGTCGTTGGTAAAAAAGAGGGATGCCATCCAATTAAGTAAGTCGAAGGAACAAACGTGCTCCTCGTAATCAGATGCCTCTAAAAGCATGAGTGGGCAACTTGCGTGATATTAGATGAAACTTTGTTGCAGGACAATCTGCACAGCCGGACAGCCATCCCATTCCGCCAAAACTCCAAGTGCAGCCGCACGCGCCATACGGCCATTCCCAGAACAAGCCTGGTCAGGGGCCTCTAAGGGACCCATCAACTGGTAAAAATCCGGGACGGGACGTGACGTATTGGAGAGGCATATATCCAGTGCGCAATAGACGGGACATCGCTGACAATAAGGGACTGGTTGCATGCAAGTGAAGTACGCAAAGCGAAAAGTCAATCCATAACTGACGCCAAGCGTGGCTAAAGGCAAGCATCCGAAAACCTGTTGCATGCGATCATGGTACAGCTGCAACTGGCCTGGTCTGTGCAGTACCACAAATTGAGCAGCCATTGCGCAACAGGAGCAGGAGAAGCAGGATTACAGCGCCTAACGTCAAAATCAAGGGAAACCCTCCGAAGGCGCTGGAAAAAATAGAATGAATAAAACCTGGTATTACTCCAAATATAGTCTGAAAAGACGACACACGGCCAGATCCCACACATTTAAAAAAATATGCAAGGCCTGCAGTGTCAGACGCATTAAATATTTGGTGTATTAGTTCTCCAAAATGCAGTGGGAGGTTGGTGTTCAGAAGAGACTGTATCTCTCCAGAAGTCCTAGCCACCTGTAACTGGAAGGTCTTGCGGGCGGAAGTGAGGGCCACCTCTTGTTGGAAAAACAGCACTTTGAGCCTGCTCAACTTGTTGAAATCTGTTTTCAAAGTTGGAATGGAAGGCCAAATTGAGCTATCTATACTCCCATGCGGGGGCGGAAAAAGCACATTGCTACAACAAGTTACGCGCTGGGAAACCGTTACTAAATACGGGACTCCCGCCCGTAAACCACAGCAGTCTTGGTTGTTCAAAATAAGATAACTGCCATTTGTAAGCAATGAAAAAGTGGGAATTATTGATGGCACTGGAGTTCCTTTTAAAAAACAGGCCAGATTAGGCGCGGAAACGTTACAAGCGTCGTGCAACTTAACGTGTTTACAAACAAGGGAATGTCCTACTGTGGAATCGCAGTCCTCCCCTGTTAGGAAAACTTCTTTACCCTCCCTCAGACATCTATAAGTGAAAGGCAGGGACCACATTTCATGTAGGAAAGCACTACCCAGTGGTTCATAACGGCCAATCGGAAAATGTTGCATGCATAATTTAAATTGAAATAGCGAGAAAAGGGAGAGAAATAACACCATGAATTAACCAAACAGCAGAGTCTGTTTCCGCTACAGAAAACGGCAAGGGCTCTAATTGTTCAATATGCAACAGTGTGTATGTAGCATCTTTCATGGACATAAACCTCTGTTTATCAGTCAGATTAAATGGCAAGAATAAAGCAGTGGCATTCAAATAATCCCAAGGCACTTTTCCCATTTTAAGAGTTTGCAATGTCCAAGCAAATTGCATAATAGATCGTAACTGATTTTGACCATGATATAACACAGATACATCACTTTGAACAATATCAATAACAGATGAAACAATATTATCCAACGTATAAATGCGTGAGGAAAGTGTGTTTATGCTATTGTCTACTACGGCAAGGACTTTTTCTAAATTGGCCTGATCAATTTGGCGCAGACGAAAAGCAGCTTCCATCTGCGAAAGTTTCCAAATTTCTTTGTAAGCAGCATACATGAATCTTTTAGCTCTCGGAGCCCTGGGCCCCAAGAGAAAATCAGCCAAATTAATGTCATGCGACAGCAGAGAAAGATGTTGCTTCACTGATGTCAGCGTAGAATGTTCCAACCATTGTTGGCATAATTTACCGACCGAATATGTGGTAACCGAATGGGAATTTGGAAAACGTGGGTCCGGTCTAGTCTGTGTGAAACCAGGTGTTACATTATAAAAGCGCATTTGACATGCATTTGAATTGATTTGCCACACCAACCACCAAGAAGAATCAATGTCAGAAATATTGAAGGTTTCATTTCGAAGCAAAGCTTGTAATGCCTCAATGGTATAATCTGCATGTGTGCGCCAATTAGTATATTCCGCTAAAGACGGAATGGATGGCGTTTTTAATTTTTTTTACAGTTGTCAGGCCAAAACAAGTTGTCTGGTATACTGTATCATTTAAAAACAGAATTTGAGCTGGGATCAGGCAGGCACGATGTAAAGCTTCAGTTTCCTGAACCTGCCAAGGCTTTGTGCCCCAGATTGATTTCAAATCAACAGTATATTTTCAATGATCATAACCCTGCATAGCCAATTTATTTCTAAACAAGTTGGAGTAAATCAATTTTGTGTGGGTCAACATAAATTTAGATTGAGTAGATGTTCGAAATTTAAAATAATAGGATTCCGGATTAGATATGTTATAATCCGTAAAATAAGTGAACTTATTCCTAAATGTTTTAGAACTCCCCTCTACGGGAGTAGGACAATGTTCCCATTGTGTATAATTAAAAACAGGTCTTAACGTATTTGTTTTGTGTAAAAAATGATGCCCATAATGCTGATAACAGAATAAATCACCGTAATTGGCAGAATTTAAATACAAATCTTCAGCATCAAAAGCAGCATAATACTTTAAATCTGAAAACAGTGCATGTACTGCTTGCACATCCCAATCATCCGAATGTATTGTCCGTTTACCACATCTCCTAGAGAGACGCAAAACACGTATGGAATGCGAAGCACCTCGGTCGGGCCGTGGACTTCGTAGGCAACTTTGTCCCAAACGATGCCATCTGGAATCGGGAATGCTGAAATGTTAACATGAGACCGATCACGTTTCATGATATGGGATGATGTGTGAGGGGCCAGAACTCCATCGACCATGTTCACTGCAGAGCGCTCCGGCAAATAATGACCATTGATGAGCAAAAAGAACACTGTCACAAAACCAATTGACATGAAGAGAAAAATTAGAGCAAGCAGCAACCAAATGTAGGTCCAAGGAGGGACCAGGTAAGTCTATTTGAGCCAGGAGAAAAAAATACTTAATTTAGTCGGTGTGTCAGCCACACGAAATGTCGAGGAAGTAGAGCCGGAAGAGAGACTTGCATGTGATTCATAGCAGCCACTCGTGGGTTGATTTATCAGAGGTGGAAGGGTCGGGTCCTCTTGATGTTCTCCAGGACTGTTCGGCACTTCACTGACGGACTCATCAGGATGATATATATACTCGACATCCACGGTAGAAGATAGAGGTCGGACAGGTGAAAAATCAATGATAGTGTCCATCACATTCTTAGCCCTACGAGGAGCGGTGGAAGATGATGTAGTCAGTGGAGCCAATGAAATAGCGCTGCACGAAACTGCAGGTGTGACACTATTCAGAATCAAAAACAACAATTGATGGACAGAATGCAGAACAATGTCGTACATTCACCCCAGTACAGAGGTCTGGGCCTAAATCCATCGTTTTTTTGCTCACTATGCCAATTCAGTTTGGACCCAGCCATATGCAAATCAGTCTTGACCCTGCTCCCAATGGGAACAGTCCAGCCCGAACTGCCAGGCCAGGTCCTCCCTGGACTGGAAACAAGCATCCTAGGACCGGTTTCGGGCTTTCAGCCCTCATCAGCCAGGATAGCTTGACTCCAGTGGAATGGAGAGCACGGGACCCACGTCTGGGCATACCCATCCCACTCGGGGTGACAAATGCAAAAACAACAATTGATGGACAGAATGCAGAACAATGTCGTACATTCACCCCAGTACAGAGATCTGGGCCTAAATCCATCGTTTTTTTGCTCACCATGCCATTCCAGTTTGGACCCAGCCCTATGCAAATCAGTCTTGACCCTGATCCCAATGGGAACAGTCCAGCCCGAACTGCCAGGCCAGGTCCTCCCTGGACTGGAAACAAGCATCCTAGGACCGGTTTCGGGCTTTCAGCCCTCATCAGCCAGGATAGCTTGACTCCAGTGGCATGGAGAGCATGGGACCCACGTCTGGGCATACCCGTCCCACTCGGGGTGACAAATGCAAAAACAACAATTGATGGACAGAATGCAGAACAATGTCGTACATTCACCCCAGTACAGAGATCTGGGCCTAAATCCATCGTTTTTTTGCTCACCATGCCATTCCAGTTTGGACCCAGCCATATGCAAATCAGTCTTGACCCTGCTCCCAATGGGAACAGTCCAGCCCGAACTGCCAGGCCAGGTCCTCCCTGGACTGGAAACAAGCATCCTAGGACCGGTTTCTGGCTTTCAGCCCTCATCAGCCAGGATAGCTTGACTCCAGTGGCATGGAGAGCACGGGACCCACGTCTGGGCATACCCGTCCCACTCGGGGTGACAAATGCAAAAACAACAATTTATGGACAGAATGCAGAACAATGTCGTACATTCACCCCAGTACAGAGATCTGGGCCTAAATCCATCGTTTTTTGCTCACCATGCCATTCCAGTTTGGACCCAGCCATATGCAAATCAGTCTTGAACCTGCTCCCAATGGGAACAGTCCAGCCCGAACTGCCAGGCCAGGTCCTCACTGGACTGGAAACAAGCATCCTAGGACCGGTTTCGGGCTTTCAGCCCTCATCAGCCAGGATAGCTTGACTCCAGTGGCATGGAGAGCACGGGACCCACGTCTGGGCATACCCCTCCCACTCGGGGTGACAAATGCAAAAACAACAATTGATGGACAGAATGCAGAACAATGTCGTACATTCACCCAAGTACAGAGATCTGGGCCTAAATCCATCGTTTTTTTGCTCACCATGCCATTCCAGTTTGGACCCAGCCATGTGCAAATCAGTCTTGACCCTGCTCCCAATGGGAACAGTCCAGCCCGAACTGCCAGGCCAGGTCCTCCCTGTACTGGAAACAAGCATCCTAGGACCGGTTTCGGGCTTTCAGCCCTCATCAGCCAGGATAGCTTGACTCCAGTGGCATGGAGAGCACGGGACCCACGTCTGGGCATACCCGTCCCACTCGGGGTGACAAATGCAAAAACAACAATTGATGGACAGAATGCAGAACAATGTTGTACATTCACCCAAGTACAGAGATCTGGGCCTAAATCCATCGTTTTTTTGCTCACCATGCCATTCCAGTTTGGACCCAGCCATATGCAAATCAGTCTTGACCCTGCTCCCAATGGGAACAGTCCAGCCCGAACTGCCAGGCCAGGTCCTCCCTGGACTGGAAACAAGCATCCTAGGACCGGTTTCGGGCTTTCAGCCCTCATCAGCCAGGATAGCTTGACTCCAGTGGCATGGAGAGCACGGGACCCACGTCTGGGCATACCCGTCCATCTCGGGGTGACAAATGCAAAAACAACAATTGATGGACAGAATGCAGAACATCCCCTTTGGTATCGCTTTGTTCGCCCTAAGTTGGCAGGGTATGCCCAGACGTGGGTCCCTTGCTCACTTTGCCACTGGATTCAAGATAGCCTGGCTGATGAGGGTTTTGAACCCGAAACCGGTCCCAGGATGCTTGTTTCCGGTCCAGGGAAGACATGGCTTGGCAGTTCGGGCTGGACTGTTCCCATGAGGCACAGGGTCAGACTGATTTGCATATGGCCATGTCTGAACTGGGA
Source organism: Calotriton arnoldi (assembly GCA_963921515.1). NCBI lineage: Eukaryota > Metazoa > Chordata > Amphibia > Caudata > Salamandridae > Calotriton > Calotriton arnoldi. The sequence goes on along the minus strand of CAWUFW010012329.1, from coordinate 184,976 downwards.
TGGTGGAGTGAGCTAAAGAATGATGATGGATTAAACCCAGATCAGTTGACTGGGGGTGAGTGTTTGATTTGCTCTAACGCTCCGTCCATCATCCCCTTTGGTATCGCTTAGTTCGCCCTAAGTTGGCAGGGTATATCCAGACGTGGGTCCCTTGCTCACTTTGCCACTGGATTCAAGATAGCCTGGCTGATGAGGGTTTTGAACCCGAAACCGGTCCCAGGATGCTTGTTTCCGGTCCAGGGAAGACATGGCTTGGCAGTTCGGGCTGGACTGTTCCCATGAGGCACAGGGTCAGACTGATTTGCATATGGCCATGTCTGAACTGGGGTGGTGGAGTGAGCTAAAGAATGATGATGGATTAAACCCAGATCAGTTGACTGGGGGTGAGTGTTTGATTTGCTCTAACCCTCAGTCCATCATCCCCTTTGGTATCGCTTTGTTCGCCCTAAGTTGGCAGGGTATATCCAGACGTGGGTCCCTTGCTCACTTTGCCACTGGATTCAAGATAGCCTGGCTGATGAGGGTTTTGAACCCGAAACCGGTCCCAGGATGCTTGTTTCCGGTCCAGGGAAGACATGGCTTGGCAGTTCGGGCTGGACTGTTCCCATGAGGCACAGGGTCAGACTGATTTGCATATGGCCATGTCTGAACTGGGGTGGTGGAATGAGCTAAAGAATGATGATGGATTAAACCCAGATCAGTTGACTGGGGGTGAGTGTTTGATTTGCTCAAACACTCCGTCCATCATCCCCTTTGGTATCGCTCTATTCAGAATCGGCCACATGGTGTAGCTTGACATTGTCCACTGAAATATATCTGTTGTCTTTGCGACCAGGTAAAGGAGGTAAAATGACTGTACGAGTACCCTTCAGTCCAAGCACGGGAACCGGTGCACGATAAGAGGGACCAAATACTTTTTTGTTCTCCAGCTTTTCTCGTACCAGATCTCCAATTTTTGGAAGCCAGCCGGCAACTGGAATCAGTAGTGCTGCATCAGTGGAAGAGGGTAAATGTTCAGTTGCAAAGCTGTCACGGATCTTTTGTAGATCCTGTAACACAGTAGAATGATTATCTACGTCAAAGGTTGCGGCAGCCGCCACAACGTCTAGACCATCAAGGTCTGGCACAAACATTTTAATGCCAGAGAGCATTTCGTATGGGGTCCGCCCACCCAGAGATCGTCTAGGGAGGTTATTAAGTGCACGTTGAACCCCATACAAATGGGCCAGCCAGCTCCTGCCAGTACCAAAGAATCTAGCTGTCAAGAATTGCTTTAAGTCACGGTTCATTCGCTCCACAACCGAATTGCTCTCAGGCCTGTATGGAGACGAAAACTGCACAAGCACCCCCATTGACTTCATTGCTTCCTTGTACGCCTTAGAGGCGAATGCTGGACCTTAGTCAGAATGGAAGGTGCCACAGGCAAACATCCCTACAAAGACACACAAATCCCTGATGACATTTCGAGCCTCAGCACTGCGTTGTGGCCAAACCCAAAGGAATCTAGTGCACGAATCAACTGCAACAAATATATATTTATACGCAGTATCAGAAGAAAGAGGACCGCAGTGATCAAGATAGATACAGCCAAAAGGTTGATTAGAAATACACAGCTGTATTTGTGGTGGGCGGGTGACCGTAGACGGCTTGATTTGCTGACAAATGTCACAAGAAAGGACATAATTACGGGTCTGTTTATATAAACCACGCCACCAGTTACGTTGCTGTAAAATAGAGACTGTCGCCGACACACCAGCATGCACAGATGCTATGCCTTCGTGTGCGACTTTGATCAATGTTGGTCTGCGGTCCATGTTGGGGATCATCCGCTCCCCAACAGAAGGAATCAAAACATAAGGAACTTGTTCGGGAGTTATATGATAAGAGTATTTCGAAGGGAAACCCTGAGGATAAGCTGTTGCCTCCCGCGTTGCAGCTACAGCTGCCAAAATCTCATTATCTATTTTAGTCTTGGAGCTTGTAACTGCTGCTATGGAGCACGTGGCCCTTTCAGACCTGGCTGCTTCATCAGCCAAAGAATTACCAAGAGCATGTACTCCTACATGCTGATGGCCAAGAGTATGTATAACATGAATGAGGGGCAGACGTTGTTTAAGATCTGCCACTCAAACCCAAAGCGTTTTATGCTTAATTGCGCTGCCTTTGGAATCCCGATAGACATTCCGAGACCAAAAAAACAAGTTGTCATTGAAAGACTGGACACAGTAATAAGAATCGCACACAATAAGAGTATTCACATTTGGATCAGCAAACTCGAGAGCAAGTACAAGAGCACGCAGCTCCGCCAATTGTGCCGTACAGTCACCAAGTGCTTGAGTGTACACAATGGAAGACTTAAACTCTCCATTAACAATGGAGCCAGCAACAATTGCGCAAGTGGCTGAATAAGCATGTTTGGAACCCGTGGCCGGTTGAGCCGAGCCATTGGTGTAAATGATGCATTTGTACTCATGTAAAGGAAGCAGAGACAAGGGTGGAGGATGAACGTATTCATACTGTAAAAACTCCTGTGTCTGTAAGGAAGGATCAAAGATAAATGTGACATCAGCCGATGTCAAAGAAGGAGCCCATTGTATCCAACGGGGACGTAATGCTCGCCTTAGTCACGGCTTCCAAAGCAGGGAAGGGGGTGACCATAAGAATGCGTTTTCCTTGTGCCAGTGAGCGTTCTTTTAGAATCGCCATCTGTACTGCCGTCAAGATTTTTTCAACAGTTGAAAAGCGCATTTCAGTAGCAGTGTATAAATGTGATTTGTATGCAATTGGAACTGTGTCTCCTTCATTGAACGTCAAGTAAGTGAAACCCACTGTCCCAGAAACTATACGTGTTACTAGGTTTGTGGTGTTGTCACGGGTCAACAAGTAGTTAGTTGCAAGCAAGTCTGTTTGCAAAGAAGTCAGAATAGAAGTATGTTCCGGAAGCCAGCTGGCAGAAGAAAAATTTGGATGTATCAAATGCATAAAGCGGTTTGATACACTGGGCATAATCGGGAATGTATGTCCTCCCGAAATTCAAAAATCCCAGCAAAGACTGAAGTTTCTTCAGTGTAGAAGGGGGTTGCAATTGTGCACATTTCTCCAAGAAGTGAGGGGCCAAGCCCTTTCCTTCATTATTGAGCTCATTGCTAAAAAATGTACGATATGTGACGTTACAAAATTAAATTTGTATCCATAGTCGGCAAAGGACAAAATAATATTGTCGACTCGGACTAGATGCGGCATAAGTTCATCGTCCGTCAGATAAATGTCATCAACGTACAAGAACGCATCTGGATCTATGTCGTGCAATGGTGACATGACACGTGCTGCAAATGCCCCGGGGCTATTCTTATACCCCATAGGCAATCGTGTACATTTTTTCTGATTCCAGACGGCAGTGAATGCTGTCAAATCACGGCTCTCAGGAGCGAGATTGTGACTATAGAAACCATTAGAAATGTCAAGTGTAGTTTTGTATTTCTTACGAACAAGATTGTTCACCAGCGCTGAGATGTGAGTGTTTTGCACTGCAAATGTGCGGCAATGACTATTCAATTCTCGGTAATACAATACAATCCGATAAGAACCATCAGGTTTCGATACCGTAAAGAGAGGATTATTCATCGGTGATGTACATGATTCAATCACTCCTTGATACTCCAACTGTGTTAGAATATCACAAACGGAAGCTTTTGCTTCAGGTCTGATTGGATATTGCGGCTGTGGCTGCGGCATAGAGCGTAAAGGTATTTCATGAGCCGGTGAATCAACATCCCAACCCACCTGATTACGATACACCGCTGGGGCGAGGGCACAAGCCCACCCTGCAGCCAAAGTCTGGGCATGCTCTTCAGGGACGTAACGCGAAAAACTCGGAAGTATCACGTCTTCTCCCCTAGGAGCTGCCAACACAAAGGGTGGAGGCCGATCTGCCTCCGCCAACAGAATGTCATATGAGGACGTTAAATTCTCCCAGAACACCGCTTTGATTGGACGAGGTATATCACCTTCAATTTGGAAAATTACGTCATAGAGCCTATCCGGGGGGGGGGGCAACCCGGGTGTCAGCAGTCTCTACTGTAATGAATGTATCAGTTGCTGTCACCACCAGACAGGGACGCAGAGCCTCCCGCACTATGGTAACTTCCGCTGCGCTGTCGAGCAGAGTCACTGCCCATGTCCAAACCAGGAGTCGCGTTCTCACCGTCTGAGGCATACCTTGCTGTTAGAGCGGAAACTTTTTTCTTCTGAAATGGTGGTCGAAAACGAGGTAGATCCTCTTGTTTTCCTTTGCCTTCAAACTGTCAAGGCTGATCTCGTCCCTGTTGCGCAGGTTGACTCTTGCCATGATCTTGGCGTTCCCCTCCTCCGACTCGAGAGCCAGAAGTGTCCTGTGAAGAACGAGGAGAACGTGGATCAGGGACCTGAAATCTATCAGGAGACTTTATTTTAGTGCGGTCGCGCAAGTCATAAGTACGCTCAGAAGACTCAGGTGTTGGTGAACCAGCACGCAAACCCTGCTTCTGTTGTTGTTGCCCCTGTTTTTTTGTTTTCCAGTTCTTTTTAGAAAAGAACGGACGCCCATCTTTATCAGTCTGGGCCTTTTGTTGAGTTTGAGATTGAGTTTGCGTTTGTGTAAAAGGCTTAACTCCCAAACTATTGCGGCCTATGGTCTTCTAAGCCTTTGCAATAATGTTTGGTAATTTGCATGGCTTGTCCACATCAGGGACAGCCTCCAAGCGGTTTGCCACTTGAAAGCTTACTGCATCTCCCTTGACATTGGCAAGGATCATATCTGCAACCACGTCGAACACCCCCACCAGTCTCATTCCCAACACTACAGCCGCCTCGGCTCCATGTTCATCTTGAACACGCTTAATCACGGAAGGGAGTACGGTCATGGAAGGAGTGCCGAAACACTTAGAATATACCGCTGCAAACACCTTACCCCAGGTGTTATAATCAGCCAACTCGGGAAGCAAGTCTTTGGGCAAACTAATAGTCAATATCCTGTGTTTATCCACAGGAGAGGTATTTGGAAAAACAGCCTCAAGTTGTCCAAATTTCTCAGCAAGCCAATAAGGTAATTCATCCTTATTTTGTGGACGCTTGCCCATTACTGAATTAACCATAAGGGGACTGATGGTCACACCACCAGGTCCCGCAGGTTGCGCAGCAACGCCAGGTGGTCCCACCTGAAAGTTGCACAACATGAATTGTATAACAGCTCTATGCACGCGTATCAAAGACGTATGTAACACGCGCAGTTCTGCAAACGTCGCTGTTGTCAGACGACGTGGGTGAGGGGTATACACAGCCAAAACGGGCCACGTGGCCCCGTCTATTGACAAAGGACCTAAACGGACCGGTGTTATTGGGTGAGGAAGGGCGCCATTAAACCAAATTTGGTGTTGCCAAGCTGTAAGCGGAATCTCAAGACCCCGATAGGGCTGATAAGCATTAGGAAGGGCCTTAGGCGTATATTCGTGAAACAAGTTATCTGTTCCATCCACCGCCGGAAAGGTGACCCAAGAATAAAATACTTCGAAGTGGTAAGCTGCATCTGCCTCTACTACAAAAATCAGCGCAACACCAGCATTAGGGACTCCATTCTGAGTCAAATAAGCTGTGAGTGCTGCCCTATTAGCGGCCGGAATCGCGACCGCCATAACTGACAATAAAGAATAACAACCTAGAGCGCGGCAGCGCAATAACGGGTTAAGAAGAAAGAGAAACCTTTTAAAACTTCAAGCTTGAAAGAACCTATAAAAACATCAATATAGGAGGTTACACCGTCACAACTGTCTCCGGAAACAGAAGTGAGGGGATTGTGGACAAGCACTACTCAAGCGTCTCGCAGATAAGAACCAGACCAAACGTTGGCGGCGCCATGTTGCAGGGATTCTGCACACACACACAGAACTATGCGCAGGAAAACAGGACCTCAGTGAATAGGGGTGTACCAACCTACCGCATCAGTACCCAAAATCCCAAACCGACTAGCTATAGTGTCTCATTCGTTCTCCTCCAAATATTACGGAGCTGCAAATGATTAGACAACTCAGAACACGACACTCCCGACTCTCTCAGGAATCGCAGGAACAAGACGTACTCTTTCGTTCACTCACTCATACTTGTCCACAATGAGAATAAGCAGAGTCACTGAAATAGTTCAAAATGTTTATTTTAACTATCGTGCTCTACAATACAGTATACGTGCCACTACTAGCAGCAAAATGCATAAACTCAGCACAGTTAGCATTGTTACGATTCCATAGAATACAAAGGGAGAAGTCATGTTATAAAGACTGTGGAAATAAGGGCCTATAGTCCTAACCACCCTCCCCTTGACTAGAAGAAGTTTATTTTATATAAAGAACGATCTCTGGGCTTTGACAGCAGACCCCATACCTTAAAGCCTGAATGGAAGGTTTACATCATAGGAACAGCAGAGCTCTTCTCCATGGAACGGCTTTCTCCAAGTGTGTTAAAACAACATGCAACAACGTAATATCAAAGCACGAGTCTTCAGTACTGCAGCTGTGTAGCATGTCATGTCTAGGTGCTAGCGACTGACCAGAACAGAATAACAAGGGGCATTGTTTATCGACCTTGCACATCGTCTTCAGACTAAACTCCAGGAAAGGCAGAGAACGCGAAAGGCAACCCGTTCTCATGTGAAGGGCACAAACAAAGTCTTGCAAAAACAAAGTCATGTAGTAGCGTGCGCAAAAGCAGCATCATGGCAGCGAAGCTCATGCTAACTTAGCAATGTCGATAATGTGCCTAAGAACCATATAACAACGTCAGGCCCGGTCAAGGCCTTTCCTCAGGTCCTTGGCCCATTTTTTCATGAAATTGACCATGGTGGGGTCAACTTCCGGGGTCTCTGTGACTTTCCCAGCCAGGTCAGGTCTAGGGCATTCCATGCGCTGTCTAGCGCGGACGTCTTTGTCAAAACCCTGATTAGTCTTGCACAGACTCTGCTACTTCTTGTGGCGGGGTCCAACTGGATGACCATGGATGGACGATATTCTTTGGCTTAAACGTCAACACCTTGGGGGTTTCGGAACATGAATCCGCCTGACGTCCAGAACATTTCTTCTTACTGGGCCCAGGTGCATCATCCTGATTACTCTACCCGTTAGAGGCAGAGTCTGTATCAGTAAGGCCGGAAGGTTTGAAAGGGTCATCAGGGTTAGAGGAGTGCGGCCGGAAGGGCATTGTAACCATGCTCCCCCCTGACTGTAGCAGATAGTTTCTCAAATGCTTCTGTGTGGGTCCATTTCTTAGCTTTCCCTTTATCCTTGCTCAGATTTTCAATAGGGGTTTGGGGGCCTTCAGGAGGGGCGAGGAGGGGAAGCCAACCTTGCTGGAGGGCATATCCTTTAAATTGATGGGTAGGGGGGCCCAGCGCCCTGGCCAGAGCTTTGTTTACGTAAATCTGGACGCTAATATGTATGAAGAAGAACTGCCGGGCCCTCGAGAAAGCATGGCGCAGAGACCCGACTGCAGACAACATGACCACCCTCAAACACGCCACCCGAAAACACCACCAGCTGATCCACACCACCAAGAAAACCGCATTCAAGGAACGACTGGACAACAACGCCCACAACAGCAAGGAACTCTTCATCATCGTCAAAGAGCTCTCGAACCCCAGCGCCGGAAACAACGACATCACCCCCTCGCAAGACCTCTGCAACTCGCTCGCCTCGTTCTTCCACAGCAAGATCGCAGACATACACAACAGTTTCAGCACACAGCCGACGTACCCTACAACCGTTCCAACGTCCCCACCTCCACCCTCCGAGCCTGGACCCCGATCAACACCGAAGACACTATCCGCACGATGAACTCCATCCACTCCGGATCACCAACCGACCCCTGCCCTCACCACATCTTCAACAAGGCCGACGCCGTCATCGCACCCCACCTCCGGGACATCATCAACACCTCCTTCGACACCGCCACCTTCCCAGAGAGCTGGAAGCACGCCGAACTCTGCGCCCTACTGAAGAAACCGTCAGCGGACCCCACCGACCTCAAAAACTACCGCCCCATCTCGCTCCTTCCTTTTCCTGCCAAAGTCATCGAGAAGACCGTCAACAGACAACTGGCCGCCTTCATCGAGACGAATGGATCCCTCGACCACTCACAGTCCGGCTTCCGGGCCAACCACAGCACCGAGACCGCCCTCATCGCAGCCACCGACGACATCCGAGCCCTGCTCGACAACGGGGAAACAGCGGCCCTCATCCTCCTGGACCTCTCCGCAGCGTTCGACACAGTCTGCCACCGCACCCTAGTGCAACGCTTGAACAACGTCGGAATCCAAGAGAAGGCACTGGAGTGGATCATCTCCTTTGCCGACGACACCCAGCTGATCCTCTCCCTCACCAACGACCCCACAACCGCCAAAACCAACCTACATGAAGGGATGAAGGACGTAGCCGAGTGGATGAGGAACAGCCGCCTGAAACTGAACTCAGATAAGACGGAAGTCCTCATCCTAGGATCATCACCCTCCGCCTGGGACGACTCCTGGTGGCCCCCTGCCCTGGGCAACGCACCCAAACCAACGGACCACGCACGCAACCTGGGCTTCATCCTGGACTCCTCCCTCTCAATGACCAGACAAGTCAACGCCGTCTCCTCGTCTTGCTTCAACATCCTACGCATGCTGCGGAGATCTTCCGGTGGATCCCCACCGAAACCAGGAAGACGGTCACCCAGGCCCTCGTCACCAGCCGACTGGACTACGGCAACTCCCTCTACGCCGGAACCACAGCCAAACTTCAGAAAAGACTCCAACGCATCCAGAACGCCTCAGCTCGACTCATCCTGGACATCCCCCGACACAGCCACATCGCCGGACACCTGAGAGACCTGCACTGGCTCCCCGTCAGCAAGAGAATCACGTTCCGACTCCTCACCCACGCACACAAAGCTCTCCACAACCAAGGCCCCAGACACCTCAAGGAACCGTCTGACCTTCTACACTCCCACCCGCCAGCTACGATCGACCAACCACGCCCTCGCCGCCGTCCCCCGCATCCGAAGAGCCACAACGGGAGGAAGATCCTTCTCCTACCTGGCTGCCAAGACGTGGAACTCCCTACCCATCCACCTCCGCCTGACCCAAGACCACCTCTCCTTCAGGAAGCAACTCAAGACCTGGCTGTTCGAACAGTAGCGGACCCCCCTCCCCCTAGCGCCTTGAGACCCTCCGGGTGAGTAGCGCGCTATACAAATGCTTGATTGATTGATTGATTGGCACTGAACAGGTTTTCTTCCAAGGAGGCCTGCATGTCATCCTGGTAGTATTCCATATCATCATCATGCTGGTCTTACTGGGCCATAATGCTCAAAGTTATAGAAGGTAATCCAGGCACCAAATAAGGGTAGCTAGAAGCTACAGTAAGTGGGAGTGCTCACCCTGGCAGACAAAGCAATAAATAAATAAATCAATGTGTGGAGGGCACTCAAGGCAGAGTCTATGCTGATTTTATGACCCTGGGTACACACCCCGATGCACCAGGGAGCCAAAGAACAAACGAGCACAACTGGAGGCGATATTTTACCAAAAACGGGCCACTAGCGGAGAGCTGCACCACTAGTTGCTGTACGGGATTTGGCTGCTGCGTTCTAATGAAGCACAGCGGCCTCGCTCATGAGCGCGTGTCCTCAGCCCTGAAAGGATAGAAATGGGACTATGGCCATCGGGTGCGACCTGCTGTCGCTCCACCATATAAGCCCGCGGTGGAGACCGTTGGGCTAGGAGGCAATCTCACTCCCCCTAGAAGAAAGGAAAAAAGCAAAGCGAATGTGCAGCGTCCCGTGCGTGAGGCGAGCCCCACATGGGAAAAAAATACCACTTGAAATAACACAATATGGAATGCAATTTCACCAATACAATGCCCAGAATTACGTCACTACATAATGAAACAGATATACATTTGGCAAAGGGATATAAACTTCAGTGCAATGAAATTCTATCTCAGGATCAAACTTGTACGATAGCGTGGTAGAGTAGCCACTCAGTACGGTGTGCCACCGCTTGTTCAATGAGTCTAACAAAGCATTAATAAGCATAGTAACATGACAATCAAAATTATTGGTACTTAACTGGCTGAGAAATAGCAAAGAAAAAAGAGTTCGAAATGGAGTTGCTGGTCTTAAAGGACTGAGCATGTGATTACTTATAGACTAGAGGTTCATGGGACATGTAGTTCTTTCCTTTACATTGTTGTTATTGGCTGTTTATTTTATGCAGTAAAGAGGGAGAAGCATAATTGGAGCCTCTGGTCCTGACATAAAGCAGTATATACATACAGTAGAGGGTCCGGGAACTTATCAGAATACTGGAAAGTCGCACAGCTAGACACCCTGGTGATGGGTATGAGAGCGCAGTGAGTGAATCGTGACAAGTTCTTCCTCCATGCACATGAGATACCTTCTACGGCAAAGGTTTGCAACATGAAAGTAAGATATAGTTGGGTATCATCTTGCTCACGAAAGCACTTTCAATGTCACACTACTTTTCAACAAAACACACTAAAGCAGAACTCTAAACACATCCAGCACAACCCGGAGAAGCACCTAACAAGCTATGAAAGTTCAGTCGCACTTTTCCAACCATCTATCTACCACAACTTACATCTGCCAGGCAATGGGTATGTGTAGCATCAGGAGAGTCCATTAAGTGATTTGGTGCAGCCCTTCAGCCTCATCCACCAAACTCTCAAGTCTTTTCAGCTAACAGCCTCACCTAACAGAGATGCATCATCACTCTCTTCTCCACCAATGAAATCAGCCCCTGGTGTGTTGCAGAAACCTCAGAACTGCCATGAAAACCACCACACACTGCTGAGGAGTGACACAAAACTATACTGATGACACACATTCCTAATAACAAGATATTATAAATGTCAGCTCTCTCTAATTAAAAGGGAAACACCCATTTATTTGCAACAAATGTACAATTTTTTGATCTTCTCTCCCTGTAAATATGCATCATTCCAGACAATTCAATATGCAAATAATAATTTTCTGTTGCAAAATCTCCCTAAGGAGTGTTAACAAATACTGGCATATATGGTGAATTTTCAAATTATCTCTCTAGAGACCTCTGAAAAAAGAATTTTCTTTTCCTCACAGAAAGACGTGTTCTTCGTAGTTGGAGATAAGTAAATAGTGGGGTCCACTCCTTTGTGTAACTCATGAAAGTTCAGCAATTCAGCATTCCAAAGGAATATAAAGATGGCGTCTCATTTGCAAAGCGAGGACAGGAAGTGAAAGTCAGGTGTTCACTGCTAACCCTGCACCAATTGACCCTCCTGTGAGCTCTCTTGTGTCCCTCTTCGGGCCTGATTCACAAAACCTCTAACAATTAAGTACACAAATAGCCACTTACAGTTGCAAATGAAAGTATGTGAACCACAAAATGTAATTTTGCACTCATAAATGGATTTAATCACTCAGAAAATCTCACAACTATGGTTACATTTTAAGTGTGAATAATTCTCCTCACAATGTAGGGCTGTGGGCAATATATGGCCAAGGGAACTGCAAAAGTAGAAGAACAGCCACAAACTCTCAGCTTTGTGAGAATTATCTTTTTTAAATAAATCTTTTTATTGATAATATTGTAAAAAACACAAAGTACATCTGGTTGTGCATTGACATATGTGAAAACGATACTAACATCTCAGCATACATCACTAAGAAACATTCCCTCCTTCCTCACTCGCTGTGTACAATAGCTGAATTTAATCCTAAATTATCAGACATTGATCGTTCCCCAGTGTTTGAACTAAACTGGTCACAGTTATAACCTTGATAATAATTCCAGGGTCCCCAAACTTTAGTCCATTTCTGTGGGCATCCCCGACCTTTGGACACCACATTATCCGCTAAAATGCACCAGTCCATATCTCTTTTACAATCCAATGAATGCGGCACTTGTTCTGCCACCGAGCTTTGTGGGAATTATCAAACCATTTACAGCTGGACGGCGCATCATATGCCAGGATGGCTGGATCCACGCCAAATTTTCAGAATTACGTCTGCATATGTAAATATGTTTGATTTAGATTCAGCTCTGCTGGACCTACCTTTAACACCTTTGTTTGACAAGTAGTTTCACAACCTGAAAATAGTGAGTTTTACTTTTACTCTTGTCAAGGGCAGGAATAATCAGTTTCATGGTGAAGGAAATACCCATAAAAATGTTGGGGGTGTAGGGGAAGGGGTTTCTCCGTGGGCAAAAATATGTTCCCAGTGAGAAACAAAACGTTTTGCAAATGTATGTGAGTTACATTTATGCATTCCAAAACATTAAGTAGTTCCATTTCTGAATGCGCATTGATTTACGCATGCGAGTACCACTAAGACACTGAGACAGTCACAGATTCCCAGGAATACTTCTGGAGTTCCAGGTGAATTTCAAGAAAGTTTGAAATCTTCTCCAAATGTAGGAATAACCCTATTTTGTTCTTTCTGTCTAAACTGGGCCGCTTGTTACAGTAGCAAAAGATTTGTTTTATTTTATTTGTATGTTTTTGTAGACTATAAACCAGGAGTAGTCATCTCAGAGTGCTGTAAAAGGGGACAGAGAAGAAAGATTCTTAAAGAGACAGAGGAGGGAGTAAGCATCACTATTCACCATGGTAAATGCAGAGGGCAATGGAAAGATGGCTGTAACGGTGTAAAATCCTTGAAATAAAGATTTATCATTTCAACCAGTCTTAGGCGTCTGACTGGTGAGGGAATGAAGAGCAATAGGTGAACTCAAGCAGGAGGCAAGCTGAAGTCTGTAGTCCGAGCAGTATGAGGAGCAGGAGAGGGGCATCTTCAGGAAGTCTCTTTCCATCCTCAGTGATTGGGTCACAGAGTTCCATAGAGAGGATCCCTGAACATGAAGAAATCTACCTCCAAACCTTAATGTCGATAGGTATCCAGCAGGTTAGCAGAACATGGCCTCCTAAAGACTTTAAACCCTTTGCAGCTTTGGAAGTAAGTTCTTGGAGAGGCGAGTGAGGATGCTGTTACACTTAGCCGAGGTGAGATATCACCACTCCCAGGACCAGTGTGATCCTTTGGGGGGAACTGGAGAAAAGGGAGGATCCCCAGAAGATAACAAAGATGATAAAAGGCACCTTTGGCGACTGAATTCACAGGAGGAATAAAGGACAGATTGTTGTTGAAAGTAACACCAAGATTGTGAACCTTCTGAACTGGCTTGTGAGGAGGATCCATGGTTTCTTGCCAAGAAAATGGGAGGCGAGAAGGATCACCAGGGCCATCAGTAAGATTTCTGACTTCTGATTGTCCATGTTATGATGCATTCAGGACTGGACGGACATTCTGTAGACACTCAGGTGCCTGTTGATGAATCCTGGTTTGTTTTTCCTGTTACAAGCAGATCGGACTATCATCAGTCTATCTGTGAAACCAGACAGATGGAGCATTGGGGGGCTCCTCACTCTCAAACAGGAGGCACCAAGGGAACCAATACAGGGCAGTGCAAAACCCCCAGCATCTCATAAAAATTAAAGAAAAAACATTCAAATCTCACCTGAATCAATAAGCCATAAATGATGCTGACATGAATGATCAAACAATTGATTTTGAAACGTATGATGTAAAAATATTCGGTATTATTAATATATATTGGAATCTTTATAGTCCATTGAATCAAATATAAGTGACGTTTGAGCCAAATAAATGTAAGAGGCAACTGAGAATGCAAAACAAAGAATGTTAGGGTTTCATTAGTCTGTTTACTGTTTAAATCACTACCCTAATTTGAAGGAAGGGAAAGAGGTGGAGGACAGTGAGAGAATAGAGAACAGATTAAGGAATTATGATAAAGGAGTAAAGGGTAGAGGCGCAAAAAAGGGGGTTTACAAAGAAGGGAACAAGACGTAATAACAGCAGTAAGAATGGAGAAAGGAAGTGGTGAAGATGGGTAAGAATGACAAAACAAAATGTGATGAATTCAACATGCATGGGTTTGAATGGGAGGGGGGGGGGAATGAACAGAGCCGGTAGACGGATCTTAAACCACTATCGCATTAGAAAATTCCAAAAGGAGAAACAAAGGACAAAAAAGGGAGACAAAGAGGAAGCGAAAACGAAAAGCAGGCATGAGGTGGAAAAAACAGAACATGGGCTTTTTATAAAAACACAAAAAATAATTATGATTGGAGAAAAAAGCAAAACGTTTTGAAATGAAATGCTGGTGAATTGTCTGACTCACACTGACTGACGCTGCCACTCCACGCTAACATTGTTCAAGGTCAGTAAAACCAGATATGTGCCGGGCATTTGACTAGAATCAATAGATATGAGGAAGTTCTCGTAGATGTTGCAAAAGTTCAGTTCCTTGTAGGTCGAAGTTTATCTGTAGGAGGAAAAGGCAAATGTGTGTGTTCTTTGAGAGCAGTCGGGTAATTCTAGGTTCTTTATGAGCACGTGGTGGCTGTACAACTGGCAGCCTTCGCTGTGCTCTGTGCCACCTAGGGTAGGACTGTGGTAGGTCCTTTTCATGATGCATCGGTGTGTGAGGAGGTCTGCCCTGTCAGTTGCTGGTTGCCTCTCTTTTGGTCTGGACTCTGATGATACTGTCTCCCTCCTCTTGAATTAAACCTACATTCCTGTTATCTCTGCCTGTGCCTGTTCATCGGAGCAGACCTGTACACAGCAATGTTGGTGACAAGAGGGTAGCTTGTGCAACTATCACCCCTGACTTATGTACCCAGACTGAATATTGATGTCCCCTCTGAGAGTATTTCAACTGGACAACTCAAGGTGCTGTGTAGGTGCTTCACGACAAGAAGCGGAATCTAGCATGTACTTTGCCTCAACCATAATCCTTCCTTACATGCCAGTGTTCTTGGCGATTGGTTGCTGCAGCCCCATGGTGTGTTCCAGGGCAGGTTTGCAACACTCCATCCGTGCATGTCATCATCTGTGGCATAGACTTACCATCCTCTGCTCAACAGGCGTGCAAGTGCAACACTACAAACTCATTAGCCGTATGTTGGAAGGAAAGACTGGCAGTGCTCCCAGAACAGTTGCGCTGCTTGGTGAAATGCATTGCGCCCTGAAGGAAGAACTTTGCATATGGCACAAACATTTCCCATGAACCCACTGAACTCTCACGATGTTTGGAAATGTGGATGCTGCAACTAGGACATTGTCGCCAGACCATGCGAAAACCTTGGCGATTTTTTGTTTCATTTTGGAAGCATATTTTGAGGTCAAAGAGAAGTATTCTAAGGAATGTAATCTTACTTTGGAAAAAAACATGAATCGTTTAAATGCCCATTTCAGAATAAACTACATTTTTGTTGCAGTTTGGATATTAAACTAGGGGGCATATTTACAATGGGAGTGACGGAGCTCGGTGTTAGCCTTCTTGGCTTACCACCGCGCTCCACCACTTCTGAAACGCAGGGCTGCACCATATTTACAACAATATGGTGCAGCCCTGCGTTTTCCCCTGTGCTGGCACTAAATTTAGCTGCCTAGTGCCAACGCAGGCACCCTTGCAACATTGTACAAGGGTGTCTGCGTTGCAGGGGAAGATAGTTTATGTACAGGAAGGTGTCCCTTTGTGCACATAAACAATCTTTAAATGGTGTTTTGTAACTTCTATGTGTGCTGCTTAATGCAGCACACATAGAAGTTGCGAAACATAATTTTTTTAATGATTGTTTATGTGCATGAAGGGACACCTTCCTGCACCTAAACAATCAATGGCGTTTTGCTGTTTCCATGTGTGCTGCACAACACAACACACATGGAAAAAGCAAAAACAAGGAGAAATTAAACATTGTAAATATGGGGCAACGTCAAAATCAATGGGTGTTGTGGTGGAACGCCCACTGCAACACCCATTGCCCTCCCCTTTCACGCTAAGTATGGCGTGAAAGGGTGCCTTATTTACAAGGCAGTATTAAGCCACGTTAAGTGGCTTAATGCTGCCTTGTAAATAAGGTGAAGCCCCTATCGCCACCACGTCCAAAATAGTGACGTTGTGGTGGCGTTAGGGGCTTGTAAATATTCCCCTAGGTGAGGAATGGGAGAGATCTTCATTACCTTAAAAGACTATTGATATTGTCATGATGTAAAAATTGTATTTAAGGTAGTGGTATATTGTAGGAAGCTGGCTCTGTATATACTATACCAAAGTGAGGTATAGTGTGCACAGAGTCCAGTGGAACCCCAAAGGTAGGCAGAGGTAAAAGTAGATAGCACCTTACTCTCTATTTGTGGTAGTGTGAGCGAGCAGTAAGGCTTTATCAGAGGGTAGTGTTAAGCATTCATTATTCACACTCAATCAGCAAATGATTGTCACACACTCAAAGACTGAACTCAGACCAATTTTGTTTGTATAAAAATATTCTTTTAGTTGTTTTATTTCCTAGAACCAAGCAAGCCTGGCACAGGTAAGTGATTTATACTTTGCAGTAATAATACAGTTTGAATTGCAGTTGTATATATACTTTGGTCTGATTACAGTAGAACCACTGGTAATTCAATGCTTTGAAATATTGTACATATCCTTTGTATTGACTTTTAAATAGGATGCCAAGTAGATTATTTTACAGATTACTTTTCATACACAGTGTAGTATACCTGGATACTGCACTGGGACATTTCCTGTAAACAGGTAATTAAAAGCATTTTGGTTATTTGTATACAGTTTTACAGACTTTTATAGATTTTCCAACTCCACACTTAGAAACTTTTTCATAGAAAACAGTCAATGTTATCCCATGGGAGGAAATAGTGTTATCGGTTAACAGGTAAGTACTTTGTTGTGGGAGTTGATTTTCTGGGGTTAGACTCAGGGGTCTCCCAGGTGCGAGGATGCACTCTCAAAGCACCCTCAGCGGCACTAGGGCGGCCTGGTGCAGAGTGCTGAGGCCCAATCTTATCCAATGGGGGATAGGGGGCCACCGGTTGGTGGCTGCTCAAGAGCAGGCCACAAGGTTGTGGGAGCAAAGCTCCTGGACTTAAGCTCAGGGCAAATGGGGGTTCAAGTTAGCACCAAAGGTACACCCTCAGCGGCACTAGGGCGGCTGGGTGCAGGGTGCTGGTTTGTCGTCTGGTGCCCTGTTACTTTCATTGGGGATTCTCCGATTTGCAAACACACTGCAGGCTCGGGGATGAAGGTCTTCTGGGAGCGACCACCACTTGGGGAGGTAAGTTGCGATGCTGGGGGTTGGCTAGACACTGTCGGTTGGGCCACCCAAGGCCGTGGGGAGTCGGGTTCAGGGGTGTGTTTTAGGGTCGGATCTTCTTACCAGCTCGTGGTGTTGAGCCACTCGAACTCGAGCCGTGGGCGACGGGTGCAGAGTGGTGCAGACTCACGGATTTTGCTGGAGCTGGAGTCTGTTGTTGAACAAATCAGGTGTTCATGGGAGACTAAGGGGTCGATTCCGATTCCGGCCGGAAAACGTACCGACCGACTCGGAGCCGGAATTCATTCCGACCGACACGTACCGGTGCAGCCCGACCCACCAAGTACGATGAGAAGCGAGCAAAACCCGACCGACTCGTACGGAACACAAGCCGAAGGACCGAGCCGCGCGGAAAACAGCAATCCGGCCGGAAAAACGTGCGATTCGAACCGACCGACTCGCACCCGGAACAATACCGAACGAGACGTACCCGCGGACTCCCACCCGCCAAGTACGATGCAAGGAGTGTAAAACACGACCGAGTCGCACGGAGGACAAGCCGTACGACCGACACGCATACAAAACTGCGAGCCGAAGCAACCCAAAACACCGTGACCGACGCGTACGCAGCATAGAAAACAGCACAAACACAGCGTGAACGAAACGGACGAGCCCGTACGAGACAACTGCAGGGTCCGACTCGGTCACAAGAACGTCTCCTACATGCACGAAAAGTACAAAGGGAAAATACACAAAAAAAGGCCAAACAAGCAATTACAAAGCCAATAAATACTGGGGGGAGGGGCAGGGAACAAAGACACACCCACAACTCCACCCATATAAAGGACACAAATCCCTACCATGATCCTTTGCAAATTCAAATTACCTGCCAGCACTCAACAGACAGCAACCACACACCCACAGCTCATCCATCACACAAGCCACACATCATCAGCACCACAACAAATAGAAACCTCACATACACCTAGCAAAACACACACTCACACACCTTCACCTGCACACCAACACACACATCACTCACCATCACCACCCATCACCATGCCCCCAAAGAAGAATCACAAGTTCCTAGATAGTGAATTGGAAGTCCTGGTAGATGAGATCCTCAGGGTAGAGCCACAGCTCTTTGGTACACTGGTCCAACAGACACCCATGTCACAGAAAACAAAGATGTCGGAGAGGATCGTCGACAGGGTGAACGCACAATCACCATGTTTGCGCACAAAGACAGACATCCAGAACAGGTGGTATGACGTGCGCAGGAGGGTCAAGGAGCTGCTAAAGAAGGACTACATCTTGAGCCAATACACCGGCAGTGGCCCTCCTGCCAAGCCAGTATACCTCAGGCCCTGGGAGGAGAAGGTGCAGGCCATCCTACCACCAGTGAGCGTCTATGGACTAGAAAACATCCCAGAGCCTGGTGAGTACACAACAAATGTACACAATATTCTGCGACTACACACACACATCACTGTCAAGGGGAGAGTCAAACCATGAACTCTTAGCAAATACACAGCAACCAGAACAGAATCATCCCAAAATGTGTATGTCACTCAGAGAAACAAAACACATGCCATCACAAAGTGACATTTAACTGTGTCATCACATGTACAAACATAACTACAACTACAGCTAGGCAGTGGCACAAATATAACTGACAAACACATCCAGACAAGTAGCCACCACTACAACACCAGCACACAGTGGAGCCCACTGAAAGAAAGGAAATATGTGTATGCTGGGCAAGTCAGTGTAGCCAATAGCATGATGGGAGTTGTAGGCACAGATATTGCTCACCCCCACAACTGTCCCATCAACACCACCCTGAACTATGCGCACATCACAGGGAGTGGAAAACAACTTACAAGATGGCTGACACTGGCTACTGCTGTGGGGAGCACAAGGCCCTGCTGGCAACTATGCACCAACCAACAGCAGGACACCACTGACTGACATCCTGAAAGACAACTTGCACTCCCTGCAATAGAAGCACGTTCCATGGTGGGATATCTGGCTGGGTGGGAAGGAGGACTCACAGCCCTGACCATAGTTACCAGCAGCGTTTCTCACACACACCCCTAACACAAACTCCACAAAACTCACCTGGGAGAATGCATTGCCTCACACTCCAATCAAATATCCCACAAAGAACCACAACCCTGGGTCATGCTGAGTGAAGCACAGGGACACACATGGGACTTGTAGCAAAACTAACCCCAGGATAACACTGTCAGCCATCTTGTCAGCACAGGCACACAACCCCACAGGGAAGCAGAGTCAAAGGGAAGGAAGCATGGGCATGCTGGGAAGGGGGGTGGAGGCAATAGCATGATGGGAGTGGTAGTCACAGCTCAACATCCCCCACCCACATGGCCCAGCAAGCTCACCCTCAAGCAAGCACACCCCACAGAGAGTGGAAAGCCCCATCAAAGATGTCTGACACTGGTGCTCTGTTGTGGGGATCACAAGGCCATGCTGGGAACTGGCCACCAACCAACAGCAGGACACCACTGTCAGCCATCTTGCCATTGCTCTCACACTCACACACAGTGAAGTCCACCCAAAAGCAAGTAAGTATGGGCATGCTGGGAAGTGGGGTGGAGGCAATAGCATGATGGGAGTGGTAGTCACAGCTCAACATCCCCCACCCACATGGCCCAGCAAGCTCACACTCAAGCATGCACACCCCACAGAGAGTGGAAAGCCCCATCAAAGATGTCTGACAATAGTGCTCTGTTGTGGGGAGCACAAGGCCCTGCTGGCAACTGTGCAACAACCAACAGCAGGACACCCCTGCCAGCCATCTTGCCATTGCTCTCACACTCACACACACTGAAGTCCACCCAAAAGCAAGTAAGTATGGGCATGCTGGGAAGTGGGGTGGAGGCAATAGCATGATGGGAGTGGTAGGCACAGATATTGGTCACCCCCACAACTGTCCCATCAACACCACCCTGAACCATGCGCACATCACAGGGAGTGGAAAACAACTGACAAGATGGCTGACACTGGCTACTGCTGTGGGGAGCACAAGGCCCTGCTGGCAACTGTGCAACAACCAACAGCAGGACACCACTGCCTGACATCCTGAAAGACAACTTGCACTCCCTGCAATGGAAGCACGGTCCATGGTGGGATATCTGGCTGGGTGGGAAGGAGGACTCACAGCACTGACCATAGTCACAAGCACCTCCCCTCACACCCCCTCAACACATACTCCACAGAAGCCACCTGGCGGAATGCAATGCCTCACATCCTAACTCAAGGTCCCACAAAGAACCACCACCCTGGGTCATGCTGTGTGAAGCACAGGGACACTCCTGGGACATTTAGCCAAACAACTGCCCGGACAACACTCCCAGCCATCCTGTCAGCACAGGCAGCCCACCCCACAGGGAAGCAGAGTCAAAAGGAACGGAAGTATGGGCATGCTGGGAAGTGGGGTGGAGGCAATAGCATGATGGGAGTGGTAGGCACAGATATTGGTCACCCCCACATCCCATCAACACCACCCTGAACCATGCGCACATCACAGGGAGTGGAAAACAACTGACAAGATGGCTGACACTGGGCACTGCTGTGGGGAGCACAAGGCCCTGCTGGCAACTGTGCAACAACCAACAGCAGGACACCACTGCCAGCCATCTTGCCATTGCTCTCACACTCACACACACTGAAGTCCACCCAAAAGCAAGTAAGTATGGGCATGCTGGGAAGTGGGGTGGAGGCAATAGCATGATGGGAGTGGTAGGCACAGATATTGGTCACCCCCACAACTGTCCCATCAACACCACCCTGAACCATGCGCACATCACAGGGAGTGGAAAACAACTGACAAGATGGCTGACACTGGCTACTGCTGTGGGGAGCACAAGGCCCTACTGGCAACTGTGCAACAACCAACAGCAGGACACCACTGACTGACATCCTGAAAGACAACTTGCACTCCCTGCAATGGAAGCACGGTCCATGGTGGGATATCTGGCTGGGTGGGAAGGAGGAGCGGATGACAACCAAATACAACCAATGCAGACCATGTACACACCCCAACATTCACATAAAAATGCCCAAATAATGCAGGACAATGTGCTACACCAATATCAACCCCTGACTGTGACAACTTAGGACAATGCATTGTACAGGCCCGCATCCAGAGGCACAGTCACAACTGTCAGGTGTGTCAACCATTGATGCCTGCAGAAACATAACATACATTGTGTGTGTCTCCCAAAAACAGGTGATGATGGGGACACAGCAGCAGATGCTGAGGAGTCCTCGTCCCAGGCTCAAGAGGATACTGAGCTCACTGGTGTGGAACAGCCTCTGCCCTCCTCGGATGACGAAGACTTACCTGGCACCTCCGGAGCAAGTCATCATGCAGCACCAGCAGGACCACCAGGTGCACCCCCTGCACCCACCCCTCCAACGACTGTCAACACACATACCACCCCTGCCGACACGGACAGACCAAGGAGCAGCACCACCACCAGCACAGGGACCCTGGACCAACGTGGGGCCATGGACACCACCACCACCAACAACCCACAAGGTGGCCCAGGGTCACCTGTGCCTGCCACCTCAGGTACTGCACGTGTCGCCAGGGGTGGTGGGAGGGGTGGGAGACATAGGTCGCTGCTCACAGAGGGGTCTGGACTGCATGATGACCCACAACTGGCACGCATAGCCGATGCGTACCAGTCCAGCACCGGAGAGTTCAGCCAGGTAGTGGGGCTCCTCAGGGACATCAAACAGCAGCAGGCTGCCCATCATGCCCACTTGGACTCACACATGTCCCGCGTGGAGTCCAAGTGGGACACACTGCAAGAGATGACGGCGGTGCATAGGGACATATTACAATGCCTCCGCCAGATGACCAGCAACCAGTCAACACCTCCCTGTGTGCCCACAACATCTGCTGCTGAAACAACTGCAACTGCCACAGGGAGGCAGGATGACTCTGGCGGAGAGTCCCCTGCACCGCAGCAGCCTGCACTTGAGCATCCCCCCCCAAAGAAGAGGGGCCGTCCGAGGAGGGGCAAGTGAGAGGCCGATGGCCATGTGCAACCCCCAGGAAGCCAAAACCTGTCCTGGAGAATAACCTTTGTGCGCAAACTGTTCACCCTGTTGACTGCAACACAACACTCCCACATGACATGGGGAGCTCAAGTTGGACCAATGTCTCTGATTACTGTGGACTTTACTCTGGACATTTATGCTACCAGGACTTCCAAATTATCTAGGAACTGTGGATCACAATCACAATGTACAGCACCCAACAACCTGTGCACTATACTCACACATGTATGTCAATAAACTCACTTATACACCATACTTGCCTCTGTTGTGATTCCAATGTTGTCTCAGAAGTTGCGATGATGATCGGGGAAATGACACTGTGCATGCTAACTGCTACAGCAAGTACAACACCGGCATGTGAGTCATGGCGACTTCACACATATGGGGGAGGCACACCACCAGGGCTACACAACACATACACACCATAGACATCTGACTCATCGCCTACACTGGTGTTGCCAGGAAATACGTTGCATTGCACAGACCCAACACCTATTCACAGTCTGTGTTAACTAGCCCACTGGTGCAGTAAGCAAATGTCAGTCAGATGTGTGACCACAGACAACGCACATCACATAGTGAAGCACAGGTTTATTACACATTTGCAACATGTTGAAACCACCACAGATGCAAGGTAATCGCACCTGGCAGCGGGCACATAGTCAACAAGTGTAGAAGGAAGGAAGTCCATGGGTGTGGTGCACATCACCTGTAGGGACACAACAGCTACCACCCGGGAAGTCAAATCACGGTGTTGGGGATCACAGTTGACCAAACGACTCTGAAAGTACCCTGTGAAGGACAGAAATGACACACAGTCAAAAGTACTGAAGAACAGGACAGAACTCCAATACTCATGCACAATACATGTTACAAGATACCCACCCAGAACTAAGTTAGCATGTCAACACTGTTGGGGAGTACAGACTACCTGCAAGGACACATCGCTACACACATACAGACATGTAGCCCATGGACACACTCAAACAGCACCAGAGCACCACCAACACATATCATGCAAACTCACATCATTGACATGCCATCTCTGGATACTCACATTCAGCTGAAGAAGTTGGTGATGAGCTGTGTGCGGACATCACCCTCAACATCATCATCATCATCACTGGCATCGTGGTCCAGGCCAGGATCCTCCACAGGTGGCGGACGTTGGTCATCGTCATCCAGGATGAGAGGCAACTCCTTCCGCACTGCCAGGTTGTGGAGCATGCAGCAGACGATGATGATCTTGCACACCTTTGCTGGGGCATATGGGAGGGACCCTCCTGTCTTGTCGAGGCAGCGGAAGCGGCTCTTCAGGAGACCAAATGTCCGCTCAATCACTCTCCTGGTCCGACCATGTGCCTCATTGTAGCGCATCTGGGCTGGTGTCACAGGGTTCCTGAGGGGCGTCAGCAACCATGGCATGTTGGGGTATCCGGAGTCACCTACATACAGACAATTGCACATTAGCAGAGTTGGAAAAGAGGGTGGAACACTACATAGCAGAACACACACAATGGTACAAAGTCAGTACACACCTACAAGCCAGGCACGCTGGTTCCACATCTGTGCCATCATCCTCGGGATGCGACTACTCCTCATCACGTACGCATCGTGTGCAGAACCAGGGAAACGGGCACACACGTGTGTGATGCTCATATCTGCAAGACAGACCACCAGTGCATTGACCGAGTGGTAGTGTTTGCGGTTACGGTAGGCCTGCTCTTGGGCCTGTGGTGGTACCAACGCCACATGTGTCCCATCAATGGAGCCAATGACATGCGGCATCCTCCCCAGGGCATAGAAGTCACTCTTCACGCCAGTGAGTCGTTGGAGTCTAGGGAAATAGAGGTACTGGTTCAGGTATATCAACATAGCCTCCAAAACATCCCGGAGCACACGGCTGAACATGGTCTGTGACATCCCACCAGCAGTCGCCAGAGTGTGTTGAAAGGTACCAGTGGCAAAGAAGTGTAGGGCTGCCATCACCTTCACCTTGGGGGTCAGCGCTGTAGGGTACGGACGGCCAGGTTGCAAATGTGGTGCCAAGCGCACTGCCAAATCCTCAATCAGCTGCCTGGTGAAGCGGTACCGTCGGATGCTGTCCCGTTCCACCATCGTTGCCAGGTCAGGGAATGGTCTATGGACAGCTGGTGCCCTGCAGTGCATAGGTGAAGAAAGCAAGATTGTCAGTCACCCCACATATGTGGCATTGATCACACTCAACATCAAATGATACATCATAATGAGGCACAAGTACATGATGTGTGCAGTTCCGTACGGATATGTATGGCACATACATGGCCAATATCTAACATCACAGTCCAACAAGTGGCATCAAGAAGTCCCAGGTAATGCCATCGGATACCATGTGGCCGTGTCCCAGTACCCATCTCCTGCTGCCAAATAACAAACACACGCCACAGTGACATGTGAGGACTGATGTGCCCCAGGCATCACAGCTCAACGACAGGTAGATTCCCAGGGACCCTGTATTGCCACATGGACACTAGCATGACATGGTGTATCATGTATACACCACAGCAAAACAAACATGACCCCCACAGGTAGTGGTCCGTGTTGCCTCGGCAGGACAGACATGGACGTCTGTGACACACACACGCACAACATCAAAGTCCATGCACAAACAACGTGGATGTGGAGACTGCCTCCCATTGTGCACATGAAATCAGAGACATTGTAATCACAACATGCACACAGACTGTGGAGGACCATCAACATTGTGCCAATGGGTCACCCTGGGTTGAACATAACGTCCCACATGGGACTCAGGGGGTATGTGACATGACATACACATACACCACCGTGAACTGTGACCATGCCACATGCTCAGATATGAACAGTTGCACATCACAGTGGTCATGTACACGAAACACCAAGGATTCTGTCCCCATAAACACGTGCACAGCCTGGGGGTGGCTGCCCCCAAGTGACACCCACAGAACAACATGTTCACCCCCATACACGGAATAGGTAATGCAGCCTTACATGCCCTAGGATACAGTTTGGACAGGCTGTGGTGTTGTAGGTGTGCCCCTCACTGCCTGGGAAGTATATGTGGCTGGCATATGTTCACCTGTGACAGGCATGGTGACATATGCCAGTGACTTGTACAGGGATGCGTTGGACAGCAATGGACCGATCAGTGCGCACACATTGGCCATTGCATTCAATGTGCGCTGGTACGCGTTGTATTGGCAATACGCCTTGGACAGCAATGGACCGATCAGTGCGCACACATTGGCCATTGCATTCAATGTGCGCTGGTACGCGTTGTATCCTATGTACGCGTTGAACAGCAATGGTCCGATCGGTGTGCCCGGCCGGCCCATTGCATTCAATGTGTGCGGGTACGCGTTGTATCCTATGTACGCGTTGAACAGCAATGGTCCGATCGGTGTGCCCGGCCGGCCCATTGCATTCAATGTGTGCGGGTACGCGTTGTATCCTATGTATGCGTTGAACAGCAATGGTCCGATCGGTGTGCCCGGCCGGCCCATTGCATTCAATGTGTGCGGGTACGCGTTGTATCCTATATACGCGTTGAACAGCAATGGTCCGATCGGTGTGCCCGGCCGGCCCATTGCATTCAATGTGTGCGGGCACGCGTTGTTTCCCATGTACGCGTTGAACAGCAATGGTCCGATCGGTGTGCCCGGCCGGCCCATTGCATTCAATGTGTGCGGGTACGCGTTGTATCCTATGTATGCGTTGAACAGCAATGGTCCGATCGGTGTGCCCGGCCGGCCCATTGCATTCAATGTGTCGGGTACGCGTTGTATCCTATGTACGCGTTGAACAGCAATGGTCCGATCGGTGTGCCCGGCCGGCCCATTGCATTCAATGTGTGCGGGTACGCGTTGTATCCTATGTACGCGTTGAACAGCAATGGTCCGATCGGTGTGCCCGGCCGGCCCATTGCATTCAATGTGTGCGGGTACGCGTTGTATCCTATGTACGCGTTGAACAGCAATGGTCCGATCGGTGTGCCCGGCCGGCCCATTGCATTCAATGTGTGCGGGTACGCGTTGTTTCCCATGTACGCGTTGAACAGCAATGGTCCGATCGGTGCGCACCCATTGGCTATGGCCTGGCCTGGCAACGGACGCGTTTACAAAATTTGAACGAGTCTGATGCTGTAAATTCAGTTGGTCACCCACAACAATGTTGCAATTTCATGGGTGTCACGAAGTTGAACATTTGAAGGATGCTGGGGGCGTGTGTAAGTGGTGCAATTCCATGGATTGGCCAGATTCAGATGATGCAAACGACTTGGACCTATCACTTTGGACACATGGGACAGTATCTGCCTCTGCAGCACACATATAATGCTGGCTGTTCCCCTGAGAGCTCACTTGCCTGCACTACATGCTCCAGGACGACATCTGCCACTACACTGCTGCTGTATCTGCACCCTCTGGACCCTGCAATGGCACGTACTGTGGAGAGAGCCCCAGCCTTCAGCACTGAGGAGAACCAGGCCCTGCTGGATGGCCTCCTTCCACAGTACAGCAAGCTGTATGGGAAAGCAGGGGAGCAGGTGAGTGTTCTGTCCACTGCCTTTCTAAATGTGCATGTTGTCTGACTAGCAAGGCTAACAGTCTGCACGCCACTGGCTAGCAGGCTCACTGAGTAGTTGTCACCCCCCATAGTGTGTAGTTACATGCACTGGACAGGTATAGTGCAGTGACAGTGCATTTAAACTAGGTTTTACTTCCCAGGCAATGATACCATGTAGTAACTGCTGGCATACTGTCCATAGCCATCGTTGCACTGCCTGTGTACATCATGTGCCCCTGTGATTGAGACATGTATATCCAACTGTGTAATGCACGGATATGTTGCATGTGTAGTAATGGCATTCTCACTTTGTTATCCTCACAGGTTGATGCCCACCAGAAGCAGAAGATATGGCTGACCATCGTCCGGGCAGTGAGATCCGTGGGGGTCTACAAGCGCCGGATCCGCAACTGCCAGAAGAGGTGGCAGGACCTTCGGGGCTGGACCCGGAGGATCGCAATGGGTCCAGCTGAAGCTGTCGCCTCCTCGCAGGAGGGGCGGACACCGGGCCCTGACCCCCCACATGCTGAGGATCCTGGCGGTGGTCTTCCCTGATCTGGATGGGCAGCTGAAGGCCAGAGAGCAGCAAGGAGGGGTTGAGTCCATGTCTGCATTGTGAACTATGTCTGCCATGCTATGTGCCCTCCTCTGGCCTGGTTAAACTTCCACAGTACATCAGTCTTGTGGTCCAGGACCCATGTCCCTCTATTGTGCACTGCCCACTCCTCATCTGATACCCAGGTGTGGCCCTTACAGTCAGGGTATTGTGTCACTTGGGTACTGTGTCCTTGCAGTTTGCTTGACTCAAGGTGGGGGACAGCATCTGTTTCCCTGACTCTGTGGTGGGCATCATGGGTGGGTCCATTGCTTATACATTGCCTGTGTTCTGACATGTGTTCTGCGTGTGATTTTGATATGTGGCCCAATTGCTGAGCTGATCCACCACATGTGCCTGGGGTATCTGGCACACACCCATGCTGCGGGTGGGAACAATGTTTATGCCCCAGGAGTGTGTATATAACGTGTGTCACACATACTTAGCCAGCTGCCTACTGTCCAGGGCTCATCCCTCATTCATGTGGGACAGGACAGTCATGCCTACTCCAGGCCATACAATACACTCTGTACTCCCACTGCCGTGTATCAGCTGACACGTTTTGCTCAGTGATTCGTCCCCTCAGGTGTCTGCCTCTGTGTCAGTGTGCTGTGGCTTCGTTGTCAGGTCTGCTGGGGTGTTCCTCGGTTGGGGCTCCGCATGCCACCGGAGATGTGACCATAGGAGATGATACATGTGTGACACATAGGTGTTTGATCACCTGACCGTGCAGACTGGGGTATGCGAATATGAGGTTCAGGCAGCTGTTTCCCATACACAGCAGATTGTGATGTGCTCAGGTGCAGAGGGTAGTGTTACAGGTCTCCCATATGTACAATGGGTATAACCTGGAAAGATGAGGGTACAGATGATGTGGTGTGTGGGGGATGTACATGTGCACTTGTTCAGCTCCAGGACTTGCATTCCCCATGATCTACTATTGTGACACAGTACAGAGTGTTGTTGTCTGGCTGCCCTGCCCATGTGACTGGAGACAGTTATGTATGACTTAGCAGGCATGGCTGTGCCATGGAATGTGACTTCCTATTAGTGATCCTGCAGGGGAGTGACATTTGCTACATGCACACCATTGTGGCAATGGCTATCAGGACATGGGTGCATCATGGTGTCTGTCGCTGGTATGCATCACATGCATTTCCTATTTGACTCTGGGCATCCCTTTCATCCGGATACCTGCACTGACTCAGTGGCAAGAGTTGTGATGTGTGCATGTCCACATGCTTCACCGGGTTCTCTGCACTGTCCAAATACTGTGTAGGTGGTGCATGTGTCCACACCGGGGTATTGCCATCCCACAGACACCATACAGATGGGTGCAAGGCCAGGTGGGATGTGAGTGCCATGGTTGACCATCAGACTGACAATTGACTTCTCCTGTTCTGTTTGTGCAGTTTTAGCAATGTTCAACTAAGGATGCCAGGGCTTGCTCTGTAATGTGCTGTAGTTACTGTGGTGTGTGCGTTCGGTGCAGGTGACTGATATCTGTCTGTTTCCCTATTGATTGCAGATACATCCACGGCCACAGGAGGGGACAGCTCCACGGACCAGGAGGAGCCGCAGAGCCAGACTGGGTCAGCAGCCGAGGAGTGGTCGGAGGGACCCAGTGGCACGGAGGGCGAGGGGAGCCACACCGAGGAGTCCTCAGCACCATCCACCTCAGCTGAGGACCAGAGCAACTCGGACGATGACTCCCTTATGGAGGCGGGTGTCAGCAGCCACCACACCCCAGCTAGTGTTGCTGTCCCCGCCACCACCACCACCACCACCACCGCCCTCCCGTTGGCTCCCATTCCCGAGGTCCGTGGAGGCTCCCATGTTCGGGAGCGTGTCTCCTTCGGGCCAGGCACCGCACCCCCTGCACCTGTGTCCCCTACTGCCCTGAGTGAGGAGTCTGTGTACCTCCTCCGCCAGCTCCATGTAGGACAGACAGCGATGCTGAGTGTCCTCCATGCACACACCAGTCTGTTGACTCAGCTGGTGTCATTCATGGAGGGCATCTCATCGGGCATGTCTGACCTACAGAGGGGCAATAGGTCCATGGACTCCTCCCTGACGGCAGCAGTGTCCCTCCTCCGACAGTCCCTCACCCCTCCTGCCTCTGCCCCATCCACACTCCCCAGCACCTTACCCGTCCCAAGCACACACACACTGGCACAGGCACACACCAGCACAGACACATGCAGCACACGGACACACACGCCAGAAACAAGACGCACACGCACGCACCGTCAGGGGACTGCAACCACACTCACAGGGGATGGGGCACAGGCACAAACACACGCATCCACAAGCACTGCGCAGTCCTCAGTTGCCTCTCCCTCCAAAGACCCCTCCCTTGCCTCACCTGCAACCCCATACACACAGCGGCTCTTCCTCTGTGACCTTGGCCTCTCCCCCTCCGACCCAGCTGATCCAGCATTCAGGGGGAAGAGGAAGCCCACCCACACGGAGCGGAGTGCCCCTGGCCCCCGGACACCATCCCCCAGGCGCGGACCGACTGAGGCCCCCATCCGCAAGTCCCCCCGGTCCCGGAAGAGCAAGACCCTGCCGCCGCCCTGCAGCTCAGGCACCAAGTCTCCTTCCTCCATCCCTCAGGCCCCCACTCCACAGGTGCCCCCACCACACCCTGCCCCAGGTTCCCCCACCCACAGATACACCATCCCCAGAAGGGTCAGGCCTTCTCCCCTGCCACTTGCTCTTCCGGCCCCACACCCCCCGCTGCGCTTGTCTGTACCACTGATGTGGTGAGGGTGTCCTCCCCTCTGTCCTGCCCACCTTTCCTGATCCCCATTCTCCTCCCCTGGAGGTGGGCACTGCAGTGGAGTCCACTATCACCCTGTCTGACTTGGGCGCTGCAGTGGCGGACCTGTCCACTCCATCTGCAGGGTCCACTGCAGTTGTGCCGGCACCCACAACATCTGAGTCATGCCCCCCAGTTGTGCCGGCACACACCATGTCAGACACCTCCACTGCAGTTGTCAGTGGCTCTCCAGCACCCACCACCCCTTCCCTGCCTCCTCCTGGTGAGCCCTGATCCTGTCCCTGCGGTGCCTGGCCTGCCCCCCGTATGCCCCTCCTAGGGGATTGTCCCCGGTTGTGATCAGTGCAGGCATGCATAGGGTGACATCTGCCACTGTCACCCTGTATAGACTTCCTTGATGGACTGGCCATTGGCCTTTGTTGATACCTTGCAGTTCTTCCAAGTTTTGAACCCACATGCTGAATAAAGCAACTTTCTGTTCTCTAGTGGTTTTGCTTCTGATGTACATGATGTTGATGATGCTAACCGTGCCCTTGCTGCAGTGATGGTGATTTTTGGACTTTTGAAATGAAGTGTTACTGTGCATGTACCCATGTGTTCCAGGGGGACAGTGTCCTATCCTGTGGTGAATCCATGTCGTCCTTAGCAGCATCTGAGGGTGTCATGTATTCAATATTTGGCAATGGGATTTTCTACTTACATTAGCAATGTCACATCTGTGGGTTCCACCCATGCACATCTGTTGTGTTTGCCATTGTTCAATTAGTCTAGTTCCCTGACCGTGTGGCCATCTCCACTGGACATGCAGGTTTGGGCATCAATGGGGAAGGACTCTTCTGTGTTGTCAGTGCAACTTGCTATACATGTGTGTTGGATCTGTGCTGTTGATTTCGTTGACATTCCCATGACCAGGCTGATGTGACGGGAGCCTTCATTTGGTGCTAATTGTTGACTGTGTGACCAAGTGTTCTGCTGACATGATGGAGCCCTACTGATGCGACATATGGCACAGCTTTCCTCACACAGGAGTGGAGTCCCCTCATGGCAGTGTGTACTCCTGTGACATCTCGTGCGCCCAAGGTGTGTGTTGTATGAGCATGTGTGTGTGTTCACTTCCATGTTGCTGTGCATGCTGGGATCCCTAGTGATGTTCCTGTTTGTGATGCTTGCTGAGTTGAGCTATGTTCCCCCAAAGTCTTCTCCCTGGGTTCTCTGTGATGTGGGTGCATGGCACATTACTGGTCATCAGGGTGTCACCCATAGGTGTGTTTGCTGTCAGGGCTGAGTTTGTGGGCAGACGCTGATGTGTCACAGTCCGGATTCCCCTTTGCACTTGTTGTTGACACCTGTCATGTGATTTCTGGTTTGTGTTAGCTGTCATTGGTTGTGACACGTTGTGTGTGTGACTGCTGGCACTCCTCAGGGCTGCAATGTTGGTAGTTGTCTATGTGTGTCCTTTGTGGGTGACCTTGGCTTCTTCATAGGTGTGTGACTGTGGCTGGGATCCCATTGGTTGGTGTGGTATTGCCGTCATGTCCATGTACAGCGTAGTGTGCAGTGTGTCAGACATTCAGGAGTCTGGTAGAGTGGCCATGTGTGATGTGTTCCTGCACCTTGGTTCCCACCACCCCCTGGGATTGTCATGGGTGCATGTGCAATGTCACCAGTGCATGTGAGCTTCACTGCTGCACATTGTTTGAGGTCGAGGTGTGTGGTGTTGAGTGTGTGCAGATGAGAGTTGTTGCCCGGCTAGACCCCTGCCTCCATGTTGGCCTTGGCTGACAGGCCGTGCTGGTTGATTTGTGCTTGTGTAGGTGTGATGGTAGTTTGTTGCTCAGGACACATGACTGTGGTTCACAGTGTGAACGACATCTAGCTTTGTCATCACAGTGGGATTGTAATGCAGCCCAGGGTCACCACATTGTGGGGGCCCTGGGTGTGGTGCTGTGGTGTCTGTGTGTCTTGCTGTGTCAGTTGCTGTTCCTACATGCTTGTGTGACATGTGTGATTTGTGCTCCCACTCATCTGACAATGCCTGATTGCCCACATAGGGGATTTGGATCCATGAGTTACCTTTGTGTGGCACTGTATGCACGTCTGTGTAATTGGTATTCAGGCCTTCTCATGTGTTGTGTGTTTGCCTGGGGACACTGGTACCCCCCCCTCACCTGTTGTGTTTGATGTGCAGTGTGGGTCTGCCTGTTTGTGTTTGTGCATCTGCACCACTGCATTGGCATATCTTTAGTGTGCCATTGGCTGTATGTTGTTTGGTGTGTTTGCCCTGCTGTCCCTAGGACTCCTAGGTCATCAGTCAGCACAATGATCATTGTGTGTGTCCCCCATTGCTGCCATGGTATGGTATCTGTTCACCTCCCTTCTACAGTCTCCACTGGGTATCTGAATTTGTGTGCCCATTGGTGCAAATATGTGGGTCTGCATTCTGATGGTCACTTCTGTCATTGAGTCATTGATGAGTGTTGACAGTGTCAGCCCCCATGGGTGATGTTTGTCTGCACATGGCCAAAGGTATGTCTTGTTTGCACTGCACTGTTTGCCTCCCCCATTCTATGTTGCTATGGGACACAAGCACTACTTTGCCACTGATGTGTTTGTTGTTCTGTGACCAGGAATAATCCATGGAGTTTGGCAGTTGCAGCTTATTCTTTGTCAACACATACATTTTGGTCACTGTGATGATGGGCGTTTGGACCCCATTGCCACAATGTTCAATATGTGCTTCAGCTATGGACCCCACACTCACATTCTGGTCACTGTGATGATGGGGGTCTGGACCCCACTGCCACAATGTCCAATATGTGCTTCAGCTATGGACCCCACACTCACATTTTGGTCACTGTGATGATGGGGGTTTGGACCCCATTGCCACAATGGTCAATATGTGCTTCGGCTATGGACCCCACACTCACATTTTGGTCACTGTGATGATGGGGGTTTGGACCCCATTGCCACAATGGTCAATATGTGCTTCAGCTATGGACCCCACACTCACATTTTGGTCACTGTGATGATGGGGCTTTGGACCCCATTGCCACAATGGTCATGGCCTGCTTGCATTGTGGGTGCCACACACATTTATGTGTGGCACTTGTGATAGGGGGTCACATTGTATGTCCACAGTCCTCTTCAGTGTTGTAGGCATTTGACACAGTCTACACACGCTTGTCATGGTGTTGGGGGGATGTCTTTGTGTTGCATTCTTTCTGCTGGTGTGTGCTTCTTGTGGCATGTATTTGCCATCCTGTGAGTGGGGGTGGTAGTAGTAGGCATCCAGCCCCCCTGGGTAGAGGTGGTAGTAGTGGTAGGCACCTGGCACCCCTGGGTAGAGGTGGCAGTAGTGACAGGCATCCAGCCCCCATGGGTAGCGGTGGTAGTAGTGGGAGGCACCTGGCACCCCTGGGTAGAGGTGGTAGTAGTGGAGGCACCTGGCACCCCCTGGGTAGAGGTGGCAGTAGTGACAGGCATCCAGCCCCCCATGGGTAGAGGTGGTAGTAGTGGGAGGCACCTGGCACCCCCTGGGTAAAGGTGGTAGTAGTGGGAGGCACCTGGCACCCCCTGGGTAGAGGTGGTAGTAGTGGTAGGCACCTGGCACCCCCATGGGTAGAGGTGGTAGTAGTGGTAGGCACCTGTCACCCCCTGGGTAGAGGTGGCAGTAGTGACAGGCATCCAGCCCCCCATGGGTAGAGGTGCTAGTAGTGGGAGGCACCTGGCACCCCCTGGGTAAAGGTGGTAGTAGTGGGAGGCACCTGGCACCCCCTGGGTAGAGGTGGTAGTAGTGGTAGGCATCCAGCCCCCCATGGGTAGAGGTGGTAGTAGTGTGAGGCACCTGGCACCCCTGGGTAAAGGTGGTTGTAGTGGGAGGCACCTGGCACCCCCTGGGTAGAGGTGGTAGTAGTGGTAGGCACCTGGCACCCCCATGGGTAGAGGTGGTAGTAGTGGTAGGCACCTGGCACCCCCTGGGTAGAGGTGGCAGTAGTGGAGGCACCTGGCACCCCCTGGGTAGAGGTGGTAGTAGTGGTAGGCACCTGGCACCCCTGGGTAGAGGTGGCAGTAGTGACAGGCATCCAGCCCCCCATGGGTAGAGGTGGTAGTAGTGGTAGGCACCTGGCACCCCCTGGGTAGAGGTGGCAGTAGTGGGAGGCACCTGGCACCCCCTGGGTAGAGGTGGTAGTAGTGGAAGGCACCTGGCACCCCCTGGGTAGAGGTGGCAGTAGTGACAGGCATCCAGCCCCCCATGGGTAGAGGTGGTAGTAGTGGGAGGCACCTGGCACCCCCTGGGTAAAGGTGGTAGTAGTGGGAGGCACCTGGCACCCCCTGGGTAGAGGTGGTAGTAGTGGTAGGCACCTGGCACACCCTGGGTAGAGGTGGTAGTAGTGGTAGGCACCTGGCACCCCCTGGGTAGAGGTGGGAGTAGTGGTAGGCACCTGGCACCCCCCTGGGTAGTGGTGGCAGTGGTGACAGGCATCCGGGCCCCTATGTGTATATGTGGCATTGGTGATGGGCATCCCGCCCCAATGGTGCTGCTGTTTCTGGAGTAAGTAATTTCTGCATCCCTGTGTGTGTGTGTGATATGTCTGGTATGTGTAGTTTGTGTTTGTGGTTGGTGTCTGACTTACCTTCTGCGCCGTACGCGTCCGTGCCTGTTCCGGTAGTAGATGTAGAATATTGGTAGGATCGGAACGATGGGATTCATTGTTGGTTAGTCTCGTTCGTCTTCGTCGTTGCTTCGCCTCGTCCTCGTCGCTGGCGTGTTCGTCTCGTAGCCGTGGATCGTGTTGTGGAGCGAATCGGAGCTTATGTGCGCCTCTCCCGGATGCTTTGACGTGCTGTGCGTAGCGACGGGTTCGGCGCGTACGGGAAGAGCATCGTACTTGTCCGGCCGGACGGGGCTGCTTTTTGGCTTCCGGGCGACTCGTATCTGCGTTTACGGATCCGGCTCGGTCGGGGTTCAGGACCTGGATTGGGTGAGTATGACTTGGTCGGAATCTGCGCTGTTGTGCGCATCGTACTTGTTCGTTCGGATTCATGTGCGGATCGGTCGGGAAACAGGCATTCGCATGGCTTTTTTCCCGACCAAATGGCGTTGGGTGCGTCTCCGACCGAGATCGGAATCGACCCCTTAGTCTTTTCCTTGGAAGACAGGGCAGGTCCTCGGGGTTCTTGAGGTTGCTGGCTGCAGGACACACCGGAGTTTCGCTTTTGCAGGTTCGAGGTGGGGACAGGCTGGTAGGCCTGGGGCCAAGTCAGTGGGCGTCCTCCACTTCTTAGCTTCGGCAGAGCTGTTTGGTCCTTCTTCTTCTTTATTTTTTTTTAATTCTTTTTATTGATGACAGCTTTAACACTTTACAAACATATTTCAGATAAGTGCATCACGGAGTACATTTACAATGAATCATGCTTTAACAAATCCAAATCTATTATGTTCTATCTATTGATATAGTACTTGACCAGTATTACTCGCTATGTAGCGTGATGTGGTGCCGTACCACACGTAGAGGCTCGCAAACACTCCCTCTATATTCATTCCACTTTCCCCATATTTGTGACCATTTTCTGGGACAACCCCTTGATTCGTATATTGTCCTTTCCATTAACATGCACCAGTCCATGTCCCTCTTCCATGCAGCGATTGCTGGTACTTCTTGAGAGCCCCACAGTCTAGCGATGTTACGCTTAGCAACTATCATACCCATTGTCACCCAGGATCTTTCTTTACTGTTTAGGTCCGTAGGCCCCCAGATATTTAATATGCATAGTCCTGTCTTGGGTTCTATTTTTGTTCACAGCACTACCCCCATACAATGTATCAGTGCGGGCCAATATATTCTAATGTGTGCACACTCCCAGACAATATGGAGGAATGCGCTTTTTGGCCACACCGTCTCCTACACTCAGAGTCGTCTCTGTAGCCCATTTTCACAAGCGCTGGACCAGATAGATATGTTCTGTGCAGTATTTTTAGTTGTACCAGTCTTAGGCTGGAGGAGATCGCAATTTCTCTGGGGGAAGCCAAGGCCTCCAGCCATTCCTCGTCCGCCATATCCGCGACATCGTGTTCCCAGTGTGCACGGAGTTGGAGGAGGGTTGTCAGGTATGTTATTGATTAACTTTTTGTATGTCATTGAAATAGATTTATGTGGCATGTATTCATCCAGGATTCTGTCTTCGTGTGGGGAGAATTCAGGAAGTGACTCCCCTCTTGGAATAACAGCTTGTAA
Source organism: Calotriton arnoldi (assembly GCA_963921515.1). NCBI lineage: Eukaryota > Metazoa > Chordata > Amphibia > Caudata > Salamandridae > Calotriton > Calotriton arnoldi. Next base: position 148,493 of record CAWUFW010012329.1, on the reverse strand, counting down.
GGCATTTCTTATCTGCAAGTATCTAAAATTCTCTGTGTCTGCCAGTTCAAATTCGGTTTGCAACTGTGCGAAGGGAATCACGTCTCCTTTTTTCCACAAATCCCCAACCCTGGAAATTCCTATCATATCCCATCGGCCAAAGCCCTTGGTGTTTCTTAGGGGACCAAATCTTTCTGTGTCCGAGAGAGGGGTAGCCTGTGTGATTTTCCCCGCCCACCCCATGCTCCTGTTGACTGTGTGCCATGTCTATACCGCATGCGCAGTCGGGCCTGTTAATTGCAATTTATTAGGTTTGGAGTAGAGTATTCTTGTGTAGTTCCCATCCGGAAGAAGCCACCTATCCATTTGATATCCCGGGTCCTCTTGGTGTCTATATATGCATTGGTTAATGGCTGCTAATTGTGCCACCCAATAATATCTTTTGACATCTGGGAGTCCTATTCCTCCATCATACCACCCCGTTGTTAGTTTTTGGGTCGATATACAGGGTGGTCTGCCTTCCCACAAGAGCTCTCTCTGTTTGCTTTCAATGGCTTTAAAATAATCTGTTCGTACTGGGCCCGGTGAGTTTTGTGTGATGTATAAAAAGCGTGGCAGGGACATCATTTTGAATAGTACGGCCCGGCCCAGTAATAACAGTGGGAGTGACTTCCAAAGCCTAACATCGCTTCTGAGTCGCTGCAACGGAGGCAAAAGGTTACGCTCGTATTACAATACTGGGTCCTTTGTGACATATTTGCCCAAGTACTTGAATCCCTCAATCGCCTCTGCTATAGTGTATCCTTTGGGTAGGGGAGGGAACTTGCCCCTCAACACATAGATGACTGTGATGGAGCAAGGTCTCGTAAGAAAGAGACTTGCTCGAAGGCAATCCACTCATTTAACTCATTAACCAGTAATTAATTATGTTTACTGAATAACTAATACGCACCACATGAACATGCGGGTTAGTGAAGCTTGCTTATGTGTGTACTAATGTGGATAACAATGAAAATGGACTAATACCGCTTTAAACGGGGAAACTGTTGTGCGCATGCGTCAACTGCATCTACGCAGTATGACGAGGTAATGCTTGTAGGGAAATTCTAGCGCATGAGCAGAAGATATTAAAATGGAGTCTTGAAGACTCGCGTGCATGGCATCAACTTAGCTGAAACGAAAACAAGCTGTTTTACTAATGCTAATGCGGGGAAAGTATTAATAAGAAAAGGGAAATAGAGTGGAGGTGGGAGATATACAGTGTGACCATTTATTTGTGAAATTAATATTTGTCTTTTTGATTTTATTATTAGTGCGCATTTGGGCCTCTCACGCATAGCTGAAATGAGCTGAGTAATTTAAAGACTGCGCATGTCCACTGAAAGTTAACCCGGGAGGATGACACGGCTGTTGAACTGGAGCCAAGGTCGCAAATGATGTGCCCTGAGAACGGAGGGTGAAGAGTTCAGCGAAGAGGACTCTTATTCATGAATTTATAAATAATGTTGCAAAATAAAGTGTGGATATGTATGGGAACTTAAGACATGAATAACAATTAAGGGGATGGGTTTGCGAACAATAGTTTGACTGATTTTGATGACATGTAAGCATGGTGTGATGGAGCTTCCCCCTTGCCTGACCAATCATATTTCGTATTTTTACGATATTGAAACTTTGGTGGGTGGAACATGAAGAAACGAAGGTATAACTAAGGTAGCTTTAGTTAGTTAGAGAGAGAGATGCTAGAGGAAGGAGACGCAGATGCTGTGAGTCGGAGATGCTGGGAGGGATGCTGTGAGATGCTGATGAAGAATCGAATGCAGACTCTGAAGAAGAACTTTCTATCCTAACTTAATTGGGTTAGATCAGAAGATCGGGGAAGAATCTCGAGGAGGAAGAGAGTGTCAGTGAGGGGTGCGGCACAATCGTCGGTATTCTAGAGAGGTCAACTATCCTGTCCTGAATCCTGTCCTGAGGTCTTTGTCTCCTGACCTATCCTGGGGGACCCTTACCAGCCCTTTGGCCAGGGGGTTGGTCTTTCACACCATTCTTGGTAATTATAATTTCACGTTATTTGCAAATGTTCTTTTCTCTCTGTCCTCTCCCTTTCTGAGCATTAATTATTGTATGAGTCCGAAGTATGTGCTTGAATTTTCCCTCCTGAGAATGATGGTGACTGCACTGTATTTTTGAAATGGTTCACATGCATTTAATTTAGATAAAGAATTTAAACCTTCCTGAGTCTGTGATCATTTACTTTTAAACAAAAGAATAGTTAAGAGTTAAGTTAATTATCACCATCAACTAGTTCAACTAATGGTCCATCGACCAGAGGAAACAACTTTTTGATCAGTGAAGGGTTAGTTAGGAGAATTAAATAACTAATCCTGAATATTGTGAAGTATAAGTATAAAACTTTGACAACTCCAGCGGTTTACTCGATTTGTGTGTTTTATGGGCCCAGGTGAGTATATGGTAGTGGAGTATCTGTTGTTGGTATACCGCTGGATCAGTTTTCTGGTAGCAGAGTTATGGTTATTATTGATTAGTTTGGTGATAAATATTGATTATTGATTCATGTTTAACAAAAAGAGTTAGTGTCTTGTTTTATGTTGTCTGGAAATCCCGGGAAAATGAATAGCAGGTGGTGACAGAAGCCACACTGCAGTGAGGTTACTCGTCTGTTGGAATAATACTGAGAAGCTACGTAGGGCTGGCAGTATTAAACTAGGGACTATTCCGTATAAAAGTAGAGTGCGGATGATAGCGAAAGGGGTTAGCTGGTGAAACTTTGGTCTCATTTCCCAATACGGGTGACACTGAGAAAGTAACAGGTTCTCATGAGCTTGAATGAAGAGTAAACAGGGGTTTTACTCGCAGTAGAAGAAGAGTAATTTCTGAAACTCAAGAATAAGTTGAAATCTATCCTTTTGCTTAGTGGAAGAGACAGAGTAGCTAATGTTTTTATGTTTTTATTAATGAAGAATTTAAAGAAAAGTATTAAGAAATAAGTTATCGTATTACCTTGTGAAGGGAGGGTCAGTTGCCGGAGTTATACTGACGTCACAGAGAGCCGCGCTGGGATTGGTTGAGACAGCGGGCGTGAGACAGAAGCAGATTGTAAAGGAGGGGTCAGTAGTGAGGAGTAATACTGACGTCACAAAAGGTCGCGCTGGCATTGGTCAGACCATGAGCGTGAGCCTGAGTCTGATTGGTTGATAGATAGAAGCTGCGCTAGGATTGGTCGAAAAAGAATTGTATGTTGAGTCCTGATTTGACTACGGGCGTGAGTCGTGCTGACATAGGACGAGACATAGGTAATAGAGCTTGAAGATATACGGAAGACTCTTTCCTATATCGACTGTCTGAAATGATCGGACGACCAAAGAAAATTACATTAATGAAGAAAATTAAAAATGTCTTTAAGAAAGACAAGCCTGTAATGACTAGAGAGGGAATTCCTATTCGCCACCTAAAACACCTGCTTCATTTATGATGATGGAGAAAGGATATCACACGTGTGTATGGTTGGAAAATTGGGTAGAGTATACTAGAGGTGATGGAGTTTTGGCTTTTCCGGAGCATGGTACTTTCAATTTAAAGGCACTTCAGAATTTGAGAGATAGAATGAATATGTTAGAACCAAATCCTAGTATGACACAGTATGAAGCTTTAGAAGAATGGGAAATTGAGGCATTTGATCGTGAAAAATACAGAAGTGGTCGGCGATTCAGAGGATTTTTACCTAGATATCCGTATGAGTCAAGTGGAGATCAAATAAAGCGCTGGAGAAGAGCTGTGGTGACCGAGGGTTTATACCCAGTATTAATGGCTGAAGAACAGTTAGGAGGAAAGTGTAAGGAAAAAACGAAACACATGAACACTGCAGGATATGGCAAATCAGATGATGAGCTATTAGAGGATATTTTGATTAAAAACCCTCCACCATACCAAGAAGTACCTAGTAAGGTTACTCCAAGTGCACCAGTGATAGGAATGCCTTTAATCCCACAAATCTTACATGATGTGTCACTTAATAGGGTGTTACAGGATAATGAGAGAGAAGCTTTAAATAAAACTAGAGAAGAATTAGTTCAGAAAGTAAGCCAATTGAATTTAAATGCCGAAGCTTTGACAGTACCAGTGACTATTGGTCCTGTAATCCCATTATATGGAGATAAAAAGACTTGCCAGAAACCTCAAACTGTGACAATTCCGTTAAATAGTCCCAGAAAAGAAGTAATAATTACGGATGATCAGGCCAGTGAAAGTGAATCAATTATTTCATTAATGGATCTCCCGAATGTAGAACCTTTAACTGAAACACCGAAGAGAATTATACCTGCAAATTTGAGAGAAAAGAGATCTTTGGTTCCTATAGGAACGGGAGGTTCAACAGTAGTTACCCCTAAAGATATAGAGAGATGGGCACAGGAAATAGACAATCAAAACCCACAACCAAAGATTCTAGATATCAGTAAATTGAAAGTGGAGTTGGAAGAAATGATAACTGGCAATGTGAGCATAGAAAGATTGAATGTTTATAATGATGAGGAGTTATTATTCTTATGTAAGAGTATAACCAGACGAGCAAGAGTATTTCATGAGAAATTAACAGAAGTTGCCTCAGAGATTGGAATAGATATAGGGAAATCGAAACTGTTGCAGAAACCATATCGAGTGGAGTTTACTGATAAAGATTTAGAAAGTGTAACTGCTTCTGGTAAGAAACTACAGATAAAAGAGTTAATGAATATTTTGCGAAAATGGGGAGACATTGACAAATGGAGAATCAGGTGGATAAGAAAGAAAGAGGAAGTACAAGCGAGAGAAGCATCATCTGCATTTCCAGTGAGAGAATCAGATAAGGTTGAGAAAATGTGTCCAATGAGAGAAGTTCCTGGTGGTGGATATGCTCATGTCCCTTGGAGTAGACAGGATATTTTGTCATTCACAAATGATTTCCCCAGGTTGAGAGAAAAACCAGTTGAATGGTATAAACAGGTGGAAAGATTTGTGAAGGTTTCAAAGGTTTTGTTGAAGGATCTGGATGGTTTGTTTGATATTGTAGTACCTACCGATTTATGGACAGAGTGTAAGATCACAGTTGATTGGCCAAGTGAGGAGTATGCTAGAGACTCCAAAACAGGAGCACCCTCAGAGGAGGTGATGAAGAAGTATCACCAAGTAATTACTTTCCTGAAAGGAAAAATCCCTCCTAAAGAAACAGATTGGGTAAAGATAGACAGAACAACTCAAGAGCCAAATGAGTCCGTACATGCATATTATGAGCGGTTACTACAAGTGTTTAAGCAGTATAGTGGTTTTGAGAACATTGGTGATAAGGATATGGGACATTTTGTGTATCGGTTTGTGTATGGTCTGAAACCGGAGATTAGTCAGATGATTCAACAGCACATGTTGTGCTGGCAGAGTAAGTCGATTGATGAAATTTTAAAATATGCCAAGTATTGTGGTGATGACATTGAGGCAAGGCGTAGAAAGCTAAAGGAGAAAATGATGTGGGCACAAGTAAAATTGGCAGAACAGCAGGAGAATAAAATAAATGCCCAGACTGATAATCAGGAGTAAGAGCAGAGTCAGAATGATCAAGCGGCGAATGGTGGTAAAGTAAGAGGATGAATGAATAGAGAAGAAGCGAAGAAAAAGTTTCCTTGTCATGCGTGCAGAAAGCTTGGACATTGGAAGAACAAGTGTAAGAATTTTCAGAATAATAATGGGCCAAATCTAAATTTAATTCCACAGATGCAGAATGAAGTACTTATGAATCAGCTGCAGCAGGTAGTTACTCCACAGTATCAGGTGCCACCAGCTCCTATGCCAAACTTTGTGAATTCTCAAAAGTACAGTGCGAACACCGGATTTCACGGAGAAAGTGGTAAGAATAACAGAGTGGTTACACAGTATTTTTTGCAGAATGATGAAGAAAATTTGGACTATGTGCAATGACGGTGCCTGAGGGGGGGAGGAAGAGGAGTGCGTGCTTGGCGCATCCTTGCCGGTAGATCAGACAGGTCCATTTATTGATGGGAAAGTGGAAGGTAATGATATCACTGTTCTATTGGATACTGGTGCTACCCGGTCTACTGTGAGAACAGCAGACATCCCAAACCTACCCTTCTCGGGAGAATCTATCCAAGTTGTAGGAGTGTCAAATCAACAGATTAGAACCCCAATTACAAAACCAATGGAGGTACACATTGGAAATTTTAAAGATATGCATCGGTTTGTAGTTTGCGATTCCAGTCCAGTAAATCTGTTGGGAAGAGATCTATTGTGCAAAATGAATTGCACGATCTATTGTACACCAGATGGTGTCGCTTTCCAAACCCCTGATGAAGATGTTATATATAAAATGATGCTAGCTAAGCAAGGTACAGAAGTAGACGAGATGTTTTCATTGATAATTGAAAGTGAATTGCCAGAAGAGTTAAGAACCACAGTGAATCCAGAAGTGTGGGATTTTACAGGAAAGGATATTGGGCTAATGTCAAATGTAGATCCAGTTAAAGTGACGGTGAAGGAAGGTGGAGTTTATCCAAACACACGACAGTACACAATGAGTTCAGAAGTGAAAGCAGGAATTGCTCCAGAAATCGACCGAATGATTAAACAAGGCATTTTAAAAGAGATAATGGGTAGTCCTTGTAATTCGCCAATAATGGGACTTAAAAGCCTACCGGGAAATACAGGATAGGGCAGGATTTGAGAAAGATTAACAAAATTGTAGTGCCTTGTTGCCCAGTAGTGCCAAATCCAGCAGTGATTCTTTATCAGATACCCTGGAATGCAGGCTGGTTTACAGTAATTGATTTGTGCCAAGCATTCTTTTCTATTCCTTTTCACCCAGACAGCCAGTATCTTTTTGAGGATCGTATTTTGGCATGGTGCGGAGTTCCTCAAGGGTACACAGAGAGTCCCTCAATTTTCAATCAGATACTGAAAAAGTGTCTGGAGTCATTAGTTATGCCCGGCAAATCAGTTCTGGTTCAGTACATTGATGACCTATTGGTGGCATCAAAAACACAAGAAGATTGTGTCACCGACACAATTGCATTACTGAACCATTTGGCCGAAGGAGGACACAAAGTGTCTCCAGAAAATTGCAGTTCGGTCAACAAGAAGTTAGATATTTAGGACATAAAATAGAAAGAGGAGTTAGAAAAGTGACACCGGAAAGAATAAAAATAATCAAAGAAATGCAGCTACCTCAAACACAGAAGGAGATGAGAATGTTTTTGGGAGTGGTTGGGTACTGTAGGCAGTGGATCAATAGCTTCTCCATGCTAGCAAAGCCATTGATACAGTTAACTCGGAAAAGAGTGAGAGATCCAATCGATTGGAATGATGAATGTTTGGAAGCCTTTGTGAAACTATGAAATTGTCTATGTGAGGCCCCTGCCTTGGGCATGCCTGATTATTCAAAAGAATTTGCGCTGTTTTGTTGTGAGAGAGAAAATTGTGCACTTTCAGTTTTAACACAGAGACATGGACTGAGCCGACATCCAGTGGCGTATTTCTCTGCCACCTTGGATCCAGTGGCCTCAGCCTTACCTGGCTGCTTAAAAGCAGTAGCTGCTACTTGTATAAGTCTGGAGCAAAGTGAGTCAATAGTGATGGGACATCCCGTAAAAGTCCATGTTCCACACTCAGTTGAGATTCTTTTGACAAGAACGCGAACACAACATCTCACTCCTAGTCGGCTAAGTATGAAAAAGTGATTTTGGGAGCAGAAAATGTGACAGTGATAAGATGCACAGTAATTAATTCTGCCACATTATTGCCAGATCCATGTTGTGAAGAAGTGAAAGATGAGATTGATCATGATTGTCTGGATGTGACTGAATTGTGTACTAAGCCCCGCCCAGACATAAAAGAAACACCATTGAAGGAATCTGATCATGAATTATTCGTGGATGGGTCATGTTTAAGAACAGAAGGAGGAGGATTAAGTGCTGCATATGCTGTATGTAAAATGACAGGGGTAGTTGAAGCATCCTGTTTACCGGGAGTCAAGTCTGCACAAGTAGCCGAATTGGTGGCCTTAACAAAGGCATGCAAAAATGGGAAAAATTGGAGAATAACCATATTTACGGACAGTCAATATGGTTTCGGGGTTGTGCATGATTTTGGCCAACTCTGGATGCAGAGGGGATTTCTGACTTCTTCAGGGTCTCCTATCAGAAATAGTAAAAATGTAAAGAATTTGTTGGAAGCATTACAATTGCCAAAAGAAGTAGCAGTTGTTAAATGCGCTGCACATCAGTCAGGAAATGACTATGTGGCGGCCGGAAATAAATATGCAGACCAAATTGCTCGATACTGTGCAGGAAATACAATGTCAATTAAGAGAAAAATTGAAACGGGTGAAACCAGCTGCCAACTTATGTTTTTCTCAGTTTCAGAAACATGGGATGAGGTTAGACAGTTACAGGAAGAAGTTGAGGAAAAAGAAAAGGAGATCTGGATAAAATCAAATTGTACAAAAAGAACAGAAGATGAAGTGTGGGTGTACTTAGATGGCAGACCAGTCATGCCAGATTGTCTACTCTCTCAAATGGCAAGAGTATACCATGGGACAACACACATTGGCAGGGATTCGATGATCAGATTATTCAGACAGAGTTGGTACAATCCAAAGTTTAGGGTAGTCGCAGAGAGCCTTTGCCAAAGATGTTTAATCTGTCAGCAGCAGAACCCAGGCAGGAAGACAGTGGTTAGTTGGGGAAAGATTGGAAAGGCAGAAGGACCCTTCACCAGGCTGCAGTTAGATTTCATTGAGTTGCCTCCATGCAATGGATTGAAATATGTACTTGTCATAGTGTGCCTGTTCTCAAGATGGGTAGAGGCATACCCCACTAGAAGAAACGACAGTCTCACAGTTGCTAAACTACTATTGAGGGAGTTGATACCTCGTTTCGGTTTTCCAGTCACTTTGGAATCAGATAGAGGACCTCATTTTAATAATGAGATAATTCGATTAATCTGTGCTGCATTTAACATTGAACAAAAACTGCACTGTGCTTATCGTCCAGAGGCTTCTGGAATAGTTGAACAGCTTAATGGCACAATCAAATCGAGATTAGGGAAGGTGTGCGCATCCACAATGCTGAAATGGCCAGATGCATTGCCTCTTGTACTGATGGGTCTCAGAAGTATTCCTGACAGGAAAACAGGATTGAGTCAACATGAGGTGCTCATGGGAAGGGCAATGAGACAAGCATTTATTCCTGGAAATAAATTAATGAATATAACTGATGATCTGGTATTGGACTATTGCAAAGGATTGGCTGAAATGGTGCGTACTGTCTCTCATCAGGTTGGAGAAGACGCAGTCGAAAGACAGCAAGACCAAGCGCATGATTTGAATCCTGGAGATTGGGTCTTAGTGAAGAAACACTCAAGGAAGTCGTGTCTAGCACCCAAGTGGGATAAACCACGTCAAGTCATACTAGTCACTACCACTGCAGTGAAGTGTGCAGGTTTACCAAATTGCATTCATGCTAGTCATACCAGAAGAGTTCCGAGCCCATCTGAACAACAAGAACAGCCACTGACTGAACAAGCTGAGACGTCAGAAGTTGAAAGTTGTGAAGCAGAAGAATCCAGAGTGATAGATTCTGAAAGACAACTATATGACGAACAGCCAAGTACAAGTCAGGAAGAGTGAATACCAGTGGATGAAATGCCTGATGCTGTTGTAGAAACAAGAAGAACAACTAAATTAAAGAGACAGGAAGGTAGAAAGGAAAAGACAGGGAAAGAAGAACACACTCAGGTAGAAATAAACAAAGCCATTCAGAAACCTGAGCAGGGAAAGATAGATGTAGAAGAACAAGTTCAGGCAGAAGAAGAACAAGTTGAAATAAGACCTGAACAGGAACAGATAGAACTAGAAGAACAAGTTCAGGCAGAAGAAGAACAAACTATAATAAGACCTGAACAGGTACAAGTACAGGAAGATCCAAATACATAAAATACAGAACAAAGACAATTAGAAAGGGAAGAAGAACAAGAACAGATTGTGCCCAAATTAAGTGAAAATAAAAGAACTTTAGAAGGAGACAGAGAAGGTGAAAGTGCAGTCCAGGTCAAAAGAGTTAGAAAAGGAGACAATTGGCCTGCAGGAGTGAAGAGACTAAGATATTATCTAAGAAAACCAGAAAAGAAACCAGAGCAAGTAAATGAGGTTACGAGTCAGACACAACCTAAACAAACCTTAGTAAAACTTACACGAAGAAGCCCAAGATTGAGATATCTGAACAGAAAATACAAGGCCCCTGAGAGGACCTATGTTATTCTTGAAGAATTTGAAAACTTAGATTTATGTGAAGAATCAGAAAGAGTTCATGTTGCACAGATTGATGGAAGCAAATTAAGACCTCCTTAAAATAAAAGACATGATTTTTAAGGAAATTTAGACAAAGAAAGAGAAAGAGAAAAGAAATTTTCTCAGATTAAAATGGCAGAAGTTGAAGACACTGAAAGACGGAAACGAAGTTTAAAAAGAAAATGTTTAAGATTTTGCTTATGTAGTAATATATTAGTATTATTAGTATGGTTATTCCTAACAATAGGAGTACCTTTGTTAATGGAAACAAGTAACAAGAATAGTACAATTACTATTGAGAAAGTAGATAGAATAAAGGGAACAAAAATAGGGGTAGAAGATGAGATAAATTATCATAATGAATCAGACAATGATTCGTCTTTAAATGTGTTTACTAAGTTGTTATTTCAGTATATTATTATGATGGAGATTTTTAATTGTTATCTTTGTATGAAGTTACCCTCATCAGTGTCAGAAGGGGTGACGTATCACCATCATGTAGTGTTTTATCAAGTTTATTTTATGTAACAGGGAAAGATCAGTATTTTTATTCAAACTTAGATGTAGTATTTTCAGAATTGTCTATTCGAAAAAAATGAATCCAGTATTTAGTAGTAAAAACGCACAGTTTATGGGTGAATTCTTCTTAACAATGAGTTTGATAGATATAGCTCAAGCCCACAAGGATAACTTAACATGTGTATTACGTGAAGAAGAAAAAGAGTTTTTGAATTTAGTAGACGAAAGGAGACAGGATTTAACAAAGAAAGCTGTTGAACAGAAATCCCATGTACCTCCATGGGCTGAGAAAGAGGGAATTTATGCAAAGGGCGAAGCTCATGTTGCGATGTCCCTAGACTTTGTGAAAAGGGGAAAATTCTGCCTCCATAGGTTAAAGACAGATTATAATAACAATTTCATTGGTTCCAGTGAATGTGAACATAACTTCCTAATTTTAGGAGGGTGGGGACTAAAAGGGGGAACTGATCCTGTATTTCCAGGAGTTTATTATGTATGCGGGAATAATGCCTATTATAGGTTACCTGCAAGATGGTACGTGAGCTGTTATTTTGGAATAGTTTTTCCAAAGATTTACCATGTGGACAGAATCAATGGAATCAATGAAAAATCTAATGGACTAACACGGAGAAGAAGAGCTAGTTTTTCTGAAATAGTAGGTGATATATTTAGTGCATTGATACCCTCAGTTGGAGTCCTTCTAAATTCACGTAAAATGTGCAAATTGTCAACCATAGTTGATCGTCTTTCTACAGATACTGCCGGAAGATTCTTAATGATTAATACAGAGATGGTTGCAATAAGGTCTATGGTTTTACAAAATCGTCTTGCTCTTGATATTTTATTGGCAAAAGAGGGCGGAGTCTGTGTATGTTGAAAATTCAACATTGCTGCACTTATATTCCGGACAAAAGTAAGGAAATTAAAGGGTATATTAGAAATATTACAAGAATGCATAATGACTTGACCCAACTGGAGGTTGACAGTGTATGGGGAAGATTAACAAAGAGTATAACATCAAAAGGGAATTGGTTTACTAATTTTGGAAAAAGTTTTATAGGTCAAATAATCTTACCAATAGTTGTGATAATGACAATAGTAATGATCACATGTAAATGTTGCAGAAGCAAGGGAAAGAGAAGAATACATTTAGAAAGAGAAGGGAGAGGAAAGAAACGAAAGAGGGAATATGAAGAAATTCAGTTAGAGGAAATGAAAGGAAAGCTATACAAAAAGATGAAAGATTTAGAAGGAAAAGAAGTAACTGATGAAATGATGAAAGAAAAAGGAGAAAACTGAGATGTGCTAAAGTTGGCATCTGGGAAGGGATGGGTAATTTTGTGATGGCTCAAAATGCCATCAGAGAGGGATTGATGGAGCAAGGTCTCGTAAGAAAGAGACTTGCTCGAAGGCAATCCACTCGTTTAACTCATTAACCAGTAATTAATTATGTTTAGTGAATAACTAATATGCACCACATGAACACGCGGGTTAGTGAAGCTTGCTTATGTGTGTACTAATGCGGATAACAATGAAAACGGACTAATACCGCTTTAAACGGGGAAACTGTTGTGCGCATGTGTCAACTGCTTCTACGCAGTATGACGAGGTAATGCTTGGAGGGAAATTCTAGCGCATGAGCAGAAGATATTAAAATGGAGTCTTGAAGACTCGCGTGCAGGGCATCTACTTAGCTGAAACGAAAACAAGCTATTTTACTAATGCTAATGCGGGGAAAGTATTAATAAGAAAAGGGAAATAGAGTAGAGGTGGGAGGTATACAGTGTGACCATTTATTTGTGAAATTAATATTTGTCTTTTTGACCTTATTATTAGTGCGCATTTGGGCCTCTCACGCATAGCTGAAATGAGCTGAGTAATTTAAAGACTGCGCATGTCCACTGAAAGTTAACCCGGGAGGATGACACAGCTGTTGAACGGGAGCCAAGGTCGCGAATGATGTGCCCTGAGAACGGAGGGTGAAGAGTTCAGCGAAGAGGACTCTTATTCATGAATTTATAAATAATGTTGCAAAATAAAGTGTGGATATGTATGGGAACTTAAGACATGAATAAAAATTAAGGGGATGGGTTTGCGAATAATAGTTTGACTGATTTTGATGACAGGTAAGCATGGTGTGATGGAGCTTCCCCCTTGCCTGACCAATCATATTTCGTATTTTTACGATATTGAAACTTTAGTGGGTGGAACATGAAGAAACCAAGGTATAACTAAGGTAGCTTTAGTTAGTTAGAGAGAGAGATGCTAGAGGAAGGAGACGCAGATGCTGTGAGTCGGAGATGCTGTTGCTGGGAGGGATGCTGATGAAGAATCGAATGCAGACTCTGAAGAAGAACTTTCTATCCTAACTTAATTGGGTTAGATCAGAAGTTCGCGGAAGAATCTCGAGGAGGAAGAGAGTGTCAGAGAGGGGTGCGGCGCAATCGTCGGTATTCTAGAGAGGTCAACTATCCTGTCCTGAATCCTGTCCTGAAGTCTTTGTCTCCTGACCTATCCTGGGGGACCCTTACCAGCCCTTTGGCCAGGGGGTTGGCCTTTCACACCATTCTTGGTAATTATAATTTAACATTTTTTTTTTTTTGTTTTTTAGACTTTTATATAGCGCGAAATAGACCCGAGAAATTGGGTATCAGAGCGCTTTACATGAGCACCAGTTCCGTTACAGATGGACACATTCATTTTTGTTAGGCACGGGGAGATTAAGTGATTTGCCCAGAATCACAGGATGTTGAGCGTCGTTGCCGAGACTCGAACCCGGTTCCCCAGCTCCGAAGTCGACTGCTCTAGCCGTAAGGCCAAATGTTCTTTTCTCTCTGTCCTCTCCCTCTCTGAGCATTAATTATTGTATGAGTCCGAAGTATATGCTTGATGTTTAATCAATTGAATTTTCCCTCCTAAGAATGATGGTGACTGCACTGTATTTTTTAAATGATTCGCATGCATTTAATTTAGATAAAGAATTTAAACCTTCCTGAGTCTGTGATCATTTACTTTTAAACAAAAGAATAGTTAAGAGTTAAGTTAATTATCACCATCAATTAGTTCAACTAATGGTCCATCGACCAGAGGAAAGAACTTTTTGATCAGTGAAGGGTTAGTTAGGAGAATTAAATAACTAATCCTGAATATTGTGAAATATAAGTATAAAACTTTGACAACTCCAGCGGTTTCTCGATTTGTGTGTTTTATGGGCCCAGGTGAGTATATGGTAGTGGAGTATCTGTTGTTGGTATACCGCTGGATCAACTGATTTAGACCAGTTTATACTATAGCCCGAATATTTCCCAAAATTGGTGAACATATGTAGCGCTCTATTTAATGAGGTTCCAGGTGACGCCAGATATAACAGAATATCGTCGGCGTATAGGGAGATACGATCTTCCCAACCCTCTGACCACCTGTGTCCCCTTATAATTGGATCTTTTCGTATCCACATTGCTAACGGTTCAAACATTAGGGTGAAGAGCAGCAGGGACAGGGGGCAGCCCTGTCTGGTTCCCCTCTCAAGGGCAAACACTGGGGATTTCCGGTTGTTTACTACGGCCCGGGTCAGTGGGTCTCTATACAGAAGTTGGATCCAGCTCAGGTAATTGGGGCCGAATCCCATTTTTCTGAAGACTGAGAACATATATGGCCATTCGATCGTGCCAAACGCCATTGTGGCATCGAGGGACACCACCACCGCGTCCTCTCGTAGTGTACCTTATCTTCCCATCACTCTGTGCAAGCGCCGCAGATTGAGGGAGGAATTTCTTGCCGGCATAAAACCTGACTGATCAGGGTGTACATGTTTCGTAATAACCTGCAGCAGACGGATGGCCAACAACTTCGCCAAGATCTTAACTTTTGCGTTAAGCAATGATATTGGTTGATATGAGGAACATTTACATTTAGGTTTACCATTTTTGTGAATGACCACTACTGTGGCTCGTCTTTAGTCTGCAGGAAGTATCCCGTGTTCCCGACTTTCCAAGAACATCTTGGTAAGATGTGGTGCTTGTAGGAAGCTGGCTCTGTATATACTATACCAAAGTGAGGTATAGTGTGCACAGAGTCCAGTGGAACCCCAAAGGTAAGCAGAGGTAAAAGTAGATAGCACCTTACTCTCTATTTGAGGCAGTGTGGGCGAGCAGTAAGGCTTTATCAGAGGGTAGTGTTAAGCATTTGTTGTATACACTCAATCAGCAAATGATTGTCACATACTCAAAGACTGAACTCAGACCAATTGGTTTCGTATAAAAATATTGTTTAGTTATTTTATTTCTAGAACCAATTCAAGCCTGGCACAGGTAAGTTAAATAAATGCTTTGCAATATATTATGCAGTGTTTATAAGTGAATGCAAGTTCAAATGCAGTTGTTTGAAATACAGGTAAGTCAAGGTATCGAAATTACTGTACAGATTACTTTTTAGTTACTTTTTAGATTACTTTTTTTACTCAGTGTGGTATACCTAGATATCACACTGGGACATTTCCTAGAGAAAAGGTAAGTAAAATCAGTTTTGCACAATTGTTATTTTTCAGGTTTCCATACAAATCAACTCCACACTTAGAACATTTTTCAGAGAAAAACAGTCAGTGTATTCCTATGGAGAGAAATGAAGTTGACGTTTAACAGGGAAGTAATCGGTCTTTGGAGTTGAGTTTCTGAGGTTAGAACAAGGGTTCCCCCAGGGTCAAGGATGCACTCTTGTTACACCCTCAGCGACACTATGGCAGCCAGGTGCAGAGTGCTGAGGCCCAATGTTATCCAATAGGGGATAGGGGGCCTCCGGTTGGTGGCTGCTTACGAGCAGGCCACTAGGTTGTGGGAGCAAAGCTCCTGGTGTTAGGCTCAGGGCAAAGGGGATCCTGTTTAGCACAAAAAGTGCATCCGCTGCGGCGCAGGGGCGGCTGGGTGCAGGGTGCTGGTTTGGCGTCGGGTACCCTGTTGTTATAAATGGGGATTTTCGGTTTTGGTTTTCAGCTGCAGGCTTAGTCCTGGAAGACTTCCAGGAGGAACCAACAGCTGGGCAGGTAGGTTGGAGGGTTCGGGGACATAGGTGCACCTCGGGTTCTTTTCTCCAGGGCCCAGGGCGGCTGGATGCAGGGGTGTCTTTTGAGGTCCGATTTCACCTTACCGGGCCACTCGCGGTTGGGGGGGTCTCTGTGCAGAGGCTGCAGGCGACGTTGGGGAGTCCTGGAGGGGTCAACCCATGGTGGACTCGAACTCTGGAGTGCTGGGGAACCGTGTTGAAACCGGTAGGCCACTTGAGCTCCGGCCGTAGGCGACGGGTGCAGTGGTGGTTCCAGGCGTCGGGTTTCTTTGTCCTCAACAGGCTTAGAGTCTGTCTTGGGAGTTTTCTTTCAAACAGAGCTGCTGTTCACAGGAGATCCGGTCTTTGTTGAAGGCAGTAGTCCTTCCAGGGTTCTGGAGGTCGCTGGCTGCAGGACAAGGCGACTTTTGGCACAGGATCTCTGGAAACCGCAGACCCGCCGGTAGGGCTGGGGCCAAGTCAGTTGTTCTCTGCAGTCTCCTCTGCTGTGCGTCTTCTTTCGTCCTTTTTCTTCTTAGGTTGCGGGAATCTGTCTATTTGGTTCAGGGCTGCCGCCTAAATACTGTATTTAGGGGACGTTTTAGGGGTCTCGAGGTCAGTAGCCAATGAACTACTGACCTTAGGGTGACTACACCCTTGGTGTGCTCACCCCACGTGGGGAAGTGAGCACAATCCCTAATCCTGATTGGGGAGTGCCACCATCTGCAAGATGGCAGGCACTGAAGAGTGGGCTTCACCTCGCGTCCCCTACCTGAGGGGTGGGGTTGGCAGAGGTGGGCACACCTTCTGGGCTGGCAAATTTTTTCCGCCTGTCTTCCCACCCAAAAGGAGGGGAGACAGGAAGGGGACCTGCTCCTGATAGCAGGAGAGGCTGGGGGTCTCATTACAAAGGCTGCAAGGCCTTTAAAGCTCCCCTGCCACAGATGGCACTTCCTGTCCTGGGGGAGGTGTGAACACCTCCGCCCAGGAAATTCTTTGTTTCTGGGCTCAGGGAGCGAAGGCTCCCACCCCAGCGGTCCAGAAACATGTCTGGTGGTGGCAGGCTGGTGTGTACCAGTCAGGGAACCCACCAGAGGCTGGTCGTTTTTCAGGGGACATCTCTAAGATGCCCACTGAGTGCATTTTTCATTAAATCCCACACTGGCATCAGTGTGGGTTTAATGTGCTGAGAAGCTTGATACCAAACTTCCCAGTTTTCAGTAAAGCCATTATGGTGCTGTGGAGTGCGTATAGACAAACTCACAGGACCATATACTCTTAATGGCATTACTGCACTTATAATGTCTAAGGATTGGCTTAGACACTGTAGGGGTACAGGGCTCATGCACCTGTACCCTCACCACTGGTATAGTGCACTCAGCTAGAGGGGTGGCTGACCTATGCCATGGCAGTAGGTTGTAGGCATGGCACACAGGGATGTGTGCCATGTCGACTCTTCACTTTGTTCTGCACCAAAACACGCAGCCTGCAATGGCAGTGTGTGTAAAGGTACAGGGCCTCTAAGGGTGGCACAATAAGTGCTGCAGCCCTTAGAGGCCTTCCCTGTCCACAGTGCCCTTGGTACTCATGGTACCTTTTACAAGGGACTGACATGTGGCCAGACGGGTCCATTTGGTGGTACAAGGTACAGTTTTGGGAAAAGAACACAGGCCCTGGGAACCTGATTGGCAGGGACCCAGGGCACATCAAGTCAAAGTGCATCAGTAGTCTGGCAAAAAGTGTGGGGGGGGTTACTGCAACAGAAACCCAGCTACCTACACAAGCCCCTCCCCCCCAGCCCAAAGGCCAGGAGACTCAGCCAAACCTGGGAGAGTCTTTCTAGTCTTTCAGGCGAGGAAGAGTAGAGGAAGGGGTTTGAAAGTTGCAGGGCCTACTCTGCCTTACATCCTTCTGTCCAGGTCAGTCCCTTTGGGGAACTGGCCTACCTCAACAGTTTTAGGACCTAATTCCCAATGCTCCTTTCCTAGCTCTTTAGTGTCTTTACCCCATCTTTTTAGTTTGGGTTCGGAGGTGCCTACCTCTGCAAATTATCACTTAGCTAGGGCAAAACCCAGCTTACCCACAGAGGTTACCCACAGCTTGAGTAACCCCACCATGACCAATAGGGTCAGGGGGCCTAACTTGCTATTTGGCAGGGGGCTAGGCCACTATGCCAAGGATAGTGCTGCCATGAAGGGTAACACCCAGCAGAGGCCACTGACAGCTGTCAGTGCCCAGAACCACACCTTTAGCTCTTGACCGGTAGGTGAAGTGACTAACTTACAGGCTTCTTTGGGTTCTGGGGGCCTGTCTGCTGCTTTAGGGTAGGGGGTCACTACACCTGGCAGTGAACACCCTCTGTTCTGCCAGCTGAGGAGCCACCAACTCAGGCTGGACAGTGGCCTGACTAGTCAGGTCTTTTGGTTGGCTAGGAGGACTTCACCAGTGCCAATTTTGGAGTTCTCCCTCACTGGGATAGAATCTCCCTGGCCCACTGGAACTGTGGCTAACAGTTGTCCACCTTTCCTACACTGTCTTTTCTTTTGGGGCTTAGCTGCACTAACTGCAGGTTTAGCCGCCCCAGGTTCCTTGGGTGAGGTCTGGCACTGGACCAGTACCTCTCTGGCTCAGACCAACCTCTGAGTGGTCATTCCCAAGGAGACAATCAAGGGGGAGGTCTTTATTGACTACCACCTTTCTCCAACTAAGGGACCCAGCTATTTCCAGGGGCACTACAGCCACAGGCCTAACAGTGACATCCCCTGGGACAGCCCTTACTCTTTTTGTTTCCCCTGGGACATACTGGTTTGAGAGAACCAACCTGTCATGCACCACAGTGTGACTGGCACAGGTATCTCTCACGGCAGTGGCTGGGATTCCATTCACCAGTAGGTGGTGGAAGTGTCTACTCCCCTCTGGAATCTCCAACTCACTTTCTGGGCCCATTTTCCAGTTGAAGGCTAGGAGGACTTCCTCATCTGAGGAATCACCCTCCAACGCTACAATGGCAACCCCTTAGCTATACTAGGTGCTGTATTATTAGGACAGCTAGAGCCCTTGGTGTGGTGTCCTGTCTTTTGACAGTTCTGACACCATACCTTGTTGGGATCCAAACTCTTACCTTGGTACCCAGTTTTAGTTTGTGAGGTGTCTTTGGGCCCACATTCCTGCACAGGTGTTTGGGGGGCTATCTGGGACTCCTTACTTTTATCCTTAAGAGGCTCACTGTCTTTTCTCTGGGGAGGTTTTGTAACCCCTTTCTTTTGGTCACCCCCAGTGGACGTCCTAGTTACTCTAGTCTTGGCCCAGTGATCTGCCTTCTTTCCCAATTCTTGGGGAGAAATTGGACCTAGGTCTACCAGGTACTGATGCAACTTTTCATTAATGCAATTACTTAATATGTGTTCTTTCATGAACAAATTATAAAGACCATCAAAATCTTGCACTTTTCTTCCAGTCAACCAGCCACCTAGTGTTTTCATTGAGTAGTCTACAAATTCCACCCAGGGATGACTCTGGGTTTTCTGAGCCCCCCTGAATCTAATTCTATACTCCTCAGTAGTGAGTCCAAATCCCTCAATCAGGGTGCCCTTCATGAGTTCCTAGGACTCACCTTCTGCCCCACTAAGGGTCAGAAGTCTGTCTCTGCACTTACCAGAGAACAGTTCCCAAAGGAGTGCCCCCAGTGGGTTTTCTTCACTTTTCTGGCTTCACAAGCTCTCCCAAAGGCTGTGAACCACTTGGTAATATAATCACCATCCTCAAATTTAGGGACAATCCCTTTGGGGATTTTGGGATCATAGGATCCTTTTTCTACATTTTTTTAGTTGCTGCCACCATTGATGGGTCCTAGGCCCATTTCTGCTCTTTCTTTTTCTAGAGCTAGGAGTCTGTTCTCTAGGTCTAATCTTTTGGTCAACCTGGCTATCAGGAGGTCCTCCACATTGAGGCTGACCTCAATGTCCTCAGTAGCACCTGATCCACCTGTGTGGGCTCTAGGTACTGAGAGGTTGATTCTTGGAGTCAGGGACACTTGGGCCCTTCTCTCCCTATGAAGTGGGGGGGACGGGGTTGGTAGTTATCCTCATCCCCTCCATCTTCTTCCCCATCTGAGAGGTCTTCACCATTCTCAGAGGAATGGTCCTTAGCATAACCTGCGAACAGCTCCTGGAGCTTTTGTTTGGAGGGATGTGTCCCCATAATTATATTTTTTAGCTTCCATAGAGACCTTAACTCCCTAAAGCCTAAGTGGAGATAAGGGGTGAGGTTGAGCTCCGCAACCTGGTCCTCTATGCCATTGTGGTTTTCTTCACTAACAGCTGGGTTCTTTTTAAGAGACATTGTTAAAAAAACTTCTAACCCCTCTTACCCCTAACTAAAGTGAACTTTTATTTTTTTTAAATTCTAAAGGGACTTAACCAAGGCCCTAACAAGACTTTTAGTAAAATTGGAAAAATTTGTCAATTCAAAAATCAGAATTCTAAAGACAATTTAAGAGTTCTGTCGTGTGATAAGGTGGTAACCAAGTTAGTCCAACAAATGCAAAGTTGTATATCCCCCACTGATCTACCAATGTAGGAAGCTGGCTCTGTATATACTATACCAAAGTGAGGTATAGTGTGCACAGAGTCCAGTGGAACCCCAAAGGTAGGTAGAGGTAAAAGTAGATAGCACCTTACTCTCTATTTGTGGTAGTGTGGGCGAGCAGTAAGGCTTTATCAGAGGGTAGTGTTAAGCATTTGTTGTACACACTCAATCAGCAAATGATTGTCACACACTCTAAGACTGAACTCAGACCAATTGGTTTTGTATAAAAATATTGCTTAGTTATTTTATTTCTCGAACCAAGCCAAGCCTGGCACAGGTAAGTTAAATAAATGCTTTGCAATATATTATGCAGTGTTTACAAGTAAATGCAAGTTCAAATGCAGTTGTTTGAAATACAGGTAAGTCAAGGTATTGATATTACTGTACAGATTACTTCTAGTTACTTTTTAGATTACTTTTTAGAATACTTTTTCTACTCAGTGTGATATGCCTAGATATCACACTGGGACATTTCCTAGCGAAAATCAGTTTTGCACAATTGTTATTTTTCAGGTTTCCATACAAATCAACTCCACACTTAGAACATTTTTCAGAGAAAAACAGTCAATGTATTCCTATGGGGAGAAATGAAGTTAACAGTTTCCAGGTAAGTAATCGGTCTTTGGGGTTGAGTTTCTGGGGTTAGAACAAGGGTTCCCCCAGGGTCAAGGATGCCTTGTTACACCCTCAGCGACACTAGGGCGGCCGGGTGCAGAGTGCTGAGGCCCAATGTTATACAATGGGGGATAGGGAGCCTCCAGTTGGTGGCTGCTTAAAGCAGGCCACTGGGTTGTGGGAGCAAAGCTCCTGGTGTTAGGCTCAGGGCAAAGGGGGATACTGTTTAGCACAAAAGTGCACCCGCTGTGGTGCAGGGGCAGCTGGGTGCAGGGTGCTGGTTTGGCATCGGGTGCCCAGTTGTTTTGAATTGGGATTATTGGTTTTGGTTTTCAGCTGCAGGCTCGGTCAGGGCAGACTTCTGGGAGGAAGCAACAGCTGGGCAGGTAAGTTGGAGGGCTCGGGTACGTAGGTGCACCTCGGGTTCTTTTCTCCAGGGCGCAGGGCGGCTGGATGCAGGGGTGTCTTTTGAGGTCCGATTTCACCTTACCGGACCACTCGCGGTTGGGGGGGTCTCCGTGCAGAAGCTGCAGGCGACGTCGGGGAGTCCTGGAGGGGTCAACCCACGGTGGACTCAAACTCTGGAGCGCTGGGGGACCTTGCTGGAACTGGTGGGCCACCCGAACTCTGGCCGTAGGCGACGGGTGCAGTGGTGGTTCCAGGCGTCGGGTTTCTTTGTCCTCAACAGGCTCAGAGTCTGTCTTGGGAGTTTTCTTTTGAACAGAGCTGCTGTTCACAGGAAATCCGGTCTTTGTTGAAGGCAGTCAGTACTCCCAGGGTTCTGGGGGTCACTGGCTGCAGGACAATGCGACTTTTGGTGCCGGATCTCTGGAAACTACAGACGGGCTGGTATGACTGGGGCTAAGTCAGTTGTTCTCAGCAGTCTGCTATGCTGGGCGTCTTCGTTCATCCTTTTTCTTCTTAGGTGCGGGAATCTGTCTTCTTGGTTCAGTGCTGCCCCCTAAATACTGTATTTAGGGGGCGTTTTAGGGGTCTCGAGGTCAGTAGCCAATGGGCTACTGACCTTAGGGTGACTACACCCTTGGTGTGCTCACCCCACGTGGGGGAGTGAGCACAATCCCTAATCCTGATTGGGGAGTGCCTGCCTTCTGCAAGATGGCGGTCACTGAAGAGTGGGCTTCACCTCGCCTCCCCGACCTGAGGGGTGGTATTGGCAGAGGTCGGCACACCTTATGGGCTGGCAAATTTTTTCCGCCTGTCTTCCCACCGAAAAGGAGGGGAGACAGGAAGGGGGCCTGCTCCTGATAGCAGGAGAGGCTGGGGGTCGCATTACAAAGGCTGCAAGGCCTTTAAAGCTCCCCTGCCACAGATGGCTCTTCCTGGCCGGGGGGGGGGTGCTCCCACCCCAGCTGTCCAGAAGCATGTCTCGTGGTGGCAGGCTGGTGTGTACCAGTCAGGGAACCCACCAAAGGCTGGTCGTTTTTCAGGGGGCATCTCTAAGATGCTCTCTGAGTGCATTTTTCATTAAATCGCACACTGGCATCAGTGTGGGTTTAATGTGCTGAGAAGTTTGATACCAAACTTCTCGGTTTTCAGTAAAGCCATTATGGTGCTGTGGAGTTCGTATAGACAAACTCACAGCACCATATACGCTTAATGGCATTACTGCACTTATAATGTCTATGGATTGGCTTTGACACTGTAGGGGTACAGGGCTCATGCACCTGTACCCTCACCACTGGTATAGTGCACCCAGCTAGAGGGATGGCTGACCTATGCCAGGGCAGTGGGCTGTAGGCATGGCACACAGGGATGTGTGCCATGTCGACTCTTCACTTTGTTCTGCACTAAAACACGCAGCCTGCAATGGCAGTGAGTGTAAGGGTACAGGGCCTCTATGGGTGGCACAATAAGTGCTGCAGCCCTTAGAGGCCTTCCCTGTCCAAAGTGCCCTTGGTACTCATGGTACCTTTTACAAGGGACTGACATGTGGCCAGAGAGGTCCATTTGGGGGTACAAGGTACAGTTTTAGGAAAAGAACACAAGCCCTGGAAACCTGATTGGCAGGGACCCAGGGCACATCAAGTCAAAGTGCATCAGTAGTCTGGCAAAAAGTGGGGGGTTACTGCAACAGAAACCCAGCTTCCTACAGTGCTATCTTGCTTGGGGCTAGTTTGTACAACTCTATGGGCAGACCATTGGGACCCATCGCCTTCCCTGCCTGTAATTCTCTTACGGCCCGCTCGACCTCTGTGCTTGCGAGTTCACTGTCTAGTGTCAAGAGGTCCTCTGCTGAGAGGGTGGGGAGGGGCAGGTCAGACAATAGGGAATCTGCCTCCGCTTCCGTGGAGGCCATGTGGGATTTGTAAATTTGCTTATAGTACTTTCCGAATTCGTCTGCAATCTCCTGAGGGTCTCTCAGCTGTTTGTCGGACTCGTCTGTTAGTTCTACTACTAGTCTGTTCACCTGTTCTCTTCGATCAAGCCAGGCCAGCAGTTTCCCTGCTTTGTCCCCGACTTCATAGATTTTGCTGAGCATAGCCCTGTGCAGTGACTGCACCGCATCTGTGACTATGGCCATGTATTCTTTTGTTTTCAACTTTAACAAATGCTTGGACTCTTCTGCATCTTCCTCGTGTACCCTCCCCTCTAGCTGTAGTATATCGGCGTCTAATCTGGCAAGGTGTGCATTTTTTTTTTCCGGGTTCCAGCGATCAGGGAGACCGCATGACCCCTGTTCACCGTTTTGAAGGCTTCCCAAAGAGTTTGGGAGGAGTCTACCGAGCCCTCGTTCTCTTGGAAATAGAGCTCAATTTCTTGTGTGATTTTCATTTTGACCAATGGAGTCTTGAGGTACCAAGGATTTATTGGAGCTATTCTTCCTGCCTGCGGTTCTCCCACCTCCACCAGGGCCCAAACAGGGGAGTGATCCGAAATGCCCCTTACAAGGTAACGCACCTCTTTGATTTGTCCCAGCTGACCTGCCAGTCCAATGATATAGTCAATTCTTGAGAGACTGTGGTGGGCTCCGGAGTGGAATGTAAACTGCGTCTCCATGGGGTGGAGCGCACGCCACACGTCCACCAGCCCCATAGCTCCCATGAAGTCGTGGATCTGAGTTTGCGAGGGCGTCACCACCCTCGGGGGACACCGATCTAGTTGCCCTGATACGATCGAGTTAAAATCTCCTCCCATTAGAAGCCGTCCCTCGGGGAGGGCAGGTAAAAGATCCCCCAAGTCTTTAAAGGCTAATGTGTGGTGGCCCGGCGGTACATACACAGACACTAGTGTTAATATCCGACCTTCCCATCTCCCCGTGACTGCCGTAAACCTGCCCTGTTTGTTAGTCCATGTACGGTCAATTGCTACCGGGAAATTTTTCCTGATCATTATTCCTACTCTCCTGGATCCGGAGCTAAATGCCGAATGTACGACAAGCCTGTATCCCCACCTGGTCAGCGCCCCACATGCATTCCCCATCAAGTGAGTCTCCTGCAGAAGGATCACGTCTGGTGAGTGTCGCTTCAGGTATTGGAACACTATCCCCCTCTTGAGCTTGTCTCCCAGACCGTTCATGTTCCAGGATAGTAGCCCACCCCCATGGACCACGCACGCAACCTGGGAATCATCCTGGACTCCGAATTCAAAATGGACCGCCAGATCAACGCCGTCTTGTCCTCCTGCTTCCACACCCTCCGCCTCCTATGTAAGATCTTCAAATGGATCCACCTCGACACAGAAAGACCGTCAGTCACGCCCTGGTCACCAGCAGACTCGACTACGGCAACGCACTCTACGCCGGAATAAACAAAAACCTCTCACGCAAGCTACAGAACATCCAGAACACCGCCGCAAGACTGGTCCTCAACCTGCCAAGATACTGCCACATCTCCCAGCTCCTGCGCACACTCCACTGGCTCCCCATCGAAGCTAGAGTCACCTTCAAGATGCTCACCCACGCTCACAGGGCCCTCCACGACACCGGACCAGCATACCTGAACAGGTGACTCAAATTCCATGCACCCCAAAGGACCCTACGATCAGCCCAGCTCTCCTACACTATGGTCCCCCGCACCAGAAAGACCAGATCAGGCGGCCGCTCCTTCTCCTTCCTCGTGGCCAGAGCCTGGAACGCCCTCCCGCTCCACCTCAGACAGACAACATCTCTCCCCATCTTCACAAGAAACCTCAAAACCTGGCTCTTCGACAGACCCCCTCCTTGATGGACTGGAACCTGCGAAACCCCCCTCCCCCAGCGCCTTGAGACCCTTACGGGTGAGTAGTAGCGCTTAACAAACGCGTGATTGATTGATTGATAGCCTAATTCCCTGTTTTGCAGACGGTCCCATTTCTGCTGTAGTGAGTTCCCTTGATGCGAGGGGTCTCGCAAGAGCTGCATGCCCCTTCTCTGTTGCAAACAATACTCCTAGTCTGGATAGTGCATGCTTGTTGTTGCAAAGTGTTGAAGGATTGCGTGATTCCCTCTTCTGTTGTGAGTTAGTGTCATCTAAACTGTATATGGTGCTTAACGAAAACCCCCATCCCCCCTCCCTGCTTCCCTGCAATCTGGGCTTAAAACTGCCCCTGTCCTCAACTATGCAGAGTACCTGTCGTCCCATTTGAGAACTATGCTAAAAGTTGTGGGGGGTGCACCTTTACCCACCGCTGTTACCCTTTTAAAGTAAAGAATTTCTATGCAGTTACAATAGTTTTGGTATTGAGAGTCACTTAGCCAGTGTCGCAGAAACATTTCAGTAGGCCGCCTTGCCATGTGTGTTGATCCGGTCCCTCTGGTTCCTGCTATGCATCTCTATAGTTCCCAAGACCAATCTGTAATTCCTAATCTTCTGGACCTTTTCCATCTATTAATTGCCTTGGGTGAACCTCCGGGCCTGATTGTCGTCTGGGGGATGCCTCCCTCCTTTGCTGGGATCCGCCTCCTCTGGCCAGCCTCCACTGTCTAGCCACTCTTGTGCCGATTCCGGGATCTCAAAGAACCATACTTTACACTCTGCCTTAATCCGCAATCGTGCCGGGAACAACATTGAATATTTAAGACCTTTGTCTCTGAGCCTGCTTTTGATTCCCTGGAAGGAGCGTCTGTGCTTCTGTATGCTTACAGTGAAGTCGGGGAAGAAAGTCACAATGCTGTTTTTAATATTGATAGGGGGGGCGGTGCGGGCTGTTTGCAGGAAAATGTCACGGTCCCTATAGTTGAAGAGCCACACCAACAGCCGCCTTGGGGGAGCCCCTGGTTTTGGTCTGCCTCCTGGTATTCGGTGCACCCTCTCTACCGAAAAAAAGTTGGATAAGTTCTTAGGCTGGAGATATTTAGTGATTAGTTCTTCAACAAAGAGGTCTGGTGTGGGCCCCTCCCTTCAAATTGGCAGACTGAGGATCCTAACATTGTTGCGGCGTGACCTTTCCTCATAATCGTCCAGTTTACTCTCCATCGCTTTACTCACTGCCTGAAGGTGTTTGATCTGTTGCTGCATGGTTTGGAGCCCTGGCAGGGATCTGTCGTAACGGTCTCCATTATTTTTACTTTTTCACTCATACTTTGAAGGTCTGCCCTGATGCGTGTGACTTCAGTTCTTATTGAGTTCATTCTGCTTTTGAGTTAAGCACGCACACCCGTGATGGCGTCCATGATGTCTTTTAATGTGTGGTCTTCTGTCTCTTGTCGTGGCACTGCCTTCGCCTCGGCCTTGGTTGTTCCGTCTGGGTCTGCAGTTTTCGACATGGCGTATCTTTCGAGCTTTGTTTGGTGGGTGTTGTTTGCCCCTTTGCTCCCGGACATTGCTCTCCTCGCAGACAGAAGGAGGGGGGAGAAAGCCTATCTGTTCCGAGTTGCCCCTTACCCCTGGGATACTGCCCGTCGCCTGCCTGTGAAGCGTAGCTCCTGCCGGCTCCACGCGGCCTTCCAGGGATGTCTTGGGGGGTTCCCATGGGTGCGCAGGTTCTGGTGGGATCTCCACCAACTTGTGTTTTCTCCTACTCCAGGAGACGGGCCCAGGCTGACCCCTTCACGTTATGGAGTACTTCGCCACTTGGGTCGTGCCAGTCGTGCTTCGCTGACAGAGCGACAAATGTAGTTGATGGATCTCCCCCTGTGCTTTACTGCTGGTGGTCCTGCAAGTGTCCTCCTGGGGGGAGGGGGGGCTCCGTAGATGCGCAGTTCCCAGGGAGCTCTCCGCCACCGTTCTCCTTCTTTATTCAACGTGTGGGCGGTCACTTTTAGCTACAGGGCACCCCAGCATGCGGGCCGCGGGACCAAGATCGGGCCGGCCCTATGTCCCACTTCAGGCGCAGCAAACATGGACAGGAGTCTCCCGGGGTGACGACTATCTTTTAGGAATACGCTTCCATGTATTGAAGAGAGGGCCCATACTTCTCACAGGCCACCACTCTGCTATTCCTCCCCACTCACGCCAGCACCTCCAGAGCGGAGGGCAGGTGACTTATGCCTTCGGCGTCTGATTCAGGCCGATCGGGCGAGGCCAACGCTTTGGAGTGATCCACAACCGCTGTTGACGCGTTCAAATGCTTTCGCGGTGAGTTCAGATCGGGACCACCCCCTGCCGACTCCTCTACATGGCTCCTGTCATCCTGGTTAACTTATTTTGGATTGCCGATGGTGATTAGCTTACTTTTGCTGCTTTAGGGTCACGGAGCCGAGGTTCCGATTCCCTGGCTGTGGCATATGCGCATGTCCGGGCAACTCACCATGATTCGCCGATGTATCTTTGTACGTCTGCTCGCGGCTCCGATGGCTACGCAAGCCCGCAGCTTCCGGCACTATGTAGGCCCTGGAGTTCCGCTCGGTGTTGCTCCTCTGCCCGAGTTGTATTTCAGCTTTCGGACGCTTCACTGTGTTCCCTGCGTTGAGGGCTACATGTATCGGTGCATGGATTGAATCTGTTTATCGGATTAATGAGCGGTGGGGGTTAGAGATTAATGGAGCTTCTTAAACGTGCGTCCATCTTTGCCGACACTTGGCCAAGCCCCCCCCCCTTCTTCTTCTTTTCGTCTTGGTCGTTACTTATCTGACTTCTTGGTTCAGGGCTGCCCCCTAAATACTGTATTTAGGGGCATTTTAGGGGTCTCTAGGTCAGGAGCCAACATGCTACTGACCTTAGGGTGACTACACCCTTGGTGTGCTCACCCCACATGGGAGAGTGAGCACAATCCCTAATCCTGATTGGGGAGTGCCTGCCCTGCAAGATGGCGAGCACTGAAGAGTGGGCTTCACCTCGCCTCCCCCACCTGAGGGGTGGGGTTGGCAGAGGTGGGCACACCTTCTGGGCTGGCTAATTTTTCCCACCTGTCTTCCCACCGAAAAAGGAGGGGAGACAGGAAGGGGGCCTGCTCCTGATAGCGGGAGAGGCTGGGGGTCGCATTACAAAGGCTGCCAGGCCGTTGAGGCTCCCCTGCCACAGATGACTCTTCCTAGCCTGGGGAAGGTGTGAACAACTCCGCCCAGGAAAAGCTTTGTTTCTGGGCTCAGGGAGCAAATGCTCCCACCCCAGGGGTCGAGAAACATGTCTCGTGGTGGCAGGCTGGTGTGTACCAGTCAGGGAACCCACCAGAGGCTGGTCGTTTTTCAGGGGGCATCTCTAAGATGCCCTCTGAGTGCATTTATCATTAAATCCCAAACTGGCATCAGTGTGGGTTTAATGTGCTGAGAAGTTTGATACCTCACACAACAGAAGGTAGTTATCTTATATGTAAAGGGAGTGAGATTATGAGTACATTTAAGTATATCATTTATTTAGATCTTTTTGTTTTTCAGTTCCAGAAATGTCAGAGTTCCCCCAATATCCTAGAAAGCTTGCAGATATTCTAGAGGTATATTATTTTCCACTGCCCAGGTTAGAGGACTGTATACAAAAATAATATATTAAAGATGCTAATCTTGTCTTTAGCTATCCACTATGAGCCAATAGACGTCAGCGCCCAGCAGAATGTTGAGTCAGAGTGGTGAAATCCACTGTCTGTGTTTCTCTCTCTTAACCCATTCTTCTTTCCCTCGGTCTACTGTTAACCAACATATCAAAATTGTGTATTGATGGCTGTGGACAGTGAGAAGTGTGAAAAGGTGCATTGTTCCCGTTGAATCCAGAATTCAGGTTAGTGCATTCTGACAGTGTGTCTAGCATCACTGCAAATGGTGGCAACCATTTTCTAAAAAGGGAAGTATCACCAGACGATCTTCGGGGAACACCTTTTGGCAGACATTCATAAAGCAATTAAATAAGCAGAATAAAATTCCAGGAACAAACAAGTAAGGGCTGCACTCATGAGTAGTAGCATTTATGATTACATATAATTAACTTTTGCAAGCTGCTGTGGATGAAAGATATTTAAAACAAGAGTCAAGTCTCTAAACATGAATAGCTCACCATTAATTACAAACTAAATTTGCAAGACTAGATCGGAATTCGACCACATGAACTTAATTACTCTTGTGGAATAATGCCCAACAATTTCTTTTTGTTTTATGTTAATTTCGTTGGTTTGTTACATTTATTAGTAATTTTTACTTGTTATTTTAATATTTTTTTACAGCATTGGCAGCGACAAGTATGCCACAGCCACCTTTGTTTCTGTCAGAAGCTCTTGAATAACTCTTACATTAGAAGCAAGCAGAGTTGGACTGGGACAGAAAGATAAAAGTGGTCCCCATTAGTGAATCAGATAGCTAAAAAAGTGGCCCGTGTTTGCAAATTGGGGCCGTTTTGAGCTTGTAAAGAAACTTTGTTCAGGTGTATCGCAAGGCATGGAAGACTGAATGGATTTGAGCAAGCAGCAGGAAATGGTTGTTTTAATAGCATGAAATAACAGCAAAAACCAGCCCAGCAGTCCATAAAAAAGGCCCACAAACCGCCCAAAAAATCCCACACACTGATATGGAAGACCGGCTCCTCGGGCACTGCCTGACTGCCCTGTAGGCCAGTCCGACCCTGGAAGCAAGGGAAGTGGCTTTTGACTCCTACTTCATCCTTTTCAGTGGCAAAAATAATCTCACCTGCCAGGAAACTAAGGGCGATTCCAAATAATCTTAGAATCAAGGGACGGTACATTTATAAAAATCTAGAAGAGAAACCAATTGGGAATGCTGGAAGTTAACCTACTGACATTTACTTAATATCAGTCAAAATATTTTAGTCCATGTATGAACGTTGTTCATGAAAGACATACATTTTAGACCGCAAAAATGAAGAAGCATACAATACATTCCTAACTTGAGAAATTTGGCTCAGAAATGTGAGTTTGAAGAACTGGTGGAATCATTAATAATAGCAAAGCTTGTATGCTGCTTTAATAAACTGAAGGTGCAGGAGAGAGTACAATCTGAAGACTAGAAGTTGAAGGATGAAGTTTCCATAGCTGAAGGAACAGAACGCACGTCTGGGTGGATTAAAGAGATGAAGACCGAATGTAAAGTCTGTGATGATGTTGCAAGGGTGCAAGGGTGTCAAATTTTGAAGAAGAAAAAAAGAACAAGGGAAACTTTGGGAAAAATGTCGGCAACACTGAAAAATTCCGATATTATGGTGTTGCGTCAACTGAGTCTCTGGCTCAGCTCTACAAGGTTTGTTTTCACACCCATGGGTGACACGAGTGAACTTAGTCTAATGCACCAGCACTGAATGTGAAAGACATGTTATTGTTGCCCCGCAGAACCCCACCCAATATATAAATGAGGTGATGTCAATGCTTTTGGGTTACTAACAAGGAACAGTGGTAATCCAAATGATTGTTCATTCATGATTTACACACTCACGATCACTAGAAACCGAATATGTATGTAAGTAAGTCCGTTTTTTATATAGCGCAGCTACTCACCCTTACGGGTCTCAAGGCGCTGGGGGCCGTCGTGGAAATTAAGTGAGCTATTGCCCAGAGTCACATGGTGCTGAGCTGAGCTGCCGCAGCCGGGGATTGAACCGTGAACCCTGTGCTCCGAAGTCAGCTGCCCTGGCCGCTGCACCACACCTCTCCACCTCTCTCTTTTAAAATAGTTATTATAAAATGCCAGGATCAAGTGCACATCATATTGGCAACATCACAGAATATAATAAAAAGCAGCTAAGCTTTTCAATAACAGTGAAACTGGGAAAAATCCTAAAATCACAATTTATAGCCCTTGCACTCTCATTGTGCTGTCTCCAAGTGCTGTGATGATTAAATAACCTGAGCCTGAGTTTTGGAGGTGGTGCCCATACCTGGACAACAGGTTTTATTGCCTGTTTGGAATAGCTTGTCAGCTCTTTCAAGCACAAAGCCAGGAGTTAGCAGATTGTGCCTATGAGAGAAAACCATCCTGGCACCAGTTCGTAAAGGGGGAAGGGAAAGCTTCGCAGAGCCTCGGGGGGTCTTGCTGGAGACATTTTCGGTCTAGATGGAATCTGGTGCCATGCTTATCTGGATCTGGTATCTGCGTCTGCGACCTAGGTGAAGTTTCTCTCTTATCTAAGTGGTCAAGTGGTAGTCCTTATATATTGTATCTTATTTAAGATAGAATTTGCAATGTCACCTTAGTGATGTTTTGACATAATCATATACATCAGTGCTGTACTAATAAGGTAAAAATAAGTCAAAATAGACTACATTATTTGTATGGTAGTTATATGACCTTGAAAAAGGCACCTGTCCCTGACTGGTTTTTGCCCTGGGGATAATAAATATATAATTTTTATTGCACAATTCATTAAAATCATTACAATCGAACTCGATTAAATTCATGATAAAGTGCGTAGTTTCCAATATTAAAAGTCAAATGTAAGAGTATGGCGTCCTATTATTCTAAAAGTTAAAAAATTTTAAACATCAGATTGTCGGCGATAGAAACACAAGGGATTAAAACAATTAATACGGTATTAAACGTTATGGTTCTATCGGTTTATTAGAAGTCAGCATGGCATTTGCATCCATCAGAAATTTCATAAAGCGTGCAACCAGCTGTGCTGAATCGCCTTTCATACACTCTTCCACTGCAGCCTGACATGTCCGAATGTTTAAAATACGACAAATGGGGCGGAGCCAATAAATTCTCAAGGGGCATAGTATCTCACAGATACACAACATGTGAATAAACGATTCCTCTTCTCCCCCACTTGCTCGGCACTGTGTAACTACCATTTCTTTGTACCCTTGGCCATACTTATATGCCAATAGTGGGATCAAGCCGAACCGTAGCCTCATTAGTTGACACTTCATTATTGGCTTTAAAGGAGAGGACAGGTAATGTGGCAAGCCCCCACTGTTATATAATTTGATTCCCAGCTTCCATGCTTTAGCTTTTTCAAGGTTGTTGCGTCACTGTCAGCTGACATTATCGCGATCCACGACAAAAAAAATAAAAACCAATAAAGGATTAAAGCAAGGATGCATATTGGCCCCTATGCTTTTTAACCTGTACTTGGCGGACTTACCTGATTATCTGGCTGATGCCCGAACATTCCCTCCCAAACTCGCCAGAATTAAAATCCAATCGCTGCAATATGTGGACGATACTTGCTCAACCAAACTCCGATCGGGCTGCAGCGGCTCTTAACAGCATTGTCGTTATATTGTATATTAGCCAGGCATGTGCATTTTCCCCCTTTTGGGTCTATTGTAGTTTGTATTAGACCTTCACTCCACAGTCTAGTTCTCTGTCTGACTTTGGTGCCATGCAAAATAGAGCCAGTTGCGGGATTTGTCGTATTCTTAATATTCTTGCTATTCTACCTGCCTGGTGATTTTCTTTCTTGTTCTGGATGCTGCACTGTATCGGCTTGTTTTTCAGGATCGATGGGTATTTTGTTATTACTGGGTTTCTAACCTGGATTCCCCAGTCATCCAAACGATTTTTGTTTTCCCTTGGGCTCTTGCCATATCCTTATTAGAGAAAGTTATTTCTGTTGCCTCATTGGTGTCACCAGGCTCTGGAGCGAGGAATGCCACACTATCAATATCTATAGTTTTTATATTCTCTAAGCCCGGTATGTTTGAACAAAGGCTCAGGATATTTCCTTTATTAAGAATGTCCCACTTCCCTTGCGAAGTGTAGTCAGGATAGAGCCTCAACTTTAGATTTTGTAAGTATTTGAATTGATCTGAAATGGGGTTTTTTGCGGAAGACTTACATCTGAGTCGTCCGTATCCTATATTGCATTTGGGGTTATGTACCTCCTGATGTTCAATTCTTCAAGAGATTGAAATTTTTGTGATACCTGTTCGGGTTCATCACTCCTTATTCTATGGTGCAGGGGTAAAAGGTCATCAGCACTTATTCTTCGGGCTTTTGTTTCCCTGTCATCTATGTTTGTGGCCATCAGGACTCTTTGATTTACTTGGGTTGAAGTTTCTTTGGCATCTAGTTTTAATTAATAGTTGTATCCTTTTATAGGGCTTAATGTAGTTGTTCCTTGAAAGGTGTCATTTTTACTTGGATTGCCCGCTTCAATCCCTGATTGCCGATGGTGCAGGCTTGCCGGGTCGCCCTTTTAGCCTTTCAGGGCTCTTTTCTAATTTAGGTGTCTTTTCCTCGGGTACCCTGATTTGCAGGCGATCGTCTATGTTAGGTTTAAGGAGTTCTTTGGTCTTGTGCCATTCATTTCCAACTGGTCGTCCTTGTACGTATCTCTCCGTGGTTGGGCGTGGCGCTTGTTCTTTTGTGTCCTGCGTTACGGCCAAGTATCCGGAGCTTTGCTTAGGGTCATGTGCACTTGTTGTGTCACTTATTGTTCTACCCTGTTGCCCTGTCCACAGTACTTTCTGATTTAGGTTTGGGGGGGAAATAGCATGCCCAATGTTTTCCTTTATATCACTCAGGAGCCAGTGCGATAAGGGCCCCTCCTTAGTGTGTATGCCCTTGTTCGATTTATTTGGTTTTCTTAATTTTTTTCTTTTTTTTTCTGGATAAATGCTGAAATTCCGTGGCGGCTTTTTTTGGGCTGGCTGTCGTTTCTGAGCTTGATGTTTGATAAAAGGGGGTTCCTTTTTTGGGTTCTGTGTCATTTTTTGGTTCTGGAACGTTATTTCTTGCTATCAGTTTATCTTTCTCCTCATTCTGGTCAGTTTCCTTGGGTCCACCCCAAGCCCATCTTGATTCTCATCAGACATTTTTGCTGGATTTATATAGGATGTCAGATTTTCTATTCCACTAGTTCTGGTTATGTATTTTCATGTTTTCCCAGGGGGCTCTGTGTTCCTGTTATTTGAAGTAGACGGTGATAAAGGATTTAAGTTTGGGTTTGTGTCTTTGTTATCTTTCTTAAAAGAGGAATTTGTTCTTTGTGGCTGTCTGGCTACCTGTATTGCACTGGGAGTTTTGATGATGTCTACATCTGAAAGATTTGACACTTTCACAGTTCTTGGAAAGATAGGCACAGACGACTTCTGCCTCAAAGGTAGGCATGTTGATAATACTGCATAATTTGAGGAAAAATGGCAGCCTGCATGGTCTAAGATGTCAGCTTCTATAACCTGGGATAGATTGGGGCCAAAGCTAAACAGGCTGGAGAGGCTAACTTAAATGGAGACTATAGCTAAAATGGAACCTGTCCTGTATGTGTTTAGGAGCCTAAAGCTAAAAGCAAGAAGCCTAAAAGTAAGTGATTAAAATAGATAAAATAATAGAATTATGGAGCAAAATAGTCAAACAACTTATGGCATTCCTGGAATAATTTATAAGCTAAACAGTCACTAAATTATTACTAAATGTGTTTTGATGGATTTTGCTTATCGGACATATTCATTATACATTTACAAAATAAAAGCATACGCCAGAAAAGTGCATTTGATGAGAAAGCAGTTTAGCACTTGGTACATGTTCAATTACACATGTCTTCAAACTGA
The DNA here is from genome assembly GCA_963921515.1 of Calotriton arnoldi. Taxonomy (NCBI): domain Eukaryota; kingdom Metazoa; phylum Chordata; class Amphibia; order Caudata; family Salamandridae; genus Calotriton; species Calotriton arnoldi. The sequence continues at coordinate 113,596 of CAWUFW010012329.1, read as the reverse complement.
AATGAAAAAGGGGTCTCTGCGCTGGAAGACATGATCATTACAGCACCCCCCCACTTGACAAGAAAGATACATTAAAAAAACATTTATTATAATGTGCAACATCATATGCGAGAATATAAACAAGTGTTTTATGCACAATGAAAAATAAAAGGAACTAGATGGATTTTTTCATTTTCTGATTATTGCGGCTGGCTGCAAAAAAAAGAAATAAAGCAAAAAATTGTAACCATTCTCATTTAAAACTCTTTCTATTTGAAAAAATAAATAAAAATCAGGTACAGTTACTTTCGTGCATAGGGATGCAATCCGGTCACCTTTGTTTCTTTCCATGGATGATGTGGACGTGACCTCTCCAATGAATTTGTTGGTTGAATGTTGTTTACTCTTTAGTGATGGTTTGTGAAAACACAGTGGAGCCAATAGAACAGGAGCTGCAGGATTAGATAACACAGCTCTCAATGTGAACAAAAGCAGAGAAAGGGCATCATTTTCTGATGTTGTTCGAGCAGACGAAGCACATTCTTGCTGTCGATGGAATCCAATGAAGAAGAGATGTCTTGTGGTTTTACTCTGGCGAGACCAGATTTTGGCACTGCTGGTGCATTAGTATTTGTGATTTTGATGAGCAATAAACTTCTGCATGCTTCAGGATGGGCAACTGTAGTGCCGTGCAACAGGTTAGTGTAACCTATTTGTTTGAAACAGTTCTTTTGCTTCAAGGTTGAATAAAGTCCAGTGCTCACAGATAGTTGCTCCAAAACTAGAATGCCACCTTTATGGTACTGTTTCTCTGTAGATAGCTGTATTTCACATTGCTTGTTTAAAAGCAAGAAGCTGTTTTGCAACAGGGCACCTAAGTCAGTAGGAAATCCAGTCTTTGAAAGTCTTCAAATCTTAGATAAAAAGCAAGCTCTTTTGCAGAAGAAAAAATGTTTATCTTGCCACTTGAGGTTAAAATACCTCTTTTGGAATTTAAGTCGTAACAAGCTCTTTCTTTTTAAATTGCCAATGCACATAATCTATCAAATCTATTTTTGTGCCAAGGCACACTTTCCAAACAATCTTTTTCACGAGGAAAAATAAAATAATATCACAAAGTTTTCATATGTTTTTGCACAGTTAACATGTAGGCATAATAAGACATGAATCATTGCCTAGAAGCTATGTATGCATTACATTAAAATCACATACAGTCAAATTGAAAATAACATTCTGAATACAGTCAAATTGAAAATACCATTCTGAATTGGTTCAGTTAAATTACTATCAATAATTTTTTCATGCCAGTGTTCGTAGCCTTGGTCAGTACGAGTTTTAACAAAATGTGCGGTGTAACTGAGACTGTGAGTGTTAATTGTGCTTAATCAGAGTTCTCTGAAGTTTTTCAGTTTTCTATGATTTGCAAAAAGCAGATGTGCTTGACACCACCAGCATTGAATAAGAAAACTTTCTCTGAAAGTTTTATGTTTATCTATGTGCGAGCATTTGCAGTGTTCCTGTTGTGTATAGTGTGTATAACTGTACATTTCTCAGGATTCAATGCTTTTTTGAATTCCATATTAACCTCAGTTTTTATAACAGTACACTTTCTTTGTAATTTAGAACATGAAAACATGAATCTTCATTATCAAAGGTAGCATAAACAGACAAATCAATCAGTAATTTGCGGACAGTATCCAAGGTACATGGACCTCAAAAGGAATTAGGAGTAATCATATAATTCATTTAAAACTTTCAACACATATGCCAATAGCGATGTCTCAGTGGGTCCCATAACTTAATAAGAAACCCTTATCCAGACTATGCATTCGGTCACACGATAAGCTGTAATGTTGGCAGCGTAGAGATCTTGTCGAGCTCTGTGGGATGAGAGATGCAGTTGAAGTTCTCAAACCATGGGTTGTGGAACAGTTCCTTCAGGGACGTAATGTCCATTCAGTAGCAGTAGAATAACAGTCAACGCTGTCAGCCACATGATGAAAAAGAAACACTGTTGTAGTGATCCAAACATAGCACCACGGTGGTATCAGATACCTGTCACAAAACCAATGATACTCAAGAAGAACTGGATGGCGTAGAGTTACTGTGGAGTGGGAGGGAAAGTCCTCTGTGTCGAATTCAGATTCATTTTCATAAACCGTTGTTTCTTAAAAAGGCATAATCGATGTCGATGTTGACTCATGCTGAGGTCCATGGTAAACCAGAGCAATAGTTGAGAGCTTAGAAGTGTAGAAATTGCAGCAGCAGGTTCCTCTGTAGAATCTGGACCTTGGTGTAAAGTTGGAGAGACAGTAGGCTCTGCAGTCCCTGGATTGGGACTCAGGATAACAGAATCACTGTACTCTTTCTGGGGTAGTTCCTCCAGAGTAGGGAGAGGCTGAGAGGTTGTACTCTGAAGGCATTTTGGTGTTGAAAGGGGGTCTGTTAAACAGAATCAGACACATGATGCTTTTTGTAAGATCCTTGAAACAGCTGAAAGGATCACGCATGAGGCAGGTAGTTGAAGAGAGCTTCAAGTTTATTCCAGAGTAAGAAGAAACCCATCCAGGTCCGAGCCAGTCAAAGGCAACAGCCAGCACACATTTGAATGAACACATTATATAACCTGGGATACCAAAATCTAACATGGAATTATAAGTAACCATGGCACCAAGACATCCGAAGCAAGGTAGGCTTCAGATGCCACACACCTTCCCCCATTAACACAGGGATGAAATAGAAAAGATCGTGAGAGAGAGAGAGAAGGAGAGAGGGAGAGAAAAGGAAGAGAAGGAAGAGAAACAAGCATAAAAATAGCATAAACGAAATGTTAACCATGAGAACAAGTTTTCAAGATACGTAGTCTTTTAAAAAGCATGGCTTCTTGACAGTCCTAGAGGACAAACGTGGAGAAGCAAGAGAGGCAGTAGCAGCATTTTCTCTAACCAGAGAGCTTTCACTAGACACAGGCTCTTTGTACACTGAGACCCTGCTCAACTTCCAAATTCTGTGGTCTTGGGTTCTTACAGCATTTTTGAAAACCTTAATGACCCGAATGGGTTTGGAAAACTTAACCTTGGTACCAGGTTGTCTGATGACAACAAACTCGCCTACCTTGACCACGGTTCCCTTGGTGGATTTCTTGGAGTCGAAGTACAACTTCCTAGACAAGCACTTAGCTTCTTCTCTCATACGCCAGTCAGGAGAGACCTTTTCAGACGTAGTCGCAGAGACAGACTCCTCAAGATGCCTCACCCAAGAGGGTTCAAGCATGGTACATGGAGACCTACCCCTGAAGAGAACAAAAGGTGACTTTCCAGTCGCACTGTGTGGGGTCACCCTGTAGGTCTCAACCTTTTTAAGAACCTCCTCCTTCCAATTGAGACCAGAGCTTTTGGCCCATGAGATGGTTTCCTTTAACACCCTATTGAACCTTTCCACCATACCATTGGTTTCTGGGTGATAAAGGGAGCATCTCTTGTGCCTGATGCCGCGATCTTTCAAAAATGCCTCCATCTCTCGTGAGACTAACTGTACCCCATTATCAGTGAGGATGATTTCAGGGTACCCTTCCTTGGCCATAAGAGTTTCCAGAAACTTTATTACATGCACAGTTTCTGTGAGAAGTTGGCCTGGTATATGCAGTCCACTAATTAAAGTTGGCAGCTTGCACCAGTCCAAATGACCCTTATGATGTATGAGGTCAAAGATAACCTTTAGAAAGCTATCCTAGTGGTAGCTGTGGAGAGCAGCCTTCAGGCTTAATCTTGAAGGAATGTAAAGCAGCTTGTTTTACCAGAATATCACCTCCTGAATTACTAAATGAAAGGAGAACCACACAAGTGTTATGTAAAAATATGTATTTATTACTAAAACACTCTCTACTAACCTCTACACGAGATTAGAACCTAAAGCGCACAATACTTAATCAATAGAACATACGTAAGTAGCAAAATGTACAACGGGCTCCAGGGGGAGACCGAACCATATACTAAAAAAATGGTATAACAACAACAACTTCAATAGACACAGGGCCTAGAGCACGTGGAATCACTGGGACCCCAAGGAACCACCCAAGGCAGTGACACAGGGCGCCCATGGAGGACGGGTGCAGTGAGGAAACACGACCGCGTGCTCCGTGCAACTCTATGGGAAAGTCGAGGTTGGAAAATTACAGTTTAAGGACACTTCTAGGAGGACTTCAAGCAAACCCTTTGGAACATAAGAGGTTCTAAGGCCAGCACCCTTGTGAGTACTGAGGTACCCGTGTTACCTATCCCAGAGGAGCCGGGTGCATAGGGGTCAAGTGGTGTCGGAAACCTCCGTCGTTTTCAATGGAGAGCTGCAAGAAAGTACTGCTGCCGGGAAGGCGAAGAGTGTCAGGTGGAATCCAAGCCTGGATCCGAGGTGAGAAGAACCTGAAAGCAGAGGGGACAGAGTCTGGGTCACTTCAGGTGACCAGGGGCTCGGTAGTCGAATGCCGACCGATGTCGGGTGCTTCAGGTGAAGAGAAAGGATGTTTGTCTCTGCAGCCACGGGGACCAGGAGATGTCGACGCTGACTAGGGTCCAGAGGTGAGCTGTCCCACAAAGGATGTTGAGAGCTGAGGGGTCAGTGTCCGGCTGGAGCACCAACAAGCCTTGGCAGCAGTAACCCACGCAGGCAGAAGAAACAGATTACGGTGTGGACCAGCAAGGTCCAGGGGACTCTCCAAGCAATGGAGAGTCAGGGCACGTCTGGAGCAACCATGGAAGCCCAAGAACAAATGAGATGTCCCTCGCCAGGACCCACAGGACAACGGACCAGGGATCGCGAGGAGACCTTGAGCGGATTTACAAAGCACCAGCCCACAGAGCACTCGTGGAGTGGAGGCCAGATATCTTTTGTGCAAATGGTGCTCGGAGTCAGGACTACACCTAGTCCAATGCACAAGCTCAGGGATCGTCAACAAGCATATGCACTTGCAAATAGACGCGGTGCACAGGGTTACTATTGCACGGCCCCCACGAGGGATACTGGTCTCAGAATCGCTGAGAGGTCAGATCTACCTCGGGGACCTTCGGGAACCCACCTCCTGTGTTGCAGAAATCTTCGGAGTCCGCAGGAGCTCTGGAGATGCAAGCCAGTCAGGTGCGCTTAGGTGCTTGCTGCTGCAGGGGAGTAACTCCTTTACTCCAAGGGAGATTCTTCTGTCGTCCAGCGAAGTGTAGACCGTCTAAGTACTTGGTTTCTTTGCAGAGTCTTGTCCAGGTATAATTTAAAGTCTCCACTTTATACCCAGGGAAGGGGTTGGACTGACTCTGGGGACCCTCCTTGGGGAGGGGCAGGACAGAGGGGTGGCTACACCCATGTCCTTTGTCCAGTTTCGTGCCAGAGCAGGAGCCAAGTGGCTCCCAGAACTGGTTTGAGCTGGACTATGCACGGGGACACCAAATGTGCCCCCAGTGCAGACTTTCTGGCACTCTAAGAGTGCACCCACCCAGCCCCAATACACTAAACCCTGTCTGGGAGGTGGTCACACCTCCCTGTGACAGGAAACCTATTGTCAGGCCTTCCTCTGCTCGAGCTTGGCTCAGCAGCAGGAGGGCAGACTCGTGTCTGTGGCTGGCAGCATCCATTTTGTGCTGCCCAGGTCGAGAAAGCTGATACCGGGTAGACCGGTGACCCATAGTAGTGGTTCTACAAGGGAGGAATCATACCTCCCACACCAGTTACTGGTGTGGAGGTATGATTCCAAGGTGTTTGACACCAAACACAACATGTTTCTAAGCAGCCGTTTTAAAGTTAGCATTTACCGCGAGGTTATAATGCACTTAAGTATATATGGTTTGGCTGCATCACAGACAACCCCGGGGAATGGATTCCGAAGGCTGCAGAGGAGCCCTACTCATGCAGGGGCACCCTCTCACATAAAACCCAGCACCCTGCCTTCAGGATTGATAAGGCCTGCCATACGGGTGACTGATAGGTTTATATGTGTAGTGATTTAGAAGGGATATAGTGAACCTATATCTCCAGTAAGGGGTGCATGCACCACCTTACACAGGCTGCAGTAGCAGACCTGTTGTGTCATTTTGAATGGCCTCTCAGGGGTGGCATAATACATGCTTCAGCCCATGGGAGACCTCTGGGGTACCTATGCCCTGGGTACATGGTGTACCATATACTAGGGACTGATAAGGGTACACCAGTATCCAATCTGGAGTGTACCTAAAGTACATGTATGCAATTTATAGGAGAAAGCAGATAGACTGGGGTCCTGAATAGCAGGATCCCAGTCAGACTAGGCCAAAAACAGTGAGACATCAGCAAAATGTGGGGATAACTATAATAAGCAGATCCTACCCTCCTACAGTTTCTATGCTAGAGGTAAAGTGAATTTCAGGCCACCTGGAAAATAAATCTAGGAGCACAAAGATAAAGACCTGCTGACCATTCGAATGAACTGGCCCTAATATATCTAAAGCTACCTCCTTCCAAGTTCAACGGGGAAGTTCCTTGATGACCATGGGCTGGACCCTTACTAGCGTGGACTTCTCACTCGTAGCACACACCATGCAGTCCCTTATGACTCTTTCAACATGTAGATCCATCCCAGGCCACCAATAGGAGGACCGGAGCCTCTCTTTCGTTATGGACATTCCAGAATGGGACTTGTGGGCCAAATCAATTGAAAGTTTGCGAAGTTTGAGTGGAGGAACAAGCCTTGTTCCACACAGTAGCACCCCATCACAAACAGCCAACTCATCCTTTAAGCCCCAAAACTTGGAAACCTCCTCAGATCCCTGTATTTTGTATGCCACCCTTTGTGAATGAAAGTCAACACCTCAGAGAGAACAGGATCAGAGGATAATTCAACCCTCCACTGATGCTTATCAATAATTTCTTCTCCAATAACACACACATGAACATCACTATCATCGTAATCCTCACCGGAGACATCCTCTTCCACCTTCCCCACTAGTCTCAGGGTATCAGCTATGCCATTCTCTACCCCAGGAATGTACCTAATTTCAAAATCAAACTCCTGAAGGGCTATGACCCACTTAGTTATCCTGCTAGAGACTAGGTCTATACCTTTTTTTGTGAAGGTTTCACAGAGGGGCTTATGATCAGTCTTCACCAAAAACTTGGTTCTCCACAGAAACTTTTTCAGCTTCTTGATGGCCCAAAACACTGCCAAGGCCTCCCGTTCAATAACGGAGTAATGGGACTCCGCGTCCTTGAGCCCTCGAGAGAGAAACATGATTGTTCTCATACCCCCTTCACCTTCTTGTTGAAGGACGGCTCCTAAACCTTTTAGACTAGCGTCTGTTGTAATGATGGACATTTTGGAAGGGTCAAAACTTTTAAGCTTAGGCGCATCATTGAGCTTTTTCTTGAGAGAAGCAAACTTGTGGTCACAAACCTCATTCCACTTGAATTCAACACCCTTCCTCAAGAGTGCCCTCATGTTGGCACTGACCTCAGCAAAGTTTTCAATAAACTTATTATAATATTCAACCATTCTAAAGAACTTCACGAGTTCCTCTCTACAAGAAGGAGCAGACATGCGAGAAATGGTATCCACCAAATTAGACGTGGGCGCAATTCCCTCACCTGAGACAGTGTGCCCTAAGTAGTGGATGGAGGATGTACCAAACTGACATTTCGCAGATTTGATGGTAATATTCGCTTCTTGCAGTCTACTCAAAACAACATTAAGACGGTCATCGTGTTCTTTATAATCCTTCCCAAACACAAGAATGTCGTCTTGGTAGACGCAGACCTCTTTACAGCCTTTGAGTATCTTCTCCATGGCACGCTGAAAGATGGACGCCGCAGACACAAGGCCAAATGGCATCCTTACAAATCTGAATGTGCCAAATGGAGTAATAAAAGCTGTGTAGTCCCTTGAAGACTCAGCCAATTCAATCTGGTGATAGGCCGAAGCCAAGTCAATAGTACTGAATACTTTGGCTCCCCCTAGCAAGACCAGCAGCTCTGAGATGTTCGGGAGTGGATAACGATCTACTATTACACATTTGTTTAGTTGTCTCAAGTCCACACATAGACGGAGTGACCCGTTGGACTTGCGAGCTGCAACCACCGGGGCCAACCAATCAGTCCCTTCAACCTCTTCAATTATTCCACCCTTCTTTAGCTTGTCCAATTCTTTTCTCATTTCTTCTCTCACAGCCAAAGGTACACTTCTCACCTTACAGCTGGAGGGTTGTGAGTCAGGACGCAACCGTATTTCAAGCTTCAACTCCTTGAGACAACCAAGTTCATCCCTAAACACATTGGGGAAACTCTCCTTAACACGAGATTCAATACCAAGATCTGGATTTTCACGAATGGTATTCACCTTCTCCTTTAGTTTGATGGGAAACGTGCTACCCGGGTCAAGCATGATCCCCAAATCCCCTTGGTGGAACCAGCTGATTATGCTGTCCCCTTTTTCCGACACATAAATCTTGCCAGAGGTGTAACGGTCCTTGTACTCGATGAGTCCTATAAAGTAACCACGCAGTGGTATGGGCTCCCCACCATATGCTAAAGGATGTATATCAGGTTTAAGAAGTGAAGTCTTGTAAGCCAGTTTGCTTTGGTAATATATCCTTGAAATTATTGTGATTTTGGCACCAGAGTCAAAGAGAACCTTGGTGGATTCACCTTCCACCTGAATGGTATCAACCGGGCAAGATTTATGCTGTATACCAGAATCCACTTGGACCACAATCTGGCCAGAGACAAAATCTTCCTCGAACCTCTGCTTCCACATACTTGACATTAGAGGAAATCATCTTGGTTTTGCAAACAACAGAAAGATGGCCCTTCTTTTTACATTTAGAGCAAATAACATTCAAGGCAGGGCATTTCTTGTAATTTGCCAAATGGCCTAATTTGTCGCACCTATAACATTTCGGAACAAAAGGCTTGCCTTTACTTTTACTCGCATTATTAGGTCCAGACATAGTTTTTGTCTCTTCTTTGACAACCTGAGCTACTGCCTGCTTGTCCTTTTTTATGGTGTCAACACACTTTAAGGAGTTCTCGACCCTTTTTGCTACTTGGATTACCTCATCTAAGGAGGGTTCATCCCTCAACCAAAGCTCTTCACGGATCCTTTCAATGTTACAACCCTACATGAACTGGTCTCTGATCCTCTCATCCAACAATTCCGCAAACTTGCAGGATGAAGCGAGCTTTCTAAGTTGAGTGATGTATCCCTCAACAGTCTCGCCTTCATTTTGTAACCTTTTAGCGAATTGATACCTTTCTAATATGGTACTCACTTTAGGTAAGTAGTGCTTGTCAAGTTTTTTCATGCAAATTTCAAATTCATTTAAGTCTCTTCCTTCTGCGTCACTGAGTTCAGGAAGGTGATCGAAAACGTCCTGCCCTTCTGACCCTAGACAGTGAAGCAGAAGTGAAGACCTACGCTCCGCACTAAGACTTACTCCACAAACTCTTGCGTAACGTTCAAAAACCTTTTTCCATTTCTGCCACTTGATAGGAGGCTCCCCAGGTGACATCAGGAAGAAGGGAGGAGCAGTTGCATTCTGCATGACTAATAGTGAGATAAACTTGTAACTTCAACAGAGAACAACTGTTTAAAAGTTGACCAAAAGGAAATACAAAGTAGAGCATAAAGTTTTAAAACTGTAAAAGTTCTCAGAGGAGCATTGTGGCACGCTACCCTTAATCAAATGTACATGTGTGCGTATCACAGTTGTAGAGTAATGTAGAAACAACAGGGTTGTGTGCGTATCACAGTTGTAGAACACAAAGAACGTTTTTTTAAAATTAAGACATAAATGTCTGCGTGTCGCAGATGGGGCACATAAGATGAAGGTAATTAGAATTCAAAAGTGTGCGTGTCACAGATGTGGCACGCAAAGTAGAGACATCGAGACAGTAGCGGTAAAAAAAAATTTAAAAAGAAGATGGCGGCTGCTTGAGGTCAGGCAACGTGAAAATGCGTGCCGCCGCAGGCAAAGGGTGAACGTTCTAGACGGGATGTCCTATGCACAGCAGATAGAAAGGTGTGGCATCGACGAGACCCCGTAAGAGACAGTTGGAGGCACAAATATGACTTAGAGGGGACGAGCCCGCGTCGAACATCGAACACCCATGGGAAACACAAAAGGGTGAAAAGCGCGGCGATAGATCCCAATCCCAGAGTCATACAGTGTAGGGGATGTTAAATAATTTTACCTTCTGAGTGTCAATGAAATGAGGAACAGCAGGGTTGATTAAGGGTTCCTCAAATTTTAAAGCTGGCGGAGGGTTCCAATAAAAGGTAAGATGTGGGACAAAGGCACAGTACCTGAGGTAGGAGTGTCCATTCACTACCTGTAGAATCAAGGGTTTGAAAACGTAGTTGAGGCTTGTTGGGTTCTTCTTTCCTTTCAGCTGCCGACTACGCCAGTGTAAGATCCTTGAAATAGCTGAAAGGATCACGCATGAGGCAGGTAGTTGAAGAGAGCTTCAAGTTTATTCCAGAGTAAGAAGAAACCCATCCAGGTCCCAGCCAGTCAAAGGCAACAGCCAGCACACATTTGAATGAACACATTCTATAACCTGGGATACCAAAATCTAACATGGAATTATAAGTAACCATGGCACCATGACATCAGAAGCAAGGTAGGCTTCAGATGCCACACTTTTATTGTGAGCAGTGGACACCTTCTTATTTTTCTTTGAATCAGGCATTTGAAGCAGGATTGCAGTGCATGTGCCTCCTACTCCAAGAACTGGAAGTGGTGGTCTGTAAGGTGGTTTAAATACTTGTTTATCAGGAATCTTTTCTAAAACTTTAATGAGACAGCCTTCCGCAGCTTTGGAAACCTTAACCTGACAGGTGACAGAGTTCCAATGCATCACATTGGATAGTTTAATTCTGACTTCTTGAATGTTTATGCAATAGCTTTTGTTCAGTTTCTGGGACGGACAATTTTGCCTCTGCCAGCTTCCCAGGATGATCCAGAACAGGTATATACTCCTTAGAGCACACAACATGAAGTGCAACCAGTGGCAGCTGCTCCTGGGAAGCAGCAGTGGGGCGGAGAGGGGGGAAGAGGATGAGATGGGGGTAAAAAAAATTAAAAATCACTTACCTGCCGGCTGGACGGTCGGCCACCACCTCTCCTCAGTCCTCTCCGTCATCTTCCTGGCTTCTTCTCTGCAAACAGGAAGCAGGAAGCACCCGGGCTCCTAGGCTCCCCAAAGCCAATCACAACGCTGCAATGCAGCATTGTGATTGGTCTGAGTGCCGTGGTTCGGTGCTCAGCTAGGGAATGGGAGCCTGGGCATGTTCTCCACCCAGGGTGGAATGCATCCTGGGTGGAGAACATGCAAAGTGCGCATGAATGTTTGGCCAGCCCAAGTGGGCCGGCCAAACATTCATGCGCCCTTACATAGTGCCCATCACTCCTCCCCATGCTCTGAGAGCAGAGCAGATCCGCCCCATCCCACCCCACCAAGACGCTGCAGCAGGCAAAAATAAAATGATAATAACGTTGAGTTATTATCATTTTCTTTTTTTGTTCACTGCCAAAAGCAGTGGGGCAACGCTCCTCCGCCTTAACGGGGGGGGGGTCGCCACTGAGTGCAAACACCTATGACTGCTCCAGGCAAACTATTGAATGCTCTCTAGATTTCCTACAGATTATACCCCACCACACCGTTTCCAATTCAAATACCCCACCACACAATACCCCAGCAGTCAGGACTTGTTGAACATATCTTAGCTCGCTCAACTAACCAATTGCTTACTAGTCAAAATAGGTTGTGAATTGCAGAAAAAACCCCATAGCAGACGTAACATCCCTGTAAGCCTTTAAGGTGAACGCAGGACCATTGTCTGAATGACAGAATAAAAACTGCTACAGTAGCTTGGATACTACAAGTCTTTTCAACCGCCTAAGCATATCACCATTTCTTTGTGCCCCAAACCCATAAGAATCTGGAACCTGAATCAACAGAATCTTATATAAAATAATATAAGTTACATCGTTTATAAGCCCTGACATTGTCAAGGGAAAGATCACAGCAAAAGGGCAATCAAAATAGTGTGGGAAGTCTGCACGTCTTACAAAAATAAAATGTGTCATTTGTTGACGAAAATATTCCATCACTGCACATATTTATTTTTCCTCTAGTTTATTTAATTGAGGATGGCTACATTATATACCAGTTTAGGTGCTTTAACTTTGACACTGCAGATTTTATGCCAGAATGTGCAGACGCATTAACCCCCTGAGCTGCCTTGATTAAACATAACATAGCACGCTCACCTAAGAGCATGTTTCTCTTTCATTGCCGGTTCAAAAACCTTTAGAGTGATATCTTAAAAGGTGTAGGAGAGATCCGAAGACTCATCTCCTTTTGAAGTTGCTTAATTCACTGTTAAAATATCTGTACCGGTCTTGGCTTGGGATCGGGTTACCTGCAGATTCCTTAGAAAGCAAAATTTGCCGAACAGTTCCCTTAAATGTGAACTAGGGGCTGAGCATAAAATCTATCAGAATTTAACCAGAGTGTTTATTCAGCTGTTAGGGATGCCACTCTCCCAAATTAATAACCTTGGGCCCGATTCACAGAACTAACTTACTACAAAATCCTAAACTTACTACCATTTTGGTATTCACAGAAGGCACTTACTCATTTTGGTATTCACAGAAGGTACTTACTCATTTTGGTATTCACAGAAGGCACTTACTCATTTTGGTATTCACAGAATGCACTTAATCATTTTGGTATTCACAGAATGCACTTACTCATACTAACTTTATGTCCGCACTCGGGCCGGAGATTCCGGCCCGGTGGTGGAGATTCCGGCCCGGTGGTGGAGATTCCGGCTCGGAGGTGAAGATTCCGGCCCGATGGTGGAGATTCCGGCCCGATGGTGGAGATTCCGGCCGGTGGTGGAGATTCCGGCCTGTGAATACTGTGAATATAGCCCAGCTTCCGCCTCTTGGGCGTCCTTTTCAAGGATCTTTAAAGATGGGAAGGATGGACATTTTTTGGTTTCGTAGGATAGCATGCATAAAGATGAACTTCCTCCCTCGATTACCTTATGCTGTTCAAACCTTGCTTCTGATAACACCCAAGAACATAATTAGAAGCATACAAATCAGGCTCTTGCTGTTCATTTGGGAAGGATGTCCGCTCCAGTATCTAAAAAGATTATGTACCGTAGCAAATGTGAGGAGGGTGTGGGCTTTCCAGAGATAGACCACTATATTAGAGCAATCCCGCTCCGATCTCTGATGAATTTAGCAAAGCCGTACAGTTAGAAGCTTTGGGTCCAGGTTGAGTGGGAATTCCCAACCAAACGAATCCACATACTCCCATTCCTACCATCAAGACAGAGAGATCATAAAATTGTTCTGGAATCCACGCAGAGTACCCTAACCCACTGGTCAGCAAGTGTCCGAAGACACCGGCTAACATCAATTCCATCCCCACTGACCCCAGTCCTAAGTAATCCAGTTTTTAATCCAGGCTTCGTAGACACGGGTTCCATAGATGGTTCCATAGTGACAGGGCTACATTAGCAGATATATATTCAAAGGGGAAACTCCTACTGCTGGAAGACATTGTTCAGAGGTTGGGCGTAGACGCGACTTGAGTGTTGTAGCTGATGTAGCTAATGCATTGGGCCAGGTCTGAGACCTACAGGACAGATGCCACAAGTGACCTTACCCCAATATAAGCATTACTGAAGAAGCATGTGCCCCGAAAGGGTATTACTCAGTTCTATCTGTTATTAGATACGTTGCCAGTCGACTTTAAACCACCCTATGCCCTTAAATGGGAAGCAGAACTATAAACATTAATAGATGAACCCTCCTGGATCCATATGTGGGAACGAGCTATGTCATCCTCCATATATATGATACATAAAGAAAATAGTTTAAAAAATGCAACATTTGGTTCACTGCCAGAATTCTGGCAACAGTGCCGGCTGTAGCACTGCTAGAGCCCAGTGCAACACTCTATTTTGGCGCCCCCACCAATGACCGCCTTCTCCAGGGATTCCCTCACTACCACCCTCCAACAGTGCCCCTAATCGCTCCATAGCCCCTCTCTCACATAAATTTCATTTTATAGCACTACTCATACCAATGTAGGGTGTCAGAGCACTTTTCACCACACATATTATTCCCAGAAAATTAATCATACATGTGTAAATCAGTCTATAGGAAATGTTACATAAGACAATGAGGATTACAAGGTGTATGAGTCCCATGGCATCCATACTAACAGACGGTATATTTTAAGAGTCTATGGTCTGGATAAGCACAAACTCTGGATTTAAAACATACCACAGTGGTTGGGGTTGGCTTTACTAATAAGAATGTATTTCTACCCACTCTAACCCTTTTTAGCAACATTAGGATAATGAAAGACTGGGGACAAAATAAAGCTCCAACCCTATGCCTTGCAGTTTGCATGCAGCTCTTTGATGAACTGTAAGTAACAAAAGGCTCTCTGCGACTAAAAGTAGTAGCCCACTAAGCTATCCACATAAAATATAATTCTGTGATTTGCATAGTACGCATTAATTTACCGCAGGCATATAAACCGGCTGTGCTAATTTATGATGAGTCAGAACTGCCACTAGACAAAACTTCAAACTCTCTCTCTAGCAGAAACATTAATCAGCAGAGTTATCTTGACATTTTTTTTTATTGTTGCCTGAAACTGCCCTACACACAAGGAGCACTACAGCAGGTGCCTTTAAACCCATATGTTATTTTTAAACACAGTGCATCTCCTACAGGTCAGCGCCAGGTGCAGCTGCACCGGTCGTACCACCCTAAAGCTGGCCCTGGTTGGCAATATGGGAAAGAGAAAGGTACCATAACTCACATGTGATGGACTTGTGGTTCAGACGTTTTGAAAAGATATAGTTACACAAATTAAGATGGTGGTTGTCCTGGAATTCATATCCTTCCTCCACATATCAAAAAATAATTTTTGGGTGGGAGGGGGAACGATATGGGAACATTTTGCAATAAGAGGTACAAAACGATATTGGCTGATTAGATTTTTAGAAACTAAACATGTGATGTGACTGTTAACGGTTGTACTGTTCATTTTACACATTTCTCTTTCCATACAGCCGCAGCCTGTGCAGGTAAGAGCGGTGGAGTCGGGTGGGGGGGATTTCGACAGATGGGGAGGGAAAATTAATTATTTATTTAATTTTCCCTCATCATCGTCCGTCGAAATCCCGCCCACCCAGCCCCACCACTCCACCGCTCTTACTTGCACAGGCCGTGGCTGAAAAAATTATACCTTGTTCTGTAAAGATCTCAGCCTCCTCCTTGCGGAATGTCTAGCTTTGTATCGTGCCTAGTTGAGGCAGTGTCTGCACTGGATAAACACAGAAAGCTTAGCTTTATACAAGTATAACGGAGACCTAAAGCAGGCTGGACCATGTGGGGAGGAGAGATGCTGTTTCCCTATGGTTTCTATTCTGTCAGAGTCTCTATTTAACTGGCTAAAGGAAAACTCAGGGCCTGTTCCAAGATATTCATGTGTTATAGGTTAGATACATTTTTTTCTCCATGCCCTGATTTTTTCTGCTCAAGCAGAGCGTGCACTGCCCCCCCAATAACGTGCCTTATAATGAGTAAATAAACACATAGCGTTGATTTATTGTGTCTGCCTATTTTACACTACTGATGAAAATGTAAAAACAATATTTCGATTTGATCTGGGTCAATAAACCTACAAGTCATGTTGCAATTGATGAGCAAAAAATACATATTTTGTGGGGTAGGCTTATCACACCCCGTTAGAGGGTTTCCACAGCAGACAAAGGCTACTGGGCCTCAACCGTGGTGGTTGAGGTAATTTGCCACTGTCCTACAATGGCTCTGCAAGCTGGGGCGAGTACAACCGTTTCTGCACCTGGCTCTCAGGATAGCGAGCGCCAGCAGTTACAGGCTTCTCACGGAGGTAGTGTGGGGGCAGGAGCTCAGAAATCAACAGTCAGTCAAACAACAGGCCCAATAACGTGATGTCCAGTGCAGTGCTTTTCTTTATGAAAAATAACTTCGAATTTCACAGCAAAACTAAATACTACCCAATCCAAAGGACATATCATACAGGGTTGTTATAATTTGTGCTAACAGTGAGGCACTACAACCCCCTTCCTTCCCAGTAATGGTACTGTCGCCTCCTGGAGAGATCCTGCTATTACTGTATCTGTTTTCACATGTTAACTTAGGCAGCTCAGTTCAATGCCTCCAAGAGCGTTTCTGCCAAATGTCTCAAATGGGACACAGCACACTCACCCCTGTGCTTCAGCCTTTCTTGTTTCCCGGTGCAGCTACACTATGGGGTTACCTGTTGGTGCTTGATGGCCACCTGGACTGTGCAACAGGCACAGGTGGCATTCCTGTTGTAGGATACTGCAGCAGATGCTGTGTGCAGGACAGTCTTCAAAAGTCTGCCTCTAGCAGTCGGTCAAACATGGAAGAACTAGTCTTCCGCAGCAGCGGTCCTCTAAGGGCCTTCTGCAGACCAGAAACCAGCTTGTGATGCTTTCAGCCTCCAGACTAAGACCGATCTCCCTGCTTCCCTACCCGGCCAAAGTACTTGAGGAAGCCATCAACCAGCAGCTAACCGAATTCCTGGAACAAACCCACCTACTGGACACCTCACAATCAGGATTATGTGCCGACCACAGCACAGAGAACGTGTTGCTTGCTGCCACAGACGACATCAGAACAATCCTCGACTGCAGAGAAACTGTGGCCCTGATGCTCCTCGACCTCTCTGCGGCGTTTGACGCCGTCTCCCACAACACGTCATCAACAGTCACTGCAATATAGGCATACAACAAGACACCCTCAAGTGGATCACCTCCTTCCTCACAGGACGCACACAGAGCATCAGACTGTCTCCCTTCACCTCTGCACCCAAAGACATCATATGCTGCGTTCCACAAAAATCATCACTCAGCTCCACTCTGTTCAACATCTACATGACAACCCTCGCAGACGTCGGCAGATTCCTTGGACTCAACATAAACTGCTACACAGACGACACTCAACTAATCCTCTCACTCACCGAAGACCCTCCAGTGCCAAAACCAACTTTTGCAATGCCATGACCAACGTAGTGATCCAGCGCTTACAATAAAAATATTTTCTCCTACTATGTTTTTGGGTCATCCAGGTGCAATTATTTCTCTAACACACACACTATATCCATATGACGGTGGGGCCCATAACACCGCATATACATTCACTTACTCATTTATTTCCCTGGATTTTCCTCCGACATGAAACCTAGGAGAAAAACGATTTGCTGGAAGGAGACGGGATACCTCTTTTATAAAGACACAATAATTCTCATTTGCTTTTTAAGGTATTCCGCTCATTGGTCGATGGACCAACTAGTAGGAATCAGTTGATGGTGATTAAGACCAGCTCAATCACAATGAACTCTTTTACCAAAGCATTATTAATCATTATGCTAAAGAAAATCACTGAGTCATTTGTTTAAAGAATAATAAAGTTTATATAAAGTTTTGAATGCAGAAAATTCGAGATTAATTTATTATTCAGATCATTGCGTTTATCATCATTATAAGAATAATTGTAAATTGCATGACACTTTTATTAGACCGAAAATGAGGTTATCATACTAAAGACTCTATAGATCAACCTATCTATCTCTCGGGGAAATCCTAATAATTCTAATATAAATCTTGTCAAATGCTAGTTCTCCTAAAGCAGAAAAGTACGTATAAGCATGCACTCCTTCCCTTCAGTTTATTTCATTGCTATTCCAAAAATATTGTCTTCTTAGTGCGTGCGATCAGTTGCTGTGAAACGCCCCACATCACAGATCATACCAAAGGTTATTGCAAAGGGCACAGTACTCGCGCACCCACTGTCGCACTGCGGTATGGGAAAACATCTGTTATAGAGATCCCTGACGAAGAGCCTCTGGGCTCGAAATGCATTGGGTATAAGTTAAAGAGCCAACTCTGGATGCAAGATTGACCTTTACGTGTCACTGTAAAAAACCTGGATGGGTATGCAGGAGGCATAAGAAAAGAGTAATGAAAAATGAAGGAAATTCTTGCTGTCTCCGCAGTGATTACATAAATTTGAAAGAAGCGAGGAATAAGAAACGGTTGAATTAAGTGGTTAAAGAGGTTAACATGGATAACGAAGGAGCAAATGTTTTACTATGAGGGATGTTTTCCCATACCGCAGTGCGACAGTGGGTGCGCGAGTACTGTGCCCTTTGCAATAACCTTTAGTTCTCCTAAAGCGGCATTTCATACTCAACTGGAAAAGGAAAATAACAGCAGCAGCATCAGCTCGTCAGCATCAGCAACCGCAAACTCTCCCATCTACAGCATCTAACTTCTTCAGCATCTCCCGCAGCATCCCGCAGCATTCTAACCCCTCCCACCAAGAGTAGGTCTTCTTATACCCTAATTCTAGCTCACAGCATAAAATGTTTCTTCTTACATGGCGCGATTCATTCTCATTGGTCCAAAACTCAGGTCCCTATACATTCTAATCAAACTTCCTGGTCTTAACTAGTTCCGTGAGGAATGTCCATGCAAGCATCGTTTCCCACAGTTCATGCACTTGCTCATCCGTTTCGATCAGTCCAAATTGTTTCTTTTTCTGCAACAAATTGTATAATAGAGTTCTTTCTATTGATTCAACCAGGCTTCTCACGCTTCTTGCTGATCATCTTGGCACACATCTGCTCAGAAGGGTCACAGCAGCCTTGACCATACTTTCATCCTAGCCTCTCGGCATCAGCACGTGATCATCCCTTTGCAACAGCCTCTCTCCTCTATCACATGGTCGCATCCGCTCCTGCGCACTCTAGTAACTCGCGGCCATTTTATATTACTGCTCAGCAGGCCTAAGCGCACTATTTCTAAAGGAAACAAAATGTTATTAAAACAATGAAATATAAACCCTTTCGTTTCCCTCCCGTCTTTCTACGTACCCCAATTAGGTATTACCTAGCAGAAGCAACATATAAAGCTGTCCCTTACTTACCATCGCTTTATTTTGCAACCACACGTTTTATTCAAAGCACAAAAACATGCATTTTATTATCATTTCAGTACGCAAAATTTTATGTTATATTAGAAACGTAAACAACTATTAGTTCATTACTTTGCACATAAAACTGCGTGTTATCCTTTCCCCAAACATACATTGTTGGTTATTTACTTGAACGAACATGTTTATTATTATTATACGAAAATATTAGGAGGTTAAAATTTTTATATTTACCCTGCTCCATCAACTCCCCCTTTGGTGATTTTTAACATCACCACACAAACCCAAGTTATACAATTTTCTCAGACAGCATATATCTTTTATCCATTTGCTTTTGTTAGTTTTATACTTCTGTATCACTTTCAACTTGTCTCTTTGTTTTCTTGTACAGGTTCTCTTTTATTTCTTCTAACTCTATTTCACCTATTTTCTCTCTCTCTTTGTTTATCATATTTTCTTTTTCTAACTTATTCTGCTTTCTTCGTCTCTTTATACATGTTACTGCAAGCTTCAATACTAATATTATTATTATTATCATGGTTGCTATTATTATAACTTTCCCTATTATTAATCCACTCATTCTTGTTAACCAATTCGTTACAGAAGAAAACCCTTTACCAAGTTTTCCCCAAACACTTTCAACCTCCAGTGGTACTAGTTCTTTGTGCAAATTTGTAATATTTGTTATATACTTCTGTATATTTTCACTTTTATCAGGAATGTAAGTGCAACAATGTTGGACTTTCAGCATTCCACAGACTCCGCCCTCTTTTGCCAAAAGAATGTCAAGGGCAAGACGATTTTGCATCACCATAGCTCTCATGGCAACCATCTCGGTATTTACCATTAAGAACCCTCCAGCAGTATCTGTAGATAAGCGATCTACTACTGTGGATAATTTCCGAATTCTGAATGCATTCAAAGATATTCCCACTGCTGGTATCAATGCACCAAAAATATCACCTACTATTTCTGAAAAACTTTCCCTTTTTCTACGTGTAAAGGTATTTATCATTTTGTGTGTTCCTTTTTCTTTTCTATCCACATGAAAAATCTTTGGAAAGACCAGGCCTAAATAACATGATCCATACCAATGGTCCGGCAACCTATAATAAGCCCTATTCCCACAAACGTAATAAATCCCCGGAAATATTGGATCTTTTCCCCCTTTGAATCCCCATCCACCTATAATTAGGTAATTGTCATGGCAATTACTGGAACCCACAAAATAATTGTCATATCTTGTCTTATTTCTTCTAATGCACAACCTTCCCTGTTGGGGCCAATCCAGAGTCATAGCTGCATTTATCTTTTTCTTGTCATGATGGTCTTCCTCAAACGCCCAGAGAGGTGTTTTTGTCTCTTCAATTACTTTTCTTTCAAATTTCACTCTTCTTTCCTCAACCATTTCTAGAAATACTTTTTCTTCTTTCTTTAACTCACAGGTAAGGTTGTACCTAAATATATTATCTAATGTTAAAATCTTATCTTCTAAGAAATATTCACCAAAAATCTTTCCTCTTTTATTTTATTAAGCTCGGGAACTACAGAAACCTTTGCAAAAATCCTATCTACATCAGTGTAATAATATTCTAATCTGCCTGTTTTATAAAATAAGCTTGCTAATACACTACATGTTATTCCATATGTCAAAGGGAGGTGATGATAAGTCACACCCTCTGCTACAGATGCAGGCAACTGCATACAAACATAACAATCCCTTACATCCATTGTTTCTACGTACTCATACAATAATTTAGTAAACACATTCTTTGAAAAATCTGTTATTGATTTGTCCTTATGTAATTCTGCACTACTTCTTAAAATAACTGGCTCTTGAGTGTTAGCTCCTTTTTCTTTCTCAGTGTTATTAGACTTTTCTACTACAGCTAAACTAATTGGAATAGTTATTGCTTAAACTACCCATACTGTTATTAATAATCCTGTACAAAAACAGCACATTTTGCACCATCTTTTTAAAAACTCACATCTACATTTTCTATCTCTAATATTCTCCATTTTGTACTTGTTTTCTAGAAAATTGTGTCACTACACCTCAGAAATGACTTGCTTGCCACTCTGTACTTTCAGAATTTTGTCTCTCCTTGGTGCTTTCTTTTAATTCTTTTTCAGAATTCTTTCCTTGTCACATCCGGTAATTTTGTCAGTTCAGTGTTTTGTCAAATCCGGTAAACTATCTACAGAAACCACTTCAGGTTTGTTTCTTCAGGTTTGTTGCACTTCACTTTCTCCCATCAGGTTTCTTTGTTCTGGGTTCTCGTGAGTGTTCAATTCTTCTTTGTAACTAGTCAGAGCACGATACAACCATTCAGGTGATCTGTACTTCTGATTCACTTTCTTTATTCTTTTTGTTTTCTGCAAGTGTTTACCACCTTGTTTTCCTTGCTCCTTTTGACTTGTTATTTCATTCACTTGTTCAGCACTTTTTCCATCCAATTTTACTATTCTGTATCTTAATTTTCTTGCTTCGTTGGGCCAATTGTCTCCTTTTCTCTGCCTTTTTGCTTCACTCTCTTTTTCCTCTCTTTCTGTTTTCCAATTTCTTTTTCTTGCCTCTATTTTTTCATTTCTTTCTTCTCCACTTTCTTCTGATTCTGTTTCAATCTTTTCGTTATTTCCTCTTATTTTGAAACTAATTATTTCACTTTCAGCTTCTTGTGGTTCTTTTCTTATCTTCCTTCGTTCACCTACTTCTGTCCCTCCTCGAGGTTCTTCCGGTTTTGTGTCAGTTTCTCTATCTGCTTCTAAATTTCCCTGTTCTTGTGTTTGACTATCTGTCCCTACTGCTCTTCGGGGTTTTTCCGATTTTTCTAACTTTTGGTCTGAAACTCTCCTTCTTCATCTATTAATATTATCTTCGAAGGAATTTTACCACCACTTGTACTTGGTTGTTCACTGTCACTGTTCTCTGGCTCAGTTTCTTCTCTTATGCTTTCAAAATTCCACTTTGTCTTTGAAATTTCTTCTCCTTCTGAATGTTCTGTATCAGATTCTGAACTAGTATCAGATATTTCCAGATGTCGACTTACAGGTCGATCTTCAAATTCTGGAACTTCAGCTATTTCCTCTATTTCTTCTTCTTCTTCTATCGTTTCACTTGTAGTTGGGTCTCCCAGATGTCGACTTACAGGTCGATCTTCAAGTTCTGGCACCCTGTTTGTCTCCTCTTCTCTTTCTGATGCTGAACTGTTGTCTAATATTTCCAGATGTCGACTCACAGGTTGATCTTTAGGTTCTGGAACTCTGATGGTGTGGCTGGCATGTACCCAGTGTTTCACTCCTGCACACTTAACTGCGGTGGTCGTCACTAGGATCACTTGTCGTGGTTCGTCCCAGCGAGGAACCAAACAATTTCTTCTCCGGTGGACTTTTATTCGAACCCAATCTCCTGGATTCAAGTCGTGTGCTGGTTTTCTTTCAAGAGTGGTCGCATCCGGTCCAACCTGATGAAACACAGAACGCACCACATCAGCCAATCCTTTGCAATAATCCAGTACTAGATCATCAGTTATAGTCAGTAGCTTGTTGACAGGTACTTGGGCTTGTCTCATTGCTCGTCCCATGATTACTTCATGTGGACTGAGTCCAGTCTTCCTTTCCGGAATACTTCTGATTGTCATCAGAACCAATGGCAAAGCATCTGGCCATTTCAGTCCTGTAGCTTGACACATTTTTCCTAACCTGTTCTTGATTGTTCCATTTACTTGCTCTACTATTCCAGAAGCCTCTGGTCTGTATGCACAATGCAGTTTCTGTTTAATACTAAGGGCTTCACAAATCAGTTTAACTAATTGCTTTGGAAATGTGTTCCTCTATCTGTTTCAATCGTGACTGGAAAACCATACCTCGGAATGAATTCTCGCAGCAAAAGTTTTGCTACTGTGATACTGTCATTCCTTCTTGTTGGATATGCTTTCACCCAACGGGAAAACAAACAGACGACCACTAAAACATACCTCAATATGCTGCAAGGTGGCATTTCTATGAAATCCATCTGCATTCTGGTGAAAGGACCCCTTCTCGTCCTATTCTTCCTAGACTCACTACTGTCTTCCTTCCTGGATTTAACTGTTGACAAATCAGACATCTTTGACAAAGACTCTCAGCTATGGCTCTGAATTTTGGATTGTACCATGTTTGTCTAAAAAGTCTGATCATTGAATCTCTCCCAATATGGGCTTGCCCATGGTACATCCGTGCCATGTCAGAAATCATGCTATCAGGCATAACTGGTCTCTCATCCCTGTAAACCCATACATCAGTTTCTTCATGTTTCCTACATCCTGCTTTTAGCCAAGTATCTTTTTCTTCATCTTCTGCAGCCTCTTGTAACTGTCTCACCTCATCCCATGTTTCAATTGAGTTAGTAAAAAGCAATGGACAAGAAATATGCTCTCTCTCGCGGCATTTGTTTAAAGAAACCACATTCTTTGCACAGTACTGTGCCATTTCGTCAGCATATTTGTTGCCAACAGTAATGTAGTCTTCCCCATTTTTATGTGCATTGCACTTCACTACAGCAATCTCTTTAGGCAGCTGTATCGCCTCAAGCAACTTTTTCACAAAATCTCCATTCCTTATGGGTGTCCCTGCAGACGTCAAGAAACCCTTTGTGACCAAATCTGACCAAAATCATGCACGACCCCAAAGCCGTACTGGCTGTCAGTCATAATCGTAACCCGTACATTTCTTCCCAACTTACATGCTTGAATCAGAGCTACTAATTCTGCAACTTGGGCAGACCGTACACCTTTCAGACAAGATGCTTCCAATACAGTTGCTACTGTGCAAACTGCATATGCTGCACTTAGAACTCCATCACTCGTTCTTAAACATGAGCCATCCACAAACAGAATGTAATCTGATTCTTTCAAAGGCTCATCTCGTATATCAGCTCTTGGTTTAGTACAGTATTCGAGCACATTCAGACAATCGTGATCTACTTCATCCATTTCAATCACATTCTCTTCATCTGGCAATGATGTTGAAGGATTCACATTCATACATCTGTCAATGGTCACATTATCTGCACTCAAGATTACCTTTTCATACCTAGTCAGCTGACTATGTGTCATGTATTGTGTTTTCGTTCTTGTCAAAAGAATTTCCACAGAATGGGGAACATACACTCTCAATGGATACCCCATCACTATGCCTTCACTCTGTTCCAGACTCACACAAGTAGCAGCAACCGCTTTCAAACATCCAGGCAACGCTTTCGCTACGGGGTCTAAAACAGCTGAAAAATATGCAATTGGTCTTTTCATAGTTCCATGTCTCTGCACCAAAACTGAAAATGCACATCCATCTCTTTCACTGCAAAACAGCTCAAAATCTTTCTCATAGTCAGGCATTCCTAATGCTGGAGCCTCACACAATTTCTTTTTCAGTTCTTTGAATGCTTTCATTTCTTCATCATTCATTTCAAAAGGATCTTTAACATCCTTCTTTGTCAGTTTCTGCAATGGTTTAGCAATTAGTGAAAAACCGCTTATCCATTGTCGACAATATCCAACCATTCCCAAAAACATTCTTACCTCTCTTTGTGTCATTGGAGCTCTCATTCCTTGAATCATTTTTATTCTCTCTGTCGTTACCTTTCGTACTCCCTTCTCAATTTTATGCCCTAAATACTGGACTTCTTGTTTACAAAACTGCAATTTTGAAGGGGACACTTTATGTCCTCTTTTTGCTAAATGATTCAGCAAAGTAATCGTGTCATTAACACATGCTTCCTTTGTTTTTGATGCCACCAGTAGGTCATCAATATACTGAACCATTACTGACTTTTCGGCATTCTTAAATCTTCCAATGATTTCTTTAGGATCTGATTAAAGATTGAGGGACTCTCTGTATACCCTTGAGGAATCCAGCACCAAGCCAAAATACGCTCTCCAAACCTAAACACAAATATTGGCTGGCTATCTGGATGTAATGGAATAGAGAAAAATGCATGACATAAATCAATCACAGTGTACCACTCTGCTTCGCGTGGAATCTGGTATAGAATCACGGCAGGGTTCGGTACTATTGGGCAACAAGGTACAACAATTTTGTTTACCTTTCTTAAATCCTGTACGATTCTATATGTTCCATTTGGCTTTTTCAGTCCCATTATTGGCGAATTACATGGACTGCTCATGATTTCTTTTAGAATCCCTTGTTCAATCACTTTATTTATTACTGGCGTTATTCCTTCAATTATTTCTGGAGTCAATTTATACTGGGGTGTATTTGGGTAACTCGTTCCTTCTTTTACTTAAATTTTTACGGGATCTACTCCTTTCATTAATCCTACATCTTCTCCTGTCAAGTCCCACACTTCTTCTTTTACTGTCCCTTTCAACTCAATTGGGATTTTCTCTGCATCAAATACAGGAAACAAATGATTTACTTCTGGTTCCAAATTTACCATTGTCATTTTGTACAGTACATCCTCATCTGGAGTTTGAAATGCAATTCCGTCTGGAGTACAATAAATTGTGCAGTTCATCTTACACAATAAATCGCGTCCCTAAAAGGTTAACGGGACTACAATCACACACCACAAATCGGTGCATTTCATTAAATGGACCAATTCTTACCTTTACTAATCTAGTAAGAGGCGTTTTAATTTGCTGATTGGAAACTCCAACCACTTGTATATGTTCACCTGAGAGAGGAAGATTTGGAATTTCCACTGACCTAACAGTAGAACGGGTAGCTCCAGTGTCAACAAGGAATGTTATATTTGCACCATTCACTTCTCCATCCACAAATGGACCTGACTGGTCTACCTCTAGAGTTGCGCCAAGCACGCACTCTTCCCTCTCTTTCAGACACCATCATGAGCTTTCATACGACTCATCCTCACTCTGTCGTAACCAATATTGTGAGATTTCAGCTGCACGTGACAACTGTTTTACCTGTTCTCCTCCGTAGAATCCTGTTTCTGCACTGTACTTCTGTTGAGTAGCACTCTTGGGAAGTGGTGGTTGTGGCACCTGACCTTGTTGAGTAACTACCTCACTCTGCACCTGTGAATTTAATGTTTGATTTTCTACATTAGGTTTAGGAGGAAATTTACACTCGTTTCTCCAATGCCCTAGCTTTCCGCAATTGTGGCATGGCCACTTTTTCTTCGCCTCATCTATGCTCATTTGTCCTTTTCCTTTACCTATATTAGGTCGGGATTTTAACTGTCCTGTTTCACTGCTAGTATTATTTAATTGAGCTTCTTGCTTCTCTGCAACTTTCACCTGTGCCCACATGGCTTTTTCTTTTAATTTACGCTGTTTACTCTCAATTTCATCACTGCAATACTTAGCATATCTCAAAACATCATCCACTGTACTATTCTGCCACCCTATCAAATGCTGCTTAATCCTTTCACTTATCTCCGGTGTTAATCCATACACAAACCTATATACAAAATGACTCATGTCCTTCTCACTTAGCGTCTCATAACCACTATACTGTTTGAAAACCAACAACAATCTCACATAGTACGCATGCACTGATTCTTTGCTTTCCTGTGTTGTTCTGTCTATTTTCACCAAATCTGTTTCTTTTGGTGGAATCTTATTCTTCAAAAAGGTAACTACCTGATCATATTTCCGCATCACTTCTGGACCTGGCGCTCCTGTTTTGGCATCCCTTGGATATTCTACAGTTGGCCAATCAATTGTAATCTTACATTCCGTCCATAAATCAGCAGGCACTACTATGTCAAACAATCCATCTAGATCTATCCACAGCACTTTTGACACCTTAACAAATCTCTCCACTTGTCTGTACCATTCTACTGGTTTCTCTCTCAATTTTGGGAAGTCATTGGTAAATGACAGTATATCCTGTCTGGTCCATGGAACATGCACATAACTACCACCTGGTGTTTCTCTCATTGGGTACTCTCTAGTAACTGGTTCCTTATCTGTCATTGCAAAAGCCAAAGATGCTTTATCTGTTGTTTTCTCATTCCTCTTTGTCCATCTGTTTCTCCATCTATCCACATCACCCCACTTTCTCAATAAAACAATCAGCTCTTTTATTTGGGTCAGTCTTCCTGATGTGTTCAAATTTTCTATGTCTTTCTCACAAAAATCTACTCTGTACGGTTTCTGCAATGTCCTTACTTTCACAAATTCCACTCCTAGTTCACCTGCAATCTCTTCCAATTTGTCATGTAAATTTCTAGCTCTCCATGTAAGACTCTTACACAAAAACATAATCGCATCATCCTGATAATTCTTTAGTTTTTCCGTTCCAATTGTTCCCAAAATCAACTCTTCCATGTCTATTTTTAACCTAATTACATCTAATAGTTTTTCTTCTGGTTCTTTTGCTTTTAGTGCTTTCATCCATTCATTTAACTCTTCTGGAGTCGGACCTACAGGTGTACTATTTAATTCAATCCATTCACTGGTTCTTTCTGGTGTTCCTGATGCGGACTCTGTCACCATAGGCATTCTTCTAACCTCACTCTCATTTATCGTCAAATTTGTAGGTGGACTTGGTTTACACGTACTCGCCGAATTGTGTGCACCTTCATTGTTCAGTTCCATCCCTTCTCTTTTTCTTTGCACATGTGAATTCATGGGAATCACCAAAGAATGTTCATTTATTTTCTGATTTTCAAAAATTGGCATTACTGGACCTATTGTTACTGGTACAGTTACAGCTTCCATATTCTTTGTCAATTCTCTTATTTTCTCAGTCAATTCTTTTGTCGTTTTTGCTAGTTCAGTAGCATTGTCACTTTCTGTCTCATCATTTTGTGAAATTTTAAATGTTTCTTGTGACCTATTTATTTCATTCCGTCGTTCGGGTTTTTTATTCCTCCCATTTTCCATTTGCGGTGCATTAGGTGTCACCACTACAGAAGTCTGTTGGTATGGAGGTGGGTTTCTGTTTAAAATATCTTCCAGCAATTCGTCATCCGTTTCACTACCACCATACACATACTTTTCTACCACTACATGTTTCTTTTTCTCAGTACACTTCCTCTTTGCTTCTTCCTCAACCGCAAAAGCTGGAAACAAACCTCCTGCCATGTTAGCGTATCTCCAACGCTTTACTCTGTCCTCATGATTTATTCCCCACAACCTTCCTGGTATAAACTCATGATTCTTCAATCCTCTGGATCTCTCTCGTTCATACATCTCATCTTCCCATTCCGCTAAAGCTTCAAACTGTGTTGGTCTAGGTCTAGGTTCTAACATTACCATCTTTTCTCTCAAGTTCCGTAATACAGCTACATTAAATGAACCATTCTCAGGGAAAGCCAATGCTCCATCATTCTTGGTGTATTTTGTCCAATTTTCTAACCAAATGCATGTATGATATCCATATTTCAGCATCATATGTGAAGCTGGTGATTTCGGCGGAGGAATTATTTGTCCCTCTCTAGTCACTACCTTTTTGTCCTTCTTAAAGAAGTTCTTAACTTTCGACATCCAAGACGTTTTCTCTTTTCCATACTCATAGTACGTCATTATTCACAACCTTTCTCTCCTTCAACAATCGGTAAAATCAACTCTGTTCCCTATGCGTTTATTTCAACCAATGTTAGCGCGACTCACACCAACACTCCAATCACAACGATTTCTGTCTACGGCGCACTGTCCAATCCCAGCGCGGCTTTTGTCTACGTCACTTTGCTCCTGTTCTCATGTGACTAGCGCACTGTCCAATCCCAGCGCGGCTATTGTCTATGTCACTTCTGCTCTTGACCCCTCCTTTACAAAATTTATCGGCAATTTCTTTTTCAACAATTCTTGTTAGTTACAACATTTTATCCACATTTCCATTGTCTGATTCACTAAACCGAAAAGATAGCTTCAACCATTCACACAAGAATTCTGTATTTTCCAGTAGGCAGCGCTTACCTCTACCCTACCACAGAACTTCCAGTTACGTCGATAAAGTAGCACTTCCCTCTACCTTACCCTTCTTTCAAGCAAACGATAAACCCGTTTCTCTGGGGATAAAACACATGTGGAGACTATACTGCTCCTGAGAATTAAGGCCAGAGTTTCACAAGAAAACCGATCACTATTTCACTTACACACCTTTTATACGCAAAATGTCCCTAAATAACACAACCAGTGTTATTACCAAATTGAACTCAGACAGTGTAAAATTCCATGCGACTTCTCTTGCCACACGTGTTCCACTTCCTACTTCCCGGAAGCGTGAAAACTTACATATAACATAACGCGACTCAACAAAAAGTGTTAGACATAAACTTATCAATAATCTATAATCAAAAATCAATAATCACCAAACTAATCTATAGTAACCATAACTCTGCTACAAAGAAATCTGATCCAGCGCTTACAATAAAAATATTTTCTCCTATTATCTTTTTGGGTCATCCAGGTGCAATTATTTCTCTAACACACACACTATATCCATATGACGGTGGGGCCCATAACACCGCATATACATTCACTTACTCATTTATTTCCCTGGATTTTCCTCCGACATGAAACCTAGGAGAAAAACGATTTGCTGGAAGGAGACGGGATACCTCTTTTATAAAGACACAATAATTCTCATTTGCTTTTTAAGGTATTCCGCTCTTTGGTCGATGGACCAACTAGTAGGAATCAGTTGATGGTGATTAAGACCAGCTCAATCACAATGAACTCTTTTACCAAAGCATTATTAATCATTATGCTAAAGAAAATCACTGAGTCATTTGTTTAAAGAATAATAAAGTTTATATAAAGTTTTGAATGCAGAAAATTCGAGATTAATTTATTATTCAGATTATTGCGTTTATCATCATTATAAGAATAATTGTAAATTGCATGACACTTTTATTAGACCGAAAATGAGGTTATCATACTAAAGACTCTATAGATCAACCTATCTCTCGGGGAAATCCTAATAATTCTAATATAAATCTTGTCAAATGCTAGTTCTCCTAAAGCAGAAAAGTACGTATAAGCATGCACTCCTTCCCTTCAGTTTATTTCATTGCTATTCCAAAAATATTGTCTTCTTAGTGCGTGCGATCAGTTGCTGTGAAACGCCCCACATCACAGATCATACCAAAGGTTATTGCAAAGGGCACAGTACTCGCGCACCCACTGTCGCACTGCGGTATGGGAAAACATCTGTTATAGAGACCCCTGACGAAGAGCCTCTGGGCTCGAAATGCATTGGGTATAAGTTAAAGAGCCAACTCTGGATGCAAGATTGACCTTTACGTGTCACTGTAAAAAACCTGGATGGGTATGCAGGAGGCATAAGAAAAGAGTAATAAAAAATGAAGGAAATTCTTGCTGTCTCCGCAGTGATTACATAAATTTGAAAGAAGCGAGGAATAAGAAACGGTTGAATTAAGTGGTTAAAGAGGTTAACATGGATAACGAAGGAGCAAATGTTTTACTATGAGGGATGTTTTCCCATACCGCAGTGCGACAGTGGGTGCGCGAGTACTGTGCCCTTTGCAATAACCTTTAGTTCTCCTAAAGCGGCATTTCATACTCAACTGGAAAAGGAAAATAACAGCAGCAGCATCAGCTCGTCAGCATCAGCAACCGCAAACTCTCCCATCTACAGCATCTAACTTCTTCAGCATCTCCCGCAGCATCCCGCAGCATTCTAACCCCCTCCCACCAAGAGTAGGTCTTCTTATACCCTAATTCTAGCTCACAGCATAAAATGTTTCTTCTTACATGGCGCGATTCATTCTCATTGGTCCAAAACTCAGGTCCCTATACATTCTAATCAAACTTCCTGGTCTTAACTAGTTCCGTGAGGAATGTCCATGCAAGCATCGTTTCCCACAGTTCATGCACTTGCTCATCCGTTTCGATCAGTCCAAATTGTTTCTTTTTCTGCAACAAATTGTATAATAGAGTTCTTTCTATTGATTCAACCAGGCTTCTCACGCTTCTTGCTGATCATCTTGGTACACATCTGCTCAGAAGGGTCACAGCAGCCTTGACCATACTTTCATCCTAGCCTCTCGGCATCAGCACGTGAACATCCCTTTGCAACAGCCTCTCTCCTCTATCACATGGTCGCATCCGCTCCTGCGCACTCTAGTAACTCGCGACCATTTTATATTACTGCTCAGCAGGCCTAAGCGCACTATTTCTAAAGAAAACAAAATGTTATTAAAACAATGAAATATAAACCCTTTCGTTTCCCTCCCGTCTTTCTACGTACCCCAATTAGGTATTACCTAGCAGAAGCAACATATAAAGCTGTCCCTTACTTACCATCGCTTTATTTTGCAACCACACGTTTTATTCAAAGCACAAAAACATTCATTTTATTATCATTTCAGTACGCAAAATTTTATGTTATATTAGAAACGAAAACAACTATTAGTTCATTACTTTGCACATAAAACTGCGTGTTATCCTTTCCCCAAACATATATTGTTGGTTATTTACTTGAACGAACATGTTTATTATTATTATACGAAAATATTAGGAGGTTAAAATTTTTATATTTACCCTGCTCCATCAGTAGCCAAATAGATGAAAGACAACTGCCTCCAACTCGACTCTGACAAGACTGAAGTACTGATCTTTGGGAAGAACACCTCCGCATAGGACCACTGCTGGTGGCCTGCAGAACTTGGACCCACACCCTCACTGACCGACCATGCACGCAACCTCAGCATCATCCTCGACAGCCAACTGACTGTGAAACGACAAGTCAACGCAGTCACCTACTCCTGCTTCCACACATTCCACATGCTCCGCAGAATCTTCAGATGGATCCCAACCAACACCAGAAAGACCGTCACTCAGACCCTCATCACCAGCCACCTCGACTACGGCAGCGCCCTCTATGCTGGTATCTCCATCCAGCTCCTCAGAAGACTACAGACCATACAGAACGCTGCAGCCAGACTCATCCTGGACCTCCCAAAATGAACCCACATCGCCGCCGATCCTTATGTATGCCTGCAAAGCCCTTCAAGACCTCGGATCTGCCTACATCAACCATCGACTGAACTTCCACCAACCCTCTAGACACCTGTACTCCTCTTCACTCGCCCTTGCACAGACACCCAGCATCTGCCGCAGCCACTGCGGTGGCCGCTCCTTCTTCTGCATCGTTGCCAAGACCTGGAACGCACTGTCCCTCCAGCTCCGCACAGCCTTCTCGCTGGCAGGCTTCAGAAAGAGACTCAAGACCTGTCTCTTCGACAGAGACACAGTGCCCAGACACCCCTAGGGGTGACAGTGCTGTGCTTTACAAATGCCTTTTGATTGATTGATTGATTGATTGATTGATTGATTAAATTCAGCCTCTAGACTGAGTTCTCTAGTGGTGTCTGGAGCAGTTGCAGCCTCTGGGCCATTTGGGCATTCCGCGGCAGTGGTGATTTGATCATCTTCTCCTTTATGGAAGCAGCATCACCAGTCACTTGGCCCACGGAAGACTACCTGGGGTGACACAGAACCTCTATTTCTGGCAGTCTTTTTCAGAGTTCTTCAAGAACTGCACAAAGAGGCCTGGGTATCCCTTTACACAAAGGACATCGTTGGATCACTCGCCTCTTTGCATCACCAGCTTTGTCAGGGTGCTCCTCATGCAGGAAACAAGCTGAATGTCCCCTCTTGAACAGTCTTTCCTTTTTCAGTGACAGATACACTCCTTCTCCCATTCAACAAGTGGGCAGGTTTCCAGGCGCTTCAGCTCTTCCAGCAGAAAGTGTTTACTTCAGGAGATGTCCCCTCACCTCTGGGAGACTGGCTTTCAGGCAGACACTAACCACGTTTACACAGCAGCTCTTCGAGTATTCCCTTCATTCGTCAAGTAGAACTTGGAACTGGAACAAAGTGGGGTGGTTTTGATTCCACTTTTATACCCATTTTCCAGACAGGGTATGTAGATCCACTGTCTCACGCTTCAGAACTGGCTTGAATTGGTTCTGTTTCAAATGTTATTCTCAGGCTGCTCTCCAGACACAGCCTTTGTGTACAGTTATGCTTTTCACAGCAAACAGCACTGGGTCCGGCTCCCAGCTGAAGCACCCACATCAGCAGCACAGTGAATTGTGAGATCTCTGCACCTAGTAGTCACCAGTCTTCATTTAGCAGTAATCAGTGACTGACAAAAGGAGAGGCCTGGCCTAGATAATTCCATACCTTGAACATCAGAAACTACAGTTCAGCCCCTCACCCTTATAATCTACCAAATAGCAGTAGTCTGGGAGAACTAATCAGCAGTCCCTTCCTAACAAAGCCTTCATTGAATTTCTAAAGATTGCCCTGTCCCCATTCTCCTCACTTCATTGCCTGAGTCTCCACCCTGCGGCCATAAGAATGCAGGCAATGAACATCCACTGACTGGGGACGCTACCCCCACCATCCATCTTGTGCCATGCTACAACCAGGGATACCCAAAATGGCTTAATCACTCTGATGCTCACACACTCAGGGTCCTACTGCCATTCATGTATCATGCGCTCGCTGTACATGCAAATGCACTAGACATGCGCACTCGATGTTAGCGTCAGGTTCTAGACCTAACATAACAGTGGAACTTAACAAGAGACGGCTGCAGTCTCTCTGACACAGATAAAAAGGTCTGGTCACAATGTATTCATAAAACCTGGTACGCTTCCGCCACTGCTTTATGTGATGCACCCATGACAGGGACAGTAGTCTCCTGGCTTCTTATTAGGTCACACTAGGAGAATCCACCCAGGTCCTGGACCTCACCATGTCTGGGACAGGCAGATGACTCTGCACTCACACTAGGTGAACCCATCCAGGTCCTGGAGCGCACCATGTCTTGGACAGGCAGATGACCCTGCATTCCTACTAGCTTAACATGATACTAGGGCCAAAAGAAAAGTCAGGATACAAGTCAGTTCCACATGCAGTTGGGCACTCAGGGCGGGGGAAAACACCGGTATATCATGCAGGAGACATTCCCGTCCCAACAGGACTATAAAAGTATTATATGTTAACAGGATGATAGTCCACTGAGTTGAATATGAGAGAGGCTTTTGTTGCCAAGTTCACCTTCTTTGAAGTGAAGCACTTCTGCTCCCGAAAAACGTTTGAGCCAACAAAGGGAGAGTGAACAGAGAACATACAACAGAGAAGGTTAAAGTAGCAGTAGTCTGTTTACTGTTTCTATCACAACTCTAACCTGAATGTAGAAAGAGAAGTGGAGGGCAGTGGAAGGACCAATAAAGGAAATACACTAAATGGTGGGGGCATGGAGAGGGAGACAAAAAGGGTGCGGGAAAGGGAGCATTTTCTTTTAACAAAAGTACACAGTAGTAAGCATGGAGGAAGCAGGGGTGGTGAAGGAGAAAAAGTGGCAACAAAATATCATAAAGTCAATGCAAGAAGTGGGCTCATTGGGGTGAACCCCCAAGCTCACTCTGTGTGCTCAGGGACTCTGTTTACAATCCTGGGATGTTAAACTACAAATCGTTTCCATCAGGAGTGTTAGTCTATTTAGCAAAACAAGAGTACAGTAACCATGCTCATTAGGTTGCAATCTGAAGGCCAGGACTGGAAACGTCTGTGATGACATGTAGTGCAGTGGCCACCATAGGATGCTGAAGGAGGGCGAGTGTAGGCAATGAATAGGGAGTGAGGAAGTCATGGAAACCACCACCACTTCAGAAAAAGACAAAAGGAGAAACAAATGACAGAAGCAAACCATCAATAAGGAGATAGAGCGAAAGGAGGCAGGAGGTGAGAGACACAGAAAGCTCAGGAGGTATCGGAAAGGAGTAAAAAAATAAACTGGAGATTCGGGGGATCTCAGAAAAAAAAAAGAAAAAAAAGTAAGAGGAAGCATATCTATATGACTCAATACTTGGAAACTTGGAAATAAACGTGTCGAAGTGAAAGACGATCGGTAGGTTAGTTTTTTCAGCCTCGTAAAATTTTGAAAAGTTCAAGTAGTTGAAAAAAACACCCTTAACTTTCAGGAGATTCCACAAGAAGCCCAGACATTATGTAAGGATTCACTGGCTTTTATAAATAAATTGTTTAGTGATAATGTCCTGGGAGAGGATGAGGCTCGATTTTCAGAAGGAAATTGAAGGTGTGCCGGGAATGACTTTAATGAATTTATGGTTCTGCAGGAAGCCTATTAAAAGACTGACGAATTTCCCGAGTCACGCTAACACGAAAAAACTGCTTACGCTGCCACTCCAGGCTAAAATGAATCGGGCACATGACCTATTTTTCAGAGCAGGAACATGTATGTGTAAGATATCTAGCGAGCATCAACAGAGACAAGGAAGTTGACAGCTCATGCCAGGACTCCTGCAGCTACAGGAGAAATATTGTTTCCTTATAAGCCACATGCCAGGTGTTTCATGGAAATGCAAATGCTTCGTTCTTTGGCAGCAGACCGGTATTTTCTAGATTCTTTATATACACCAGATTTAATATCCATAAGACCATCTTTTGATTCGATCACACTTCTTATAGACAGATTTACTTTAATACTTAAAATGTACGGGGTGCGTGCGGAAGGAACCTCTACCTGTGATGTCAGTGTTAGCACCACACAACAGTTGTGTGTCCTCCTTAAGAGGAAGTAGAGGTCGAAATGGGTTATAGGAAAATAAATAAACTAGAAGTTTGTGATTGCTGGTCCTTAATCTTCAATTTCAGCCTTACCACAGATCGGTTTCAAGTCCACCCAATGTGGGATTATCGCCAATGAAGACCGCTTCAGGTTCACCACTGAATCTGCCACGGTGCGTGGTTGACTCTGCCAATGATGGTGGCGGCTCAGCAGTGTGGTCTACAGTGATAGGCCCACCACCAACTTTGATAGAGTTAGTACAGTGACAAACTGCTATGGAAAAGATGGCGACCTTTCACGAAAAGGTGGTTATTGTCAGTGGGTACAGTCAATGTGCTCCCTCTTTGGGGGTACATTTCTAGTATCCACTTTTGGTGGTGGAAATTCCACCATGTGATAACAACTAGGGCAGAATTTCCAGCAGAGGTTCACCCACAAATTGGCTTCAGCGTTGATGAGAGACACTTCGAGGGGGACACTAGCCCCGGCATGTCGGAGAGCTCCAAATATGGAAGACTGACACTGGCAGTGTAGCAGAGGACAGAAATCTGCCACAAGCGCAGACAGAAATTCTACCAGCAAAACTCTAAATGAGCCTGCTGTTGGGGTATGCATTAGGGAAATAGATTGTAGGAACAAAATCAAGAATAACGAAGGAAAAGGATTTGAGTGGGGTAAAATCAAGCCATAGTTTGGATAAGGCTCTGATTAGATGTACGTATCAGAAATTAAGGTTTGTATAGGTCAGTGACAACGGTCCGGCTATAGAATGTTGAGGGAAATTGCTTTTTTTTGCAGTATATATCATGAGGATTAGGTACAAGCCATTATTACGACATATGCATGCAGCCGTAAACTGCTGAAACTATTTGAAATAAGTAGAACTTTCCTTGATTAAACAATTTCTAAAGAGGAAGAGACAGTATCTGTTAAGGACGTGACACACAGTAAATGCCAGACTGCTAAGATATGGGGAAGTGGGTCTTGAAAATATATGACAATTAGAGCAGTAGCATAACAGATAGTCTTGCATACAGATTTTTTTAACACCAGCGGAAAGTGTTAAGCACAGATTTACTATTAAACGCAAATCAGGATTTGGCAAAGTTGCGCGATGTGCTGCTTTGTGTTACTTTGTGTCAAGAGGGTTAAGACTGGGATTTGTCTACATTCATAGACAGAGATTTGCACCAAAATCGTACGCCTCCTCTAGGCAGATGTAAACGAGGAGAAATGTTTTTATTTCTCCTTGTTTTTCTTACTTTGCATGCATGTTCAATTGTACAGCCCACATACAAAGCAGGCAAAGTGTTAAAGAATAGATTTTGTGCTAGAAGGGTCACCTTCCAGTACAAAAACTGTTCCTCAAAGAACGCACATACCACTGCCCTATGTCGCAAGGGTGTGTGTGTTGGCGCATAGCAGCCTAAAGTGTGCCAGCACTGGAAGAGAGGAAAACAGTGCCATATCTTAGAGCCGTTCTGCTCTTTCCGTTTAAAGTTGCTGGACTGTGTTGGGTGAATTTTTCGTAAATCTAGGCCAGTATGATGAGAGGTCCTGAGTTTGAAATTTTTCTGGCCAAACCTCTTCCCCACCTCATGTAGGCGCAAATATATGACAGACTAGGTGCTTAATTTGTGCAGGGATAGGAAGTGGTAGGCACAACTCACATTTTTGGGGATCAGAACTTACTTTGCATTATCAGGCTTGGATCCTGAGAAAGACGGTGAAAAGCAGAGAAGGGAGAAAGAAGGAGGAAGAAAAAGATAGAAAAAGAGTGACAGTGACACAGGGAGAAAGTAGGAATGAAAAAAGTGGCAAAAGTGAAATAAAAAGTGGTAATCGTAGAGTGGAGGAAGAAAGAGTTGTGAGGTGGAATCAAGACTGAGCAGCACCTGCTTCTGGCTCCCCTGGGGGACGGGTTAGTTCCTTTAATGGAGAAGCAATTGTTTCTCTAGTGAAGGAGGCCCTGTTCCTCTGGGAGGGAGGGAGGGTGTGTGCCTGTGTGCGTGCGCGTGCGTGTGTGTGTGTGTGTGTGTCACACTGTGGCGATTGGACTGTACTCATAAGGAAGATACAATCTGAGTAAAGCAGACAAACACCATCTATGTGAAGCCTGAGTGCAGTTTTAAGTACTTTAAACTGTCTGGTTCTTATCAGTTTTTTTTTTAATTTCAACATGTTTTATTTATTTATTTTATACAAGAACATATTAGCAATTCTGTTACAGGGTTAGCATAGTTTGTACCAAGTGCAGCTTGTACATCAGTATATTGAGACGTTATGTCACGTTTGTTTAGCTAACCCCACCTGACGATAGTTAGAGAAAAAGAGAAAGAGGCAGGTAGAAAAAGGCAGAGAAACAAGGGGGGAAAGAAGAGGTAGGAGACAGGCAAGGAGAGTTACATTTCTTAACAATTACATATGACATTCTGTGGGGATGTTGGCACCCATGTAGGCCGGTGTTGGTGGGGCTCCCCCCTTGCGGCCGGCCCGAGAGGGCGACAATGGTTGAGACCAGTGAACCTCCGTGAAAATAAGATACCGGCGGTACACAACCTGGTACCCCCTATGAACGCACCACCCAGACAAACGTTCTTATCAGTTTTAATGTAGAATCATCTACACTGGTTCTCTGCACCACACACCCCAGTATCCAAGTGCATGTGGAGCTTGTATGCGACAAACTTGGCAATTTGTGTACATTATTTTCAGCTAGGGTTTTTGGATTCCATGGCTTAATGAAGACTTACTTCGGTAGACATCAAAATAGATTAAATTGAATACAACTTGCATAATAACGTAAAATTATCCTTTAGACAAGAGTTTTTCGGGTGAAACACTAAACCTAGGGATAGGTGAAATGAAGGAAAACTACACATTTTTTCCATACTTGAGTAAGGTGTTGGCGGCCTATGTGCTTGCACACAGACAGAGTAAGTGCCCCGGCTGCATTCCCTACCAGCACTTTGCCTGATGCTCTGAGACCTTTTTTTACGCCTGGAGGTGAGCAAAGCCCGGGAGAGCTTTAAACTGGGACCCGCCCCATGTATGCAAAGATTGCAACTGTAATCTTCATAATTGTAGTAATGAGTGGCTTTGGGAATAACCGCTCTTACCTACAACAACACAGCTGAGTTTTGTAGACAGTGGCAATATTGAGCCCAGCCCCAGCAACAGGCAGCCTCATTACATGGAACAAAGGCCTTGCTCATTTTTTTTATGTTGCAGTTTTATATAGCGCGAACTCGGCGCAAGGGCTTTTTTTTAATGGCACGGGGAGATTCACGGCCAGATTTATTAAGGAGTTACATTGTCCTTTGTGTCACATAAGGAGACGCAAGTCCGCCAAATTCCTTAGTTCAGGTTTACAAAGCCACGCTAGGGGTGATTTGCGCCGTCTTGAGTGACTTTGTAAAGAAATGTAATGCAACGCAGCTACATTTCGAGCTGGGAGGCGTTCCATGGGTGGAGCATGGCCGTTCCTCAGCATCCATCTATGTATTTAATGCAATTCCAGATTTATGAAGTTTGTAATCTGGGATTGCGTCAAATCAGTATGCCTCCCAGATGATGGCGTAACAAGGAGAAAAATCTTCTTTGCTTCTCGTTATTACCCCTGGAGATTGTTTTTGTGCAGGAAGCTATCCCTTTCAGCAGAAAAACAATGCAGATACCTTTGCACTATGGTACCAGGATGCCTGTATTGGCCAGCACATGGAGAGAGCAGAAAAGCTCAATATATTTGTAAATATAGAGCATTTCTCCTCTCCCTTTCACGCAAAGCTGCAGGTTCCCTTGATGCGCCTCATTGAGTGAAATAATAGCAAATGGGCCCTCAGTAATTTACCCAGAATCACAGGATATTGAGCCGATGGCAGGACTCAAGCCTGGTTTCCTAATTAAAAAGTAGCCAGCTCTGGCCGTAACACCATATCCCCTCCCATCCTCCTCACCCTGCTACATGTGACATAAAACGTTGTATGGCAGAATTTCCTTTGCAAAAATATCATCTGACAGAAATATTGTGTCCTAAATTTCTTTTACAAAAATAACATCCCACCACTGTGTGTAGATTTTCTATTAGTAACTCAAATGGGCCAATATTTTTGTAAGGATGAAGGTTCTCCTTTAAAGACTCTACAGGGATTTCTACCAGGGATTGGAAGAGGCCCCATTGGGTAGATTACAAGTAGCCTTATTGTAGCTGAAACACATCTTTTTCTTTCCCCCAGGGTGAAAATATCCACATGGAGAAACTCCTTCCCACATACCAGCAGGATTTTAGGATTGTTATCTTACCACCCCCATCATGAAAATGAATTTACTCTTCCCCTTGTCAGAAATTAATTTACAGCCGTTTCTAGGGTGGAAATGGGCTGAGAAAGGTTTGTGAATACTCATAAAACCATGTTTCTGGGTGTGTACAAACTTTCAGAGACATCCCCGCCCTGGAATGCCCACTCCCCTCCCAGAATAGCTCGTTTTAGGTGTGAGCAAGTCTTTTAAAAATGTTTAAAACCACAGTTTGTGAATATCACCATTGACTTTACACTCGTAAAAAAATAGCTATTTGTGTGCAAGTCAAACCCATACCTACAAGTAGCTTTATGAAGTGGGCCTAAAAAATCTCCAGAAGTTTCAAAGGGATAGTCATTTGTGTAGTGATCCGATTTTATTGTATTGTATTGTAGCATTTGTATAGCATTTACAACCCCTATGGGGGGTGTTGAAGCACTTACCTACACGGATAGCAAGCTACCCTCTGTAGGGTTTGTTGTTGGGAGGCTGTTGTTTTATTTTTGACCCTATATAGAAACAGTTTTTGTGTTATGTGTGATGACCACCAAGGTGCAGTCATCATGTTATGGACCACAGCGCCTGGTGGTGTGATGGATGAAGGCATGAGAGAGATAGATGTGCAAATTAGAATTATAATAAGGACTCACCAGCTTAACTGCAGAGACAGAGGGATACTGTGTGCACACATATGGCACCATGCAGAAATGCTGTTCAATGAGTTAAAGAATACCAAAAGGGCAGCCATGGAAACTGGTGGCGTAAGTAGTTATGCTCCATTTTATTTTTATTTTTTAACTTATGTAATTTTCAAAGGCAGGGACACTGCTTACCATTGAATGAATACACCTCATGACGGAGGAAGGAAGTGAAAGAGTAAACAAGCTGGCAGGCAGAGCAGAAACTACACAAACTTCAAAAGGCCCAGATTCCACCTACTCCTGTTAGGCCGAAGGAAGACAACATTGTGAACGGGAGTTGACACCCCATCAATATCCCGAAGGCTC
The DNA here is from genome assembly GCA_963921515.1 of Calotriton arnoldi. Lineage (NCBI taxonomy): Eukaryota > Metazoa > Chordata > Amphibia > Caudata > Salamandridae > Calotriton > Calotriton arnoldi. Next base: position 72,726 of record CAWUFW010012329.1, on the reverse strand, counting down.
TGAAAGGTGGACGAGCACCAGCCCGGCAAGTCCTAGTCGAGCTGTGGCTTAGATAACAACTAGTCTGGCACCCTACACATGCAAGGGTGAGAGACGAAGCTCTTGATAAGTTGCTGCCCTGACAGAGCAAGAGCAAATCAACTTACCTCACGTTTCCCTGCTGTCTTCATCCCTTCATGCAAGCCCAATACTTTTCTTGGACCCCAGAGATCCCTGTTCTTTCTAGTTTACATAAGGAAGCATCCTTCTGACCTCCTATAACTTCATCCCAGAACAACATCAACTTTCATTATTAGAAGTGAATGACATTTCAGGGTAAATAAGAGACAATGTGTTGAAAGGAGACTTGCCCTCCCTGCTTCCATTATTTTGGCTAGGACAGCAACATGACACCTATTTGGTAGCTCTCAATTTGTTTAATCTTAGCCCAACTCTCCCCTGTCCTGATTAGTCTGAGTAGCTGCCTGGTACTGAATGGTTTGAATAGAGCTCTGGTTCTGATTGGTTTATATGGTGGTCTGCGCCTGGTTGGTCTGAGTAGTGCTTTCGTTTATTTGATTGGGGCATTGGTTCTGACTGGTTTAAGTAGCAAATTGGTTTTGAGGGGTTTGAGTAGCAGCCTGGCTCTGGGGAGCTTAAGCAGTGCTCTTGTTCTAGCTGGTTTTAGAAAGTCTGTAGTTTTGCTTGTTCCTGGTAGCACTCTGGTTTTGATTGGTTTAAGTAGCAGTCTGGTCCTGATTGAAATAACACTCTGATTCTGATTGGTTTGAGTAGTAGCCTGGTTCTGGATGGTTTGAGTAGTGCTTTGTTTCTGATTGGTTTGAGTAGCGCCTACTTGGCTTGAGTAGTGTGTAGTGCCTGAGTTCTCATCGGTCTGAGTAGTGCTCTGGTACTGGTTAATTTAAATATTGCTGTAGTTGGTTTTACTGTTGTTCTGTTTTGTTTGGTGTGAGTAGCAGCCTGGTTCTGGTTAGTTTGAGTAAAGCTCTGGTTCTAACTGTTTTGAGTAGCGCTCTGGCCGTTTTTTGCAGCATACTGATCTGTTTGGTGTGAATAGCAAACTGGTTCAGGTTGGTTTGAGTGGTGCTCTGGTTGGTTTGAGTAACGTTCTAGTTGGTTTGAAAAGCACTCTGGTTCTGCATGGTATGTTTGCTTGAGTTGAGTAGCACTTTAGATTTGGCTGGTCTGACTAGCGTTCTGGTTCTGTTTGACTTGAGTATTTCAAAAGTTCTGGTTGGTTTGAGTAGCGTTCTCATTCTTTTTGATTGAGTAGCTATATGGTTCTGATTGGGTTGAGTAGCACTCTGGTACTAGTTGTTTTGAGTAGCCCTGTCATTCTGGTTGGTTTAAGTAGCATTTTAGGTCTGATTGGTTTAAGTAGCACACTGGTTCTAATTGGTTTTTAGTAAAGCTCTGCTTCAGAATGGTATGAGTAGTGCTCTGGTGTTAGTTGGTTTGAGTAGTGGTCGGTGGCGCTCTGGTTCGTTAATTGGAGTTCCAGTGTGTGAACAAACAAGGAACCCAGCAGCAAACCGTCTCTAGCTATGCTCATGAGGACTCTTCTCCAAGTCACCCACCCGCTCTACTCCGAAGAAGAACACAAGAAGTCAAGACATAAAACTTTAATCTATGTAGTAACATAGTTATATAACTCTATGGTTTGGTCAAACCCATGTCCTCAGAGTATTGTAGACACAGAAAACAGGCATAATATGGACATAACTATTATTGATAAAGTCAGTTTGGTGAAGATAAAGATTCTGTCCAGATTTTATACATCTATTTCAGTTTCATACTGGTTATAAACCTTCTAGGATAACCTGGAGGAATTACGTCTATCTTACTCGGGAAGAGGGTTGAGCTCATCAGAAACTTCAAATTCTGCTCAGCATTCTTGAAAATAATATCCGTGTTTATAAGAAGAGGATGTGGCCTAATGGCCAGAGCTGCCGACTTTGGAGCTGGGGAACGAGGTTTGAGTCTTGGCGTCGGCTCAACATCCTGTGATTCTGGGCAAATCATTTAATCTCCCCATACCTACCACAAAAAGAATGTGTCCTTGTGTAAAGTAACTGCAGCAAAAGCAGTGGAAAACGAGGCAAAAGCAGGAGAAAGCACTCATAAACAAGCATTGGCATAGCCAATAGGTCTCGCCTTTGGGACCTTATAAGTGTTTAACCATGCAACAGTTCATGTTGTTGCACCAAGGATATTGTGCTGCATAACTAATACTTATAAGGTCCCAAAAGCGAGACCTATTGGCTATGCCAATGCTTGTTCATTTTCCAACGACAAGCCCCCTTGCGCAGGAGGCAGATTAAGAGACCAACCAGGATATGGCGGCACTGATTACGAGTATTGCGGCACCAAAACAGGACTTTTGAGGCACAGAATGGTGATTTTGTCGCAGTTTGTCCACACTTATTGAACTCACATTCACTCCGTTCAGCCTCCAAGCAGAGCACGTCACTTTGACATAGACATGTTTACAGTGTGTGATCTGACTTTGCACTATACATTCCTTTATGACAAGAATATAAAGCATAGGTGAAGCCAAGCAGAGCAGCGCGTGGCTTATGCACACACCCCGTCATCCCCACAGACACTCCCAGCTGGCCGGCACCTGCTGGCAGAGGGCTCCAGGCTGGGGGTGGGCATCCTCGGAGCTGGACAGTAGGCATCAAGCAGGTGGATCTGTAAAGGAGCTGGCAGTAGGCACGGATAACCTAGTCTGTTTCCAGCTCTGTCTTCATGCCTAGATGTTTGTAATTCTTTCCAGCAGTTCTTGCTGTAGTGGGAGTGAAAATTCCTATGTGATATGAATGGGAAATTAATATTTTTAGGACCACCTTTATGCCTTTGTTCCTCTTGAACTATGTGCAGGAAATTTTAATGGACTATTCTTAGTTGTCAGAGCATTTTTTGTCATCTAAAGCCCTCTGATATCTTTGGGTCGAGTTCGCTCTATATAAAACTGCAAAAAAAAGTGTCGTACAGATTCCTCAAACAGGGCTAAATTTATTAGCAAAAAACACATTGTTTAGTGGACTAAAGAACGCATCTGTAAGTACAAAGCTGCTGTTCACGTACTTTTATGCATATCTATGCGTGTGTATGTTTACTGGTGGGAGTCTATGTGACTTTATGATAGGCTGTCTGCTTTATTATTTTGCATGCTTCTGGAAATATGCATATAATATTGAATTACATCATATGGTGTATGACTTTGTATGAAAAGGGGAAATCCTATAATAAAGAAATTGAAAGCAAATCATATATTAATTCTTCAGGCATGTATGTCAAGTTTAATCATAAAATCTTAACACATGAACTACCGGATTGTCCCTTTATGTATTAGTTTTTTGCCAGTTGACTATGTAATGAAAGCAAAAACAAAACTGAAATAGAAGAAAATCCTTCGTTTTTATATTATACATTCTCGAGATACTCTTTCCAACATCTGCATATCTAAGTAGCCGTTTCTGGTTTACTGCTGGCATCCTGCCTCGCTCATTAAACTATTGGCCTTTATTTGGAATTCTAAAGTCTAGCTTTGAAAAAAATAGCATGTGTGCTCAAAGTTTATGGCATCCTGCCTGCTTCTTCCGTTCTCCACGCTATCCTGTCATCACCCGCCCTTGTCCTAATCGTCACCAAGGATAAAGGTAAACAATGTCATTTAAAATTGAAGAGAGAAAGAGATCTATCTATCTACCTATCTGTGTGTGTGTGTGAGCAGCAGCTTGTGACACACACACGTATAAATCAATGAAAAGCAGCCAACCAATTGAAATTTTAACTCTTTTCAGTGCGAAAGGTTTCTTTAGATATGTTAAAATAATTCTGCCATCCATCTTCTGCGATCTTGGGTTTTTCCGAACTTGGCAGCTTGTAATAAGAAGTTGAACAAAGATGGCGAAGAGGGGCTTTCGGCGGCATTTGCATTTTATGGCACCTATTTCTATGCCATACTGAGCTATTCTACATAGAGATGAGAGGGTCTTTGAGGCGCCTCTGCTGTATTTGCATTTGGTAAAACAGCCTTAATGATGTGTTGAGTGGCGCCCCCCTGCCATTTTTTGAAGCCGCCGTGTGGGGGCCTGCTAAGTGTATGGGGGTGGGGGATCAGCGTACATAATTTATGGTGTCTAAAGCCATCCTTTCCTGAGACACAGTCACACAGCCCCAGAGACAGAGGATGTTTATTTCAAGGAAGTCCAGCGGCCTGCGCGTCTGGGCAGCATTTGGTAAAACAAAGTACAAATGTTTTGAACCATTTACATATTCCGAAGCATTTAATCCATCGTGCAAGTCTCTCATTGCACGCGGATGGAATGTTTGTCTACTGCGTGTATTTTTGGCATCAACAGATGCAGGGAGGATGACGCTCTGTGAAAGGGTGGAGCGTGGGACCCATGGTGTAGGTGTTTGTTAAGTAATGGTTTGGCTGAGATAACATTGTAAAGGCTGAAGCATGGATAGTTAAAAACAGGTGAAATAACAAAACGTGAACAATGCGCATATAGTAGTTGCTGCAACAAAATCTACAAAACCAGTATCTACTCTACAAGAAGAGACCGCTCTGAGTGCTGTCTCCACGCTCCGCATTTGTGGCTGCTGCTAAAGTGGCATCTACTGACGCGAGTCGCACAGAACAAAAGAAAGGCGCGTGGTCGTCATTAAGAAAGTTAAAGCGCTTCATGGCGTGCGGCCCAAAAAAACAAGCGTTTCTATTCAGATGGAGATCTTTTGCTAGCGTGCAGTCACGGGGGTGGGCTCCTCATTCTTTGAATAAGCTACTCACTTGCCAAACTCCTGGTGTGTAGGTCCTTATTACATTTTGGAGACAGGGAGGTACTTCCTAAGCTGCTGTCTCAAACTGCCTTGAGCTGCCCCTGCTTTTCGTGAGGCGATATTGCTAAATGGGAGGGGATCGGACTTCCCACTTGACGCTTTCTTTGTCAAGATACCGGCTGTTGCGTGGTCGCCAATTATTAAGCACTCATTGCCAAGTCAGGTTGAGGCTTGTGCTGTGTAAATAGCTAATGTGTTAGCGCTAGTCAACATTATGCTAATATTTCTTGCCGGCAGGGGTGGTAAGCACCATATAAATACCGTTTCCAATGGCCACTAGATGTCCCCAGAGCACTATCTTGTTCCGTCAGTACCGTCCCAAGTCAAAGTATGGACGGGCAGCTGTGTGTCCGAAGGCTTTCCTGAGGGGCTATGGAGGCGGATTGAGGTAGCAACACACACTCGTTAAAGTACAGGGCAGACTGGAAAGAGGTGAGGTGAGGGGTATGCTGGTAAGAGAGAGAGGGCGACCACGCGCGAGAGAAGCAATTAACGGGGCGCGGCGAGTGCAGCGTTTACCTTGCGGGAGCGAGCGCGATAATTGCTAACAGATGGCGCCGCTCGCTCCCGCAAGGGAATCGCCAAATGTGCACGAGTGGCAATTGAAACCAATGCAAAACATGCACGAGTTTCAAGCAAAGTCCTGAGCGATGGCTAAAGGTCCCCTCCTAATCAGCGCTTGCGCGCTGCTAGGCGAGACCTAAAAAGGGGGAGAGGAAGGCGAAAGAAGTAACATGCATTTGCAATGCAATAGGTCTCGCATTATTAAAGTTTGAGCTATTGGTGTTGCATTTGCAAGAGTTTGAGCTATTGCCATTGTAAACGACAATGCCTTTTATTTATGTGTTTCGAAAAGCTGTATGCGGTGCATAAACACGCCCTTTGTACTTATAGTCCTTGCTTACGAAAAAGAAGGCTGGCAGTAAAAGAGGCATAGTTACTGCCAGCGTTGCTTCTCGTAAGCAACGACTGCAAGTACAAAGTGCCTGTTTACGCACCGCTTGCAGGTTTGTAAAATACAGAAATAAAAGGCATTGGTATTTACAATGCCAATAGCTCAAACTCGCGACACCTATTGCATAGCAAATGCTCGTTTTCTTATTGCGTAGTAGAACCACTCTTTGCGGAAAACAACAATTATGCCATGCCAGATAGTCTTACAGGCATTCACAGATATACAAACCTACAATAAGTTTCCTATATTGAGGTTTTGGAATGTTCCGTTTTTTTAAAGCACAATAAAGATGGGGGGCTGTTGGTGGGGGTTGAGAGGTAACTCCCACCTTTAACTTGTGAGGGCCTGAGCCTGGTGAGGTAGCCTGTCTGCTTTGTTTCACAGTTCTACCAAGGTTTTAGGAACTGTAAGATTCTTATCAACAACAGCAAGTGATGGATGATCTGTGGCTCAAAACCTAATCCCAAGTAGTAATTGTAATAATTCATTATTATTATTTAGACCGGACTAAATATTGATAATGAATTATTACAATTACTACTTGGGATTCCGCTTTGGTTTGCCCACAGATGAGTGCAAACATCCTTTTGTGTGAATATTAATCCAAAATGAGGGATGAATGCTAGCAACTAAAAAACAAAAGTGTCTGTCCATCCCCTATTTCTCCTTGCTATTTTTCCAGATGTGGTCTGGATGAGATGCCCACAGATTTGCCCGAGCAGCCGGGAGTGCACATCTGTTTGGTGGGAAGGGATAGCAAAAGATGGTGAGGGCGAGGAAGGAAGTAGGGGGAAAAGTAAGAGTAAAAAGGATAGAGAAGGTTGGGAAGGGATAGCAAAAGATGGTGAGGGGAAGGAAGGAAGTAGGGGGCAAGGCAAGAGTAAAGGTCTCGCATTTACGCAAGTTTAAGGTATTGGCATTATAAATGACAATGCCTTTTATTTATGCTTTAAAAACGAAATAAAAAATAAAAGGCATTGTTATTTGCAATGTCAATAGCTCAAACTCGCGTAAATGCGAGACCTATTGCATTGCAAATGCTTGTTTCAACTGTAGGCAGCATTAGAGCTTTATTTTTGGGTACTTTGCGGTGTTTTAAACGAACACTACACGAATGCTCTTATTGCAAGCGCCACAGTAACTGTTAAACTGTACACAAACTTTCTTTTTCACAATTTCGAGATGACAGATTTTCTTCAAATTAAGCTTCCAATACCAGTTTTTGCACGTGCAGGTCTGTCCTGTTAAAAATTTGAAGAATTTGAACTGACCAGACGGTGTGGAAATAGAAATATCGGCCCTGATGTATCAAAGGATTGTACCCATTCTGTGTCTATAGGGAAATGTGTTAGCACATATGAGTCACTGCTTGGTAATACCAGTCACATGGCCATTTCTCTATGTTATTCCCCATTTCCATTGGGAAAACATAGAAATGGGTGCAAGAATTGCCTGGAGAAATAAAGTCATCATGCAGTAAGGGTATTTCTTCTAGGTGGGGATTTTAACAGATTCTAGCAGCACACTTGTAATATGGGGGCTCCCAAGTCTCAAGCCCTCTATAGCAGGCCCTAGAGGAGCAGGGTCACCATCCAGGTCATCACAGACACTGTTACCAGCCCTGGACTCTCAACCTTAGACATCAGTGCTATCAGGTTAGTCTAACCTGCTCAACTGAAGCAAACCAAGACTACAACACCTAGAATGCTTTAGGTTAACCATGAAAGCTGTGGACAGGAAACAGTCGTTGGTGAAATATATGGAGCTGCACGCCGGACTGACGGGTGCTGCTGCTGAAATATCGGGTTTAAAAGAAGTGGGATTTTTTGCTGCTATGAGCCTTTCTGGCGCAGGCACTTACTGCCTATTCTTAAAGCTTATTGGTTTTGCCAATACAAACCGGCATTTTATTTTCTCTGAATGAGATATGAGCAGGCTGTTTGTTTGCCATTCCGTTGGAGGATATTTAAAAAGTGCCCTGCGCTGGTGCAACGTAATGAATTTTTAGACTCCTTTTTAGCGTAACCTGTTTTCTGATGGTTAGGATATGTTATGCTTGTGTATAGCTGTATATGGATTTTTAATGATTTTATGACGCGTCTTATTACTGCTGTACTTTTATGATTATTGTTGAATAATCGAATAGAGATATGATGATGAAGGTATTCGTCAGATTCACTACTGCAACAATATCTATTTTCTTTCTTTATTTGAAGTTGTACATAGTCAGTACTTTAAGCAGTCCTGAGTACCTGCACTTCTTCAATTTGAAATGGAGTTCCTGCACTTGTCAGCACTGCAGGAATACAGTTAATGGGAGATACTCTTCAGGAGTACACAGGTATAGTGAGTACCTGCACTTCTATATTTCCATGTGACCCACTGTATATAGTACACACCACATTCGAGTGACACCAGAGCCTTTTTTCAGGTTGCCAGAATGAAAAACACACTATAGACACAGCACACCTTGTTATGAATCGATATTAGGAGATAACATTGTGCGAGTGTACATAAAGACAGCATATACACTAGCGCGAGGGCACAGCTATGCAAGAGACGGGTGTAACTCGTCATAAAAGTCAGGACTGTAGCCATTAGACGCAGCATAGTAAAACTTGCGCTCACTGGCAGAAATGTTAAGATAACCCCATGACTGCAGTCAGAGAGCCTGAAAAGATTTCACCACGGGGGGTCGGGGCACATGAAGGGGGTCCAAGAGGGAAGCTGGCAAGCCAGGTTTTCAGGATAACCGCTGCATGTGAATTTGTGTCGTGTGATATGCTGAACATCTGGCACGGACCCAGCCCTCCTGGACCAACGCTGGACTCCATGACAGTTATAAGAGAGATGAAGTAATGGCGGTGGGCGCGCGCACATGGCTTTGCAGCTGCGCCCTTGACCCCAGCTTCACTTCTGGAGAAACAAAAAGACCCACTGACATCCCGAGCGTCTAGAGACTCTTGGGTAGCGAGCGCTAATCAATCAGTCAATAAAACCTCCCCATCATTACTGCAGAGGACCTGGTGTTAATTTTAAACATCCTGGAACAATCATGAACACATCATCTCCTGTAATGAGGTGTGGTAAGGTAAGGAGTACTTTATTTAGACAATCAAGTCCACTAAAGTGCAAAGTGCAAGTGAAAGGTACACCAAGAGAAAGTCAGCAAGACAATACACAAATGTAGCCAAGTTTGTTAAAATGTAAAAAGCATATAATTTTAGAAAGGTGTCTTTAAAAATGTACTCTTTAATGGTTAACTGCAGCACCTTTAAAAGTGATGGTATTAATATCATAACATGATGGTCACGCAATAGCGTGATCTCCTTTAATGAGTTACAGCCCACTGACTCTGGAATACGTTTGGTTAGGAAAAGCATGTAATATTCTGCAAACCTCCACAGTGGCTGCCTGTCACGCACGACACCTTTAGCCCGACTTGTGTTTTTTTTTTTTTTTGTACTTACAGCACTTTGCATTCTGGAACTTTTAGGTGTGCTTCTAGGTATAATCTTCATGCAAAAGAAGAATGCAAAGACTGAATAGATAGGCATGGGGTGGAGAAGACAGATTATGTACTGAATGACAGCCGCAGGGAATGAGATCAGATCAAAACAGTATACACATTTGTCTAAGTGAAGTATAGAACCCTCTTTAGAAAGTGAAGTTAACATCTACTCGGAGTGCAGGGTGGTTTCCACTTGTGAACGTGTGTACCCATGTCTTAACGTCACGTACGACAGTGTGTTCCAGGTTTGCAGCACAGGCGGAGGATAAGAGTGAACCGGGGTAATGCGAGATTAGAATGCGTACTGTTGTTGAAGTCATCAAAGGTGATAGTGTACAAGAGAAAAGCAGTGGCACCATTATTTGACTGGCAAGTTTGGATTTATTTGGCATATGGTGAAGGGGATTGACGAGTGGAGAAGATGGGCGAAGTGACGGCGTAAATGCATATAATGAAATTATAACAAGGCCCAACTGCCATGAAAGTGGATGGGAACGGGAGGAGTGCTTGTAAGAAGCGGTCGTCAGGCGTATTTTGTTTTAAAGCGCTAACTGAAACCACTACCACAGCTCAAGCCCCGCTTGACTCTCGCTGTGACCCAGAGCCTCTACTCTCTGCTCCCATGCACTCCTGCCCCAATTGTGTAGCCGAGGTCCTTGGCAGTGCACACAGCTTCAGACTCCCTACCCTCACTGAGTACATGAGCTTCTGCTCACAGCACAGCACAGCTCACCTCACACCACACCACACTGTAACCCGAGCACCTGGCTCACAGCTCCAGTTAACCTTTCCTACGCTCACAGTGTGGTGTACAGGAGCACCAGCTCCCTTCTCCGCACTGTGTACCTAAACTCCTACTCCGAGCTATAATCTCCTCCCTACCCGCTGTACACCCAAGTTCATGCTACCATCTCTAATGTTCCTCTCCCACTTACCATGTACGCGAGCCCCTACTTACTGCGTCAGTACCCTCAATGTGAATCCGTGCTCCTGCTCACGAGCTCCTGAACCTCTTCCCTACCCTCCCCGAGTAGAGTACCGGAGCACACTGCCCCAGTCCTCTCCTACCCTCCATGTGCACACCAAAGCTCCCGCTACAAACAGAGCTCCCGCGGCTTGCTATTCACAAAGTCAGCCTCCTCCCTCTGCCCGCGGCTGTCAGTGGACCCTCCCCCGCACTCACCTGGAGTTGGTGTCCAGGCCTGGATCCAGCATGTCCATGGGGGTGGGGATGGGGCGGTGGCAATTTCTGGAAGGGGAGAGCGGGAGGGCGCTGGGCCCGCCGCGGTCGGGCGCCTCTTATTTCCTGGTTGCCGTCAGGCTGTTGTAGTCACGCGGGCGGCAGGCGGGCCTCCCTCTCCCTCCTCGGGCCGCAGGGACTTGGGGTATCGGCGCTGCTGATCACGGGGACAAACATTCGGGTCATGTGAGGGAGAGGATTGCCTTCCCCCACCTCCGGCCGGGGAGTCAAGGAGAACACGTGAGGAGGGAGAGCGAGACGGGAGAGAAGGAGCGCGCGACCTGGCGGGGGCGCTGGGCCAGCCTTCGGAAGGGAAGAACGGTAGCGGTGCGAGTGCACTGGCGATTGCAAAGGAGGGGGCACGAGACACCTGCGAGAGAGGAGGGAGGGGAAACCAGTGGTGCGCGCGCACCACAGAGGAGCGGGAGGAGGGCACACGGCAGTGGCAGCGGCCAGCGAGGCGAACGAGCGCTACTGCGCGTTCTGGCCACCGTCAGGAATGGGAGGAGCGAAGGCGGGACATGCGCCCGCCTTTGCCCAATCGCGTGCCGTTTTTTTTTTTAAAAACGCACACTACAGCCAATGTGGGCTTCTGAAAACAAAACCACACGCCCGAGCGTGTGGGTCGTTTTCAGAAGCCCTTTCTAAAGGTCTCGCGCTGCGCGAGCAGTGCTGCGCACTGCAACGCTAGGCGCGAGACCTAAAAAACGAGGCAAAGGCAGGAAAAGCACTCAGAAAAACGGGGGGAAAGGAAGGAGAAAGCAGTATAAAATTTGGGAAAAATAGGAAAAGCACTCAGGAAAAACATGGGGAAAGGAAGGAGAAAGCAGTAAAAAACGGGGCAAAAGCAGGAAAAGCACTTAGAAAAACGGGGGGAAAGCAAGGAGAAAGCAGTATAAAATGAGGCAAAAGCAGGAAAAGCACTCAGGAAAAACATGGGAAAAAGAAGGAGAAAACAGTAAAAAACAAGCATTTACAATGCAATAGGTCTCGCAGTGACATTGTTTAAAGCTTTTAGCATTGTAAATGATATTGTTTATTATATTGTTTTTTTTCTAAAAAGTATACAGTATATATTATCAATTATGCACCATTAGACTGGAGATGACACCCATCACTACTGTGCAATGTGTCAATTATGCCCCTTTTGCTATTTTTATGTTTAAAGCAGGCTTCTAGTATTTAGCCAAGTGTGTATAATAAGGCATGCCAGTGTATTTGCCCAGAAACTTCATTAAATTTTTGGTAGGCACGGAGGATTAAGTGATTTGCCCAGAAACTTTATTTAATTTTTGTTAGGCACAGAGGATTAAGTGATTTGCCCAGAAATACAGGATATGAAGCCCACGCTAAGACCGAAACCTGCTTCTTTAGCTCCAAATTTGGCAGCTGTAGCCATTACGCCACAACCTCTAGGTGGGGGGTCCTTTTATTTAAAAACGAAATATGAGCCACACAACACGTTTTTAGAAAGCCCCTGTGCACAAGCACGCCTGGGTTTATGTCCCCTGCCATACAGGACAGGAGCTGGCTGTTTTATTTCTCCAACGGTTTTTGTGTGCTAACTGCTCCAGGCTGAGGCGATTCTGTGCTACAGTTGCTTTTTCTTTTGATTTCCAGCCCACAAAGCTTTTGGGCCTCGGAGCTGATACGGTTATACTCTTATTTGAGCGTTTTTGAAACGTGTTGGGCATATTCCTGAAGTACAGCCAGTCATTAAGCAGGGCCGCTAAAGTTGAAATAATCATTTATGGCAAAAATCCCCCGATGCACAGCCCCACAGTCTGCCGGAATACCCCTGTCCTCCCCGTGATGAACTGAATGTTAATATTAATATGTACACGTTTTAAATTAACACAATCATGCGATATTAAAAAACAAGGCGAGCTATTTCAAGAAACGAAGTATATTTGGGAAACAGCTTTTATAGCACTAGATTGCACAACTGATAAAAAAAATATGCGTAACACTAAAAGTATGTTGTCGACAAGAAAACACATCAAAGTATTGGTGCACCTGTATATGTGCTTGGGAAACTGCGTGAGCTAGTATTAAAACACATGGCAAAAGGGAGGGAAGGAGAGGGGAAGAAGGCCTAAGTTAATGCGATAACTTGTGTACTTTTGGAAAGTGATCAGTAGTAGCACGGGGACAATAACATGCATTTTGCCACTGTAGTTTAAAAAAAAAAAAAAAAAAAAAACAGACTGCCTGTGTGAGAGCAGAAAACAACACCTTAAACACGCGATTTGGTGTCTGGTTTATAAGAATATCTGGTTAACAAAAAATGGCCACACAGATTACATAATAAAAACAAGCCCGGGTAAGAGGGGCCGAGCAGAGGCCGGGGAGCAGGGGCTCAGCTTCTGGGTGAATGAAGGACAGTCTGCAGCCGGCGTGAGTAAGGAGGGCGGGGCAGAGACGAGCTGTGCATGCCAGACATACTGCACCCACCTGGATAAACTGAATGGTGAGCGCAGACTTGCCTACGCCGCCGCCTCCTACCACCACCAGCCGGTACTTCTCCTGCACCAAGCCATTCTTCCAGCCCGCCATGGAGAAGGGGAGGCGGCCTGGTGCTGCCGCAGGGTCCGCAGTGCAGGGGGATAGAGGAACGATTCCTGAAGCTGAAAAAGACGCCGTGAGCGTGCACCTCGGCTGTCCAGGCGCACGGTGAAAGAGACGCCGTGAGCGTGCACATGGGCTGTCCGGGCGCTATCTGGAAGAGACGGCATGAGCGTGCACATCGGCTGTCTGAAAGAGACGCCGTGAGCGTGCACATCTCCTGACCAAGTCGACGACAAACAAGCTGTCCACACGTGTTCACGTAAGCGCGGCGCGCACAGACAGGAGATGTTCACGCGTATGGTGCGAGCAGGAGTTGTGAGAACGCCGCGAGCCGTAGGCGTGCACATCTCTTGTCTTGCCATACGCGTGCACATGTCCTGTCCCGCATCGCTAAGAAAGTCGACAACAATAGATCTCGCTTAGCGAGCAGCGCATGGCGCTGCATCGCTAGGCGAGACCTAAAAATGGGGCAAAAGCAGGACAAGCACTCAGAAAAACATGGGGAAAGGAAAGAGAAAGCAGTATAAAACGGGGCAAAGGCAGGAAAAGCACTCAGAAAAACATGGGGAAAGGAAGGAGAAAGCAGTAAAAAACGGGGCAAAAGCATGAAAAGCAGTCAGAAAAACATGGGGAAAGGAAGGAGAAAGCAGTATAAAATGAGGCAAAAGCAGGACAAGCACTCAGAAAAACATGGGGAAAGGAAGGAGAAAGCAGTAAAAAACGGGGCAAAAGCAGGACAAGCACTCAGAAAAACATGGGGAAAGGAAGGAGAAAGCAGTAAAAAACGGGGCAAAAGCAGGACAAGCACTCAGAAAAACATGGGGAAAGGAAGGAGAAAGCAGTAAAAAAAGGGGCAAAAGCAGGACAAGCACTCAGAAAAACATGGGGAAAGGAAGGAGAAATCAGTATAAAACGAGGCAAAAGCAGGACAAGCACTCAGAAAAACATGGGGAAAGGAAGGAGAAAGCAGTAAAAAACAGGACAAAAGCAGGACAAGCACTCAGAAAAACATGGGGAAAGGAAGGAGAAAGCAGTAAAAAACGGGGCAAAAGCAGGACAAGCACTCAGAAAAACATGGGGAAAGGAAGGAGAAATCAGTATAAAACGAGGCAAAAGCAGGACAAGCACTCAGAAAAACATGGGGAAAGGAAGGAGAAAGGAGTAAAAAACAGGACAAAAGCAGGACAAGCACTCAGAAAAACATGGGGAAAGGAAGGAGAAAGCAGTAAAAAACGGGGCAAAAGCAGGACAAGCACTCAGAAAAACATGGGGAAAGGAAGGAGAAAGCAGTAAAAAACGGGGCAAAAGCAGGACAAGCACTCAGAAAAACATGGGGAAAGGAAGGAGAAAGCAGTATAAAATGAGGCAAAAGCAGGAAAGGACTCAGAAAAACGGGGGGAAAGGAAGGAGAAAGAAGTATAAAATGAGACAAAAGCACTCAGAAAAACGAAAAAAGGAAGCAGAAAGCAGTGAATAACGAGGCAAAAGTAGAAAAAGCACACAGAAAATCAGGGGGGAGGAGGAAGGAGAAGGCATTAAAAACGAGGCAAAAGCCGGAAAAGCACTTAGAAAAATGGAGGGAAAGGAAGCAGAAAGCAGTAAAAAACGAGGCAAAAGCAGAAAAAGCACTCAGAAAACAGCGAAAGCAGTAAAAAACGAGGCAACACAGGAAAAGCACTCAGAAAATGGGGGGAAGAAAGGAGAAAGAAGTAAAAAACGAGGCAAAAGCAGGAGAAAGCACCCAGAAAAACGGGGAGGAAGCAGGGTGGTGCAGCAGCACTGGAGATCTGGGCCTGGAGTTCTTTACTTTTTCAGGCCTAAAACTCTTTATGAGATCTGATTTAAATCTCCAACAGTATTTAGCTAAATTTGAATTTAGATCCAGAAATTTCTAAAAACGCCAAAATTCTCACTAACAACACCACAACAAGACCATCAATTTTTCAGTCTATATTTTGGAAATACTATGGGGGGAACTCGCCACGGTCAGGGTTCTAACTCTAGGGATCCAATAAAGCAAGGCATTATGGTTCCCACTGAAGAGTTCAGGAAAAGATAGTCTTTATAAATATGAAGTTTCTTCACTCCAGAGTTGTGTCACCTTCTTCCAGCTGTGCCTTCTGAGTGCTCTAGCAAACCAACAATGTGCCTTTTCCCGAGCAGTGCCTTCCAAGGGCAATAGGAAACAAGCAGAGTGATCTTCCTCCAGTTGTGCATTCTTAGTGCTGTATAACCCCAGTAGTGTGACCTCTGACTGGGACTTGTCAGCTTTGGGACCAGCAGTGTTACCTTCCTCCAGCTGTGACTCCCCAGTGCTATACAACTCCAACAGTGTGAACTTTCTCCAGCTGTTTCTTCTCAGTGCTATAGGAGACCACCAGCTTACCAAGATTTTACAGTCGGCTTAAAACCTGCCCATTGCTTACCAATGGCTTCTCTGATCAGAACAAACAGCACATAGTACCAGAGGCCTTCATTCAAGCAGGGTGGGCCTTTTCCATGACATTCCAATGCACAAGGCCCTAAAGCAATTCACTGTAAACTTTTAAGTTGGTGCAAACAAGTTTAGGTAGTTGAAGAGCAAAACAAAAGTGGCAATAAATGCCATGCTAGAAGTCTCCATCTTGTCATTTAATGAATGTCTTGCTTGGTCAAGTCACTTTAATTCTACTAGTCAAACTTTATTAAAGTGCCCCAATCCCATCAACAGGAGAATATCTTTGAGTTTGTTGTGTTTGCCTCCTGATTTTGTATTTTGGTTGGAATATTTGTTCTTCAGTAACAATGCTGACAGGGCCGTAACTTCCATTGGTGTAGCAGGTGCATGTTCCACTTCCAGAATGTTAAATATTTCTGTGACACTGAAAACAACAACTAGACAGAGCATCCGGAGAGGGCGGAGCGAGTAGGCGCACGGCGGCAAAAGTGAAAGCAGCTGCAGCGTCCACACGCTTTCTGTGTGCCTGCGAGCGATGCGCTGAGCGCATGACGAGAGAGGTAAGCCAGATGGCGCCTCTGCTCGTAACTGTGCGCGTAACCGCACGCTCGAGGCCACACAGAAAGCGTGTGGTCTGATTTTTGAATGCCCACTCACTAAAAGTCTCGCCAGAGCAGCGCATGCGCTGGCTCAGGCGAGACCTAAAAAGAGTTCTCTAAAGTGAGCCATCGTGGGAGAATAAAAGCCAGTCAGAGAGGTGGTAAACAGGCTGTGCTCCACAGGAGGCATTCACGCAAGCTGGACAGCCTAAAACAAATAAAACCAGTAAAATAGAAAGCAAACAAATGTGAGTGACAAAAAGCAAAGCCGATGGTAAGCAATGGGTGGAATGCATTTTTAGAGAAGCTTTCAGCATGTCCCTAATATGTGTTTGTAACAAGGTAGCTGCGCTGTTTGATAGGCTTCATTCTTATAAAAGGGAGATGTTAAGGAGCATTCTTGATCTAAGGTTCTTCCTTTGGGTGCGGAGCCTAAATTTGTAACGTATAAAAATTGGTGCAGTACTATATATTGGCCAATGCGCGATGCACAGCGCTTTGAAACAGATTCTTCCTGTAGCAGGTAGCCAGTGCAATGCTTTGAGGACAGAAGAGATGTGGTTGTGTCAGTTATGGGTAAGGACTTGTGCGGCAGCAGCATTCTGAATTCACTGACCTTTGTTCATAAAACTCTTTCTAAGCCTGATCTAGAGGGCCCAGGAACACTCAAGACATGACAGCAAAATGATGTGGAGAACTTGAGCATATAGGGTAACCCATGTGAGGAAAGATATGCTGTCATTTTCTCGTGGAATTGAAAGCATGCTTTCCTGACTTTGTAATGATAGTTTGGAGTCCATAATCAAGACCAAGGGCCTGATTATGACTTTGGTGGTGCTGCGCAAGCTTTGCGCCGGCACAGCACCGCCAAAGCTGTGCATGGTACACCCGCCAGATTAAGAGTACAACTCATGTCTGGCTGGCTTTTCTTTTGACGTTCCCACGGCAGTGCCCTGAAAACGGGCCCTGCAATGGGAACGCAAAAGAAGTTCCAGAACAGCATGGACTGTGAAGTCCATGCCGTGCTGGAACTTGGGGTGCATGCAAACAGAGGGCACATGTTGTGCCCCCCTGAATGCATCCCCATGGCGGCGGGAGTATGGGGGCCCTGTAGGTCCCCCTATGTTTCCCCACCGCCAGCCTTTTCATGGCGGACTCACTGCCATGAAAAGGCTGACAGTGGGGAAACTCGAAATATATTCGGCGGACTGTGGCAGTCCCACCTTGCTCATTGAATACCCCTGTCTGCTTCGCCTCGCCAGGGAACGGCGGTTCCCTGATGCAGCCGGCGCACCAGGCTGCATTGGAATAGGGAGGCTGCAGGTTCGCCACCGCGAGTCTGGTGGTCAAAGACAGCCAGACTCGTAATCGGCCCCTAAATTCTTTACTTTTGTCTATGTGGTTGAGGATATGCATTACATAGTCCACAAGTAATTATCTCAGTTTTCAGGGGTTTGGTTTGGGTGATTTTGTAGCATTCAAGAGTACAGTGCCTATAGGCTTTTAGAGAAAACTAGTTTCCCTAGATCTGTCAATATTTTTAGTTTTAGAGTAAACTGGGTATTACCATCTTAGGGCCCGATTACGATGTCGGACGGACCTGAGTCCGTCCGACATCGTCTGGGAAGTGGGACCGAACGACCTCCTGTCGTCGGTCCCAACCCAGCAATTAGGATGCGACCGAACAGTGTTCGGACACATTCCTATACTTTACAATGGGAGCATGCATTCCGAACAGAATGCATGCTCTCATTGTAAAGAGCAGAGGTGCAGTTCATCCCTGCACCCCGTGGCAGGCACCTCAAGGTGCCTACCACCGGGTGCAGGGATCAACAGGGGGGCATCATAAGTGCCCCCCAGGCTGCCATTCGGCGGCCTTGCACCCATGGGAGCCCTGCTGGGGGCCCCCAAAGTCAGATTCCCACAACCTTTCTGTGTCGGAAAGGCCGGCACAGAAAGGCTGTGAAAATCTGCCATCTTAATCACTCGGCCGGAAAGAGACGGCCGAGGGATTACTGAAGGCTTTCCAAATGAGGCTATTTGGAAATTTGATTCGGATTCCCTTCCAACCGACCCCATCAAAATGGGTTGGTCAGAAAGGGATCCATACAGTTGATTACGATGCGGTCTGAACGGCTCCGACCGACGGTCGGAGCCTTTTCAGACCGCATCGTAATCGGCCCCTTATTTGTAACAGGTAAGCTTACAAGTGTTGATAAGCTTAGGAAATGGAGACAGGTATGCATTGAGGAGAAGAGGGGTGATCGGTAAGCCTTGGGGACACCTACATTTTGCAAGATTGGTGGTGAGAGGAATAGAGGTAAGTACACAATTTGTTTTCTGCCTGTGAGGTAGGACTTAATCCATATTAGGGTTGTGCCTTAAATTCCTCCATCACCTAGGGGCCGATTCCGATCTCGGCCGGTAGGGCACCGAATCGGATTCGGCTTTACCGGATCCGATTCGGACGCCCTGTTTCCGACCGATTCGAACACCCGTCCGCGCGAGTAAGTACGATGCGAGCGTACGCGAAATCCCCGACCGACTCGTTCCCGGCTCCGAACCGCTCCGACCGACTCGTACGGACTCGACTCGCACCACGTAATGGAGACATTCCCCGACCGGGTAAGTACGATGCGCGCCTCGAACAGTCCGACCGACTCGCGCTGTCCGGCTCGAAAGAGCTGTCGGAGCCGGACTTCGGGGGTCCGTGTCAGACCCCCCTGTACACGTAGCCGCACGAGTCGTACACAGGGGGGACCCATGGGTCCCCCCTACACATGCATGTACGGCGCAAGTTGCACCGACGCGTACCCGCTGTAGGGGGCGCCCTTGTTTGCGATGCACCCATTGAGTCAATGGGAGCCCGTGTACGCGTCGTACGACCGGCTCCCATTAACTTCAATGGGAGTCCGACCGAATCGAGTCCGATAGCATGCGTCCGCATCGTACTCGTTCGGTCGGACTGCTAGAGTCCGGTTCGGTCGGAAATCTCTCCGAATCCGACTCGGTCGGAGAGATTTCCTGCCCGAATCGGCCCCTTAGTCTTCGGAACAGTAGTTGGTGGTCCACAGTGCCAAAAGCTTTTGAGAGATCAAAGAGGAGGAGTGCTGTGACTCCGCTGGAGTCTACCATGTTCTTCAAGGCATCCCAGATTGCAAATAATGACGATTCAGTGCCTCTTCCGTATCAATCAACTGTCTTTTTGTCAGAGAGGAGGTTGCTTGAGGAAATCTGACATCTCAACAAATAGTTTTTTTCTATTAGTTTACCTAGAAATTACCAATTATATAACTGCAGTTTGCAGTGTCCCCATGTTCAAGTCCTCATTATTTCAGGATTCTGTTGATGTAGCATGTTTTTAATTCACTCTGGAATTCACCAGTTAAAGGTAATTAAATAAAGATTGTTCTGGGCCTACCGGCGATGAAGATGGCTGCTTCTTAGAGCGGCTCCGCTGCCCTGAGCTCTTCCCCCTATAAATCCGTCCTGTAATCCGGCGTGAGACACCACGTAAAGGCGGACTTTGGGTAAATAATTTGTTTGGCTCCAGGGGTCAACTGCTACTATGAACGTGTTTTGGGGGGGTGAGGGGAGGGGGCGGTAGGGAGGCACACGTTCTCCTGACTCAATTCAAATGCGGAGGGTCGACAGGCGCTCTACTGAGTTGGGGGATGCAGGATGGTTGAATCCGCCTGGCAGGGTTGCGGGGTGAGGGGTAGTTTCTGGGGACCCGGGGGGAACGGGTGGGGGAGTTGGGCACCCCATTGGGTGCAGTTGCACTATTTTTGACCTTACGTACTCCTGAAATAGATTTAGAGAAGATTCACCACATGATAGCACAGGAAGCCTCGACACGCCTTGCGAGAAATGTGCGAGCAAGGCCTAGAGAGAAGAGCTGCTGCAAGGCTCTGCAGAGTCTTAGCATCCTCCAATATTGGTTATGGGGCGCAACGTGATCCCTGAGCTCAAGCTGATGACGTGGAATGCCACCGGCTTGGGCGACAAAATTAAAAGAGGTATAGTGCTCTGGTTTATAAAAAGACATGCACCTGATGTAATCCTCCTGCAAGAATCCCACCTACTGGATAATAAATGTAAGGCGCTTGACAGAGGGGGGTATAAGATGGAGAGCCATGTGGGATTCACCGCTAGCTCCAGAGGCACCGGAATACTCCTCAAGAAACAATTCCCACTCATAGTCGAACAGACTTGGTCAGATAAACTGGGAAGGTATACGGCCCTCTCAAGGAAATGGGAGGGGGAGACACTCAATGTAGCTTCAGTATATGTACCGCCAGCGCTGGCAGTCTCGACCCTTCCTGACCTTGGGAAACTACTGCTAGAACTACCGACGGACACCTCATCATTGGAGAGGATTTCAATATGGCTGTGGACGACACACTTGATAGGCACTCCGTGAGGAAATACCATGGAGACCAGACACAGTTAGCTGACTTCCTTAGAGCACTCAGTTTGGCCGACATTTGGAGAGCCCGAAATCCGAGGAACCGAGAATATACATTCCACTCCAGTGTACATAATAGTCGTTCTAGGATAGACCTCTTAATCACGCCCGCTGACCAGATTTCGGACTTCAGTGAGGCTAGGATTCTCCCTAGAGGTATATCCGACCACTCTCCAGTCTGGGCTAAATACTCAGTAGGGAAGCCAAGACCTAGGAACATAATAGCGTTGAATGCGTACTATCTGAAATTTCCCCAAATCAGAGAAGATCTTAGCAAAACAACTGTAAGATATTTAGAAGAAAACGAGTCCTCGGTGGCGTCAACAATGACGCTCTGGGAGGCATATAAGACAGTCATCAGAGGGCAAGCACTAGCACTAATGATAGGGCACAAGAGGGAAAAAAGAAAGGAGATTGAGGAAGTGGAAAAGTCTATCATGGAATTAGAACTGCAAGTAGTCAGACTGGATAATGAGGAATCAAAACACTTACTGAGCCTAAAGCACCAAGAATACAAAGACTTGACGGTAAATGCTGCTGGAGCTTCCCTCGAGGAAACGAGGTACCGTGTTTATGAGCATGGAGATAAAGCGGGGAGGCTTATAGCATGGCTCAACAAACAGGAGAGAGCCAATAGTTGGGTGGCCACAATACACTCGGAGGGCAGGAAAACCCTCACGGACCACCGAGATATAGCTGAGGAGTTTGCAAACTATTATGAATATGTATATAAGTCTGAGTCCTCCATTACATCCCAGGAGGCGCTTGAGCTCCTGAAAGACAGACCCCTACCACCACTCACACAAAAAGAGGTACAAACCTTAGACGGAGAACTAACCACTGAAGAATTGCAGCAGGCCCTCAGGGAGGTCAAGTCGGTGAAGGCGCTGGGGCCTAATGGGATACCAGTCGAACTCTATAAAATCACGGCCAATCACACAATACCCCACCTGTTGAATATGTTCGAGGAGAGTCTAGTGGCAAGCCAATTACCCCTAGAGCAAAGACTAGCGTCAATAGTGGTAATTCATAAAGAAGGGAAACCGAGAGACCAGTGCGGGTCGTACCGACCCATCTCCCTGCTAAATGCAGAGGCAAAGATCCTGGCAAAACGTTTGGCTCGCCGATTGATTGCCGTCATTCCTAAGGTGACACATCCGGATCAATCCGGTTTCATGCTGGGCCAAAGCACAGCCCTCAACCTGCAACGCCTTCACGGTGTAATGGGTAGAGCGGGTAACGTACGAGACAACGCGGCTATACTGTCTCTCGACACGCGCATGGCCTTTGATATGATCGAGTGGCCCTTTTTACTCGCTGTGTCGGAACACATGGGGGTGGGACCGAGGTTTCGAGCCTGGGTTCGACTCTTATATACGGTGCCCTTGGCACAAGTGAAGGTGAATGGGAGGATATCACAAACGTTCCAGCTCCACCGAGGGACCATAAAGGGCTGCCCCCTGTCGCCTTTATTATTCGCGTTGGCTCTGGAGCCACTTGCGGTTTGGATCATGGGGGACCCGCTGATACGGGGCCTTCGATGGTCGGAGGATTGGGAGGATAGAATATCGTTGTACGCCGATGATATCCTCCTATATGTGGTGTCGCCCAGATCCTCGATCGCCAGAATCATAAAGGTCTTCACTACCTACCGAAGGTTCTCCGGATATACGATCAATTGGTCAAAGTCAGTGATCCTCATTTTACATGGGCAGGCACCAAAGATGCCAAAAGATTGTGAGGCCCAGGTAGTGACAGACGGGTTCTGATACCTGGGGATTTTTGTTACAGCCAACCGGGAGCTCTTCTTGCTTAAAAATCTACACCCCCCCCTTTGTCCCGACTGAAGGATGATGTACATCACTGGAGGGCGCTTCCGCTCTCCTTGCTGGGTAGGGCTACCCTTTTCAAAATGATGGCACTGCCACGCTTTCTTTACATCCTCCAAAATACTCCCTTTCCAGTGCCTGATGACTATTTCAGATCCATACAGGGCGAGATAAGTAAGTTGTTATGGGCTGGGGGGCTCCAAGAATAGCACTCAATAAACTCACGAAGGGCTGGTATGATGGGGGAATAGCTCTCCCCGACATTAGAAACTACCACCGAGCGGCGCAATAAATGGTGGTTAACCAATCAATCAATCAATCAATCACAGAATTTGTAAAGCGCGCTACTTACCCGCGAGGGTCTCAAGGCGCTGGGGAGAAAAAAGGGGGGGGGTGCTGCTACTGGTCGAACAACCAGGTCTTGAGTAGCCTCCTGAAGGTCAGCAGGTCTTGGGTCTGTCGTAGGATTAGTGGAAGGGTGTTCCAGGTCTTGGCGGCGAGGTGGGAGAAGGATCTGCTGCCGGTGGTAGTTCTTCGAATGCGAGGGACGGTGGCGAGGGAGAGGTCGGCGGAGCGGAGTTGGCGGTTGGGGACATAGAAGAGGAGTCGTCTGTTGAGGTAGGCTGGGCCAGTCTTGTGGAGTGCCTTGTGTGCGTGGATGAGGAGTTTGAAGGAGATTCTCCTGTCGACGGGGAGCCAGTGCAGGTTCCTCAGGTGGGGGGTGATGTGGCTGTGGCGTGGTACATCGAGGATCAGGCGTGCGGAGGCGTTTTGTATGCGTTGCAGTCGCTTGATGAGCTTGGCCGGGGCTCCTGCGTAGAGGGCGTTCCCATAGTCAAGTCTGCTACTGACGAGGGCCTGGGTGACTGTTCTTCTTGCGTCTGTCGGGATCCACCTGTAGATCTTGCGAAGCATGCGGAGGGTGTTGAAGCAGGAGGAGAACCAATGGGCCCACATGCCCATGACCGAACCGGCATACCAGATGGACAGGCTGAACTTGGGTCTCATAGGGTACCTACGTGCCCTATACACCCCATCGAAAAAACTTCAGCTCTTGGCACCTACGGGGCTCACAATTCAGATTTGGCACGCAACGTTGGGAGAGATGGGGTGGAAAAATAAAATCACACAAGCAACTCCATTGTGGGAATCTCAACTCCTGGAAAGCTTGAAAGAGAGACAGGGGTTTGACAAGTGGGACCTGCTGGATGTATCGACAGTGAGAGATGTGTGGAAGGGAGGGAGGATAAGACCATTCGTAGATTTACAGAAAGACTACAACTTAGCCCCCGCAGAGGCGTTTCGCTATTTACGACTCTGTCACGCTCTACAGGCATCCCTCCCGAAGGGGGTCCCTCTTCCAGAGTCATCCCTGATCGAAAACAGATTATTGGAGGAGCACATCACTAAAAAGGCGATCTCACTAACATATAAAAAACTAATAAATCATGCACCAGATAGTTTAACCCACTTAAAAGTGAAATGGGAAAAAGAAATCCCTGAGTTGCAGGACGAGGAGTGGCAGGAGGCACTGGCCTCCCCCCGGGAGGTTGCGATCAGAGCCGGGTTTCGCCTGGTGCAACTCAAAATACTTCACAGGGCCTACATTTCAAGCACCACACTGGTAAAGATGGGAAAACTAACTGAAGTTTTTTGTCGTAGGGGCTGTAGAATGGAGGGTACATTCTTCCATATAATATGGGCCTACCCCAAAATTCAAGAATACCGGTCGAAAATAATTCAATGTTTAAATGTAGTGCATAGGAGTGAGTTGATAAGTTTGGCAAAATGATGTCTCCTAAATGTGTGGGAGGCAACGGATTTGGGAAGTGGAGACCACATAGGGGTGACTCTAGCACTGATGATCGCCAAAAGAAATATAGCACGTGCTTGGAGTTCTGATGTGACTCCCTCCCTGGGAGACTGGAAGAGGGATATGGACTGGTGTATGGTGGCAGAGAAGGCGGTGTATACCAGTCGAGGATGCCGCAGCAAATGGGGTAAGGTCTGGAGTAAATGGAATGACTTTAGAGGCAAACCCTGTACGGCGCCAGAGCCTCGGAGGAGGGTGGAGGAAATGCAGGAGGGAACTGATTGAGGATGGAGTTCTGGAGGAATAACTTGCCAGTGGGACTGTAAGTAGTGTCAGGATTGTTAAGGCTGTAATCAGGAAAAGTGATTGTGTACACATTTGTGATGATTGTATCTGCGGTTAATGAAATAAAAAAAGATTATATATAAAAAAAAAAATGGAGAGCGAGAAGATGCAACGGGCTCGTTCCTCTTACCCTTCTGAACAATCATATATACCAAACGGGAGCGAGCGAGCTACCATTGAACTCTGTTGTCACGAATGTCATTCACTCATGTCACTGGGGAACCATAAGGTTTTTTTTAAAAGAACCCTCACCCACAAACCTAGTTGGTGGCATGCTTCATCATTGGGTTAAACAGAGTTTGGTGGTGGCTCATTCTTGTTGAGTATATTCAGTTAATAACACCCACAATATAATGACTCAACTTTAATAAAAATCATTGCATATCAAAAAATAAATAAAGATTGTTCTGTCACGTATGGCTTTGGAGGCAGCTTGGAGAATGTTTTGAATGTAATGTACTTGTTGACCCAGAAATGCAGATAGTTTTATTTAATTCATATGTTTCTTTTGTGGAAAGTAGACTGAAAGAGCATAGTTTTAGTTGTGTATTATTGTTTAAAGCAGTGGTTCTTAACCTTTTGACTACTGTGACTCCCCACTTAATCATTACTCGGATCCGGGGACCCCCTTTGACTCATTATTCGAATTTGGGGACCCCACTGAGTCATTATTGGAATCTGGGAATCTGATGATTGTATTTAATTCACAATCAAATATAAAAAACATTTTTTAAAGTCTAGGGGCACATGCATCAACATAAGGAATTGCGATTCCTTAATAGCGATTTTTTAGAAATCGCTATTTAGGAATCGCAATTCCTTATGCATGTAGGAATCGCTAAAAAAAATTGCGATTCCTACATATTTCTTAATTGCGAATTGCGATTCGCAATTAAGGAATAGCTTCCCATTCATTCCTATGGGCCTAGAGGCCCGTAGGAATGAATGGGAATTGCATGCGCAATTTGCGAGTACCAAATAGGTACTCGCAAATTGCGCATGCAATTTCAAGGGTGCAAGGGTGCCAAAAGGACACCCTGATGCATCCCTGAAATTGGCATGTGACCGCATGTGTGTGTGTGTGTAACATGGAACTTTGAAAAATGCACTTTAGTGCATTTTTCTAAGTTTTCGCAAATTACCATCAAAACTTTAAATTGATGGTAATTTGCGATCCCTCATTGAAAATTGCAATTTCAAATTGCATTTAGTGAATCACAATTTTCGATTCCCTAAATGCATTCGCAATTTAAGTAATCGCAAAATTTGCGATTACTTAAATTGCAAATTTGCATTTGGGTTGATGCATCCCAAATGCAAAAATACCGGTCGCAAAGAGGCACAGTCTGCGAATCTGCCCCTTCGCGACCGGTATTTAGAATGATGCATGTGCCCCAAAATCTTTTATTTGTATTTGTGAAACAGAGGGAAAAGATGCATTATCCATTGAGAATTGAGACAGTAGTATTGGTAGATACAATAGTATTGGGCAAAACAAGTGGTACAAACATTTTGAGTCAGGAAATGAAGAGTCTTTGCCCAATGAAGAGTAGGCTGAAAAAACGCTGGAGAGCAGTTGAGTGATGAAAAGTTCACAGTCGACTGAACATTGACGCAGGGTTTTACCTGTGGGAAAACTATAGGGATAATAAGTAGCCTGTGTCTCCCTGAAGATGGTGTCTAAAATACTTGTTGTAGATAATGCTATAGAAAAAAAGAAGAGTATAGTAAAACGAGAAACCTAAGGTAGTACTGATTGGGGGAAGATAAGGGCCAAGATATTAGGGTAGGAGTGGTTGGGGTTGCAGTAATAGGTTTTGGCTATGAGAGATATACGTAGGTTGCCCTGTGAGGATGGTGGGACAGGGTCCTTGATAGAGCTTCCAAGGTGGTTTTTGTGTTTGGAGAAAAGCATCCAGAGCATCCCAAATACTCTTTTGGGGGAGAGGGAATTGACCTGAAGATGAATGTTGTTGTCGGCGTTTCTAACAAGGCATAACCATGCCCACCAGGCATGGTAGGAGATATTCAAGAAATTTTTCCATTCTGACGTGATCAGTTTATTGCCTATAATTAGCATGATATAAATTAATCGGAGGTCTGGAGGTAAAGGGGTGGGATGCTCGTGGATGTAAATACTCCAAGTGCCACCATAGTAATAGCTATAGAGAAAATGATATTAGAAATCTTCTGTATTAAAGTCTGGATCTGATGCCAGAGTGGAGTAACATATTTGCAGTGTAAAATCATGTGAGATACGTCATCTATTTCAGTATTGCAGTTCCAGCAAAACTGTGAGCCAGAAAGTCCTAGTTAGTGGAGCTTGATAGGAGTCCAGTAAATGTTGTCAATAGTCCAGAATCTGGTCTGTGCAAGTGCCGGTGAGATTTTCCCTTTAAAAGGGGAACGCCATGCCTATTGCCTTGCACATGAGGGGATGGTAGTACCCGATGGGTCCTTGACGATATAGTTAAATTTTTTCACTTTGTTTCATGCCAGATGTTGTGTGGGTGAAGATAGTAGGTTAAATGTTTTAGATGCAATGTGAACTTGCTTTGTTAGTTTCTCTAGCAACATTGGGAGTTTGTGGCTTTGCGGTTTGCCTAGTATGCGAATTATTGACTTCAGTCTTAAGAACTTGTAGAAATCCATATAGGTAAGGTTATGTACATTCTGGAGCCTTTCGAAAGATTTAGGTTTGTCTGTAGAGCCCAGATCCTTTATTATATTAATACCATTGTTTGCCCAGTCTTCCCAATAGATTGTACAGTCCTCTGATTCAATGTGCTTATTGTGCCATAGGGAAGCTAGTAAAGTTTGGGGAGTTGATGAATAAGCTTTTTATCAATCTTTGAATTTCAGTGATCGTGTTATGAATTATGCTGAAAGAGTGATCCATTGGAAGAGATCTGATGTTGGATATTGTTGATAAGGTTGAGAGGGGCAGGGGGTGCAATGAGACCTACTTCAAAAGGCAGTCAAATTGGTGAGTTATTTTGTTCAGGTGCAATTCACCAAGCGCCTTGTCGAACTGAGAATGCTGATTGATATTTGGTGTAGTCCGAAAGTTTACACCACCTTTGAATTGATTTAATCTGAGTTTTTTCAAGGAAATATGAGTTTTCTTGTTTTTCCAAACAAAGTCTACGATCATCTAATCTAAGGTATCAAAGAAGGTGTGAGGGAACTTAACCGGAAGCATGCTAGTTATAAAATTCACAAGGGGAGTCAACATCATCTTGATGGTTTTGATTCTGCCCCATCAAAATATGAATTTCGGTGACCATCGTAGCAGTAGTTCTTTAATTTTCATTTATGGAGACAGTCTCCATGCGGTCTTTACCAAACCAAACACCCAGGTATTTTAGTGCATTATTTAGCAATTTTAAATTCACGGTGTTCGCAACAGATGCAGAACAGCAAACATTTAGGGGAAAGACCTCTGTCTTATCCTTGTTAAGGGAGTAGCCAGAGATCTGGGAGTGGCACTGAATCACCTCCATTATTTATGGAAGAGTAGTGTCAGCTTGTTCTGTAAAAAGTGGAACATCATCCGCATAAGCAGCGGCTTTTAGGTTTCCAGAGGGGAAGGAATCCCCGGTATGTTAATAGTTTGCCTAATTGATCACTCTGTCAGGCTTGTACAGGTGTTCATAAAATTCTCAAAAAGGTCCCTAGTATGTCTTTAGGTGCTGTCAAGATATGGCCTTGTTTGTTTTTATTCATCGGAATAGTGTTTGTGTTATTGTTAAATTTATGGAAGTTCAACAAAGCAAGACCTGATTTGTATGTTTTTGCACAGATGTTTTGCTTTCTTGAAAGAAACTCATTTCTGGGTGTTTTGACTTAGGGCCTGATTATGGGTTTGGTGGTGTGGGAGCGGGGAGGCACACCATCGCCTCACTCCCACACAGCCAAACCTCAACGCTGCCCATCCACCAGATTACGAGTTTTCTCGTGGTCTGGTGGGCGGTCCTTTGGCGTTCCCATGATGGTGCCTATTAAAAACGCACCGTAATGGGAACGCCAAAGCCTGTTACTGCATGGCATGGACTGTGCAATCCATGCCGTGCAGGCAATGTGGGTGCATGCAGACAGGGGTGCACACCATGTGCCCCCCTACATGCATTCTCAGGCCATGAGGGAACAGGGGGCCCTGTAGGGCCCCCTTAGTTTCCTCACCACCACAGGTTCCATGGCGAACTCACTTCCATGAAATTTGTGGCGGTGAGGAAACTCATAATATGCTTGCTGGTGCCGCAGCAGCACCGCCAGCATATTGTAGCCCTCAGACCGCTGCACCACTACCAGAGATTGCGGAACCCTGGCAGTTGCCACGGTCCTTTGGCGGTACAACCGCCGTAGTTGTAATACGGCAATCGGATCACTGGTGCGGCAGTCCCAGACCGCCACCACACCTCCATCGCAGGTTTGGCAGTCCTATGGCCCGCCAAACTCGTAATTAGGACTTAAGCATTTTATTATATTCATATTTAAAGTTTTTTAGTTCCATAAAGGAAGCAGAGCCTTTTGTGTGTCTCAGTGTGAATTGTAGCAATTTTATTTTAGTTTCTAAGTGTGACAGAAGTTTAATATTGTTTTTGCTTTGAGTTGTCAGTATATTAATCATGGAGCCTCTTATGGTCACTTTTAGGGCATTCAAAAAAGGTCTCTGGGGAAGTGTCATTGACATTGTTATCCTTTATATAGTGTTCAAAATCTTTAATAATCAGTTTCTGTAGTTTGTCATTCTCCACTAATAAGTCATTCATTCTCCATTGTTTTTGGAGCTTACTTACATCCCCTAGTTTGACATCCTTGGATATGCAGGCATGATGTGAGACTACAATTGGTTTGATTAGGGGGCTCAGTGCAAGCTGAAGGTGATCACTATCTGTTAGTAAATAATCTATCCTTGAGAAGGAATCATGGGGATATGAATAGAATGTGAAGGATTGTATGTTCTCCAGATGTCAATAAGTATATAATTTACAAAGATTCAATAGTTGAGCATGGGCTGTATTGGGTCTAAATTTGACCTTTGAGATTCTAGCTCTACAGCCATTTAATGGTAGGTTGAAGTTGCCTCGTACTATTAATCCTGCATTGTGTGGTGTCGGATATTTTCTTGTAGAGGTTCATCCAGAATTCTGGGGAATCGTTATTAGGACATACATATTTATTATGTGAAACTTTGCATTATCTTCCTTTGCAGATAGTATAAGACATCTGCCGTCTGTGTCCGATTTTTGCGATTGGACCACAATATTAGACTTTTTGAAATCAGGGTTATCATCCCATTTTTATTCTGTTGGGCCAGGCAGCTGAAACAGCTCTCAATACAATTGTACTTAACATTTAGAGCCTCTACAGGACCACAATTTGTCTCCTGTAGTAATATAATATTGCCCTTAAGTTTATAACAGTAGCCCATTTTTTCCCTTTTTACAGGGTGATTTAATCCTTTTGTGTTTAGTGATGGAATCTTAGAAAGTTCGTTGTGTTATCCACTCTTTTAGCTTTATATGTTTGGTAGTATGTGGTAAATCCATGCATATGTATGTAATGTCACAGGGGAAATACTGTATTTTACACTGTTTTGTTTGGATGTTATAGGTGCATGATGTCAACCAGCTCCAGAGAAGTGGGAAGAGGGAGAGGGGGAAGCGAGGAATACTGAAATTAGAAGAGATATATAACTGAGAAAAGGAAAATAGAAAAACCATAAACCCACTAAAAACCACAGAAAAAGAGCAGCAGTGCTCTCTGACCCACCCTGTGGTAGCATCCTGGAGGAGGGAGTGCAACGAGCATTCTCCAAGAACTAACAAATCTAAGTATAAAATGTGACGCAGCAGAAATCATTTTAACTCTATTGGGAATAGAAGACAGACAAAACTGGATGAAACTAGAACATCTAACAGATACATTATCCGAGGTATGGAGACAGGACAGGTAACTGTCCACAAAAACACAGCATGTTATGAGTAAGTAACATTAATTTTAGTGCAACAACTGTAGTAATAGCAAAGAAAGCATACAGCCACAAATAGTATTATATGATTTGTATAGTAGACATGAAGTGATTCTGGGATAGGACTATACTTATGGCCGCAAGTGATATCGTAGTGAGTGGCAAACTATGCTTAAACATATCAACCCAGTGCTGTATAGGAAGACCTGTCTAACAGAAGATAATGCCAATGGGAAACGCAACCATAAAGGGAGAAGGGTAACACCAATCAGTTAGTAGAGACAGCATAAATGTCTAGGACTGAGCAGAACCATAAGGGAGTAACTTAATTATACAATATTACCCATAGGACTACCTGAGACAGGACTTGTCCAAGGACAGAGATCCAATCAGATGGGATTTAGAGAACCAGTGTGTAGAAAAAATATAGGATTAGAACTTTCAAGTGGCAGAAATATCAGACAAAACATTGTGATACAAAAATATCGTGATGCAGAAATATTGTTGTCTAGAATATCGATTTTTCAGGTAAGTAATATACTTTTCAATAATATCGTTGTTGTTAATATCGTTTTCAATAATATAGTTGTAAAAAATATTGTTTTTAAATTATCTTTATGTGTGTTAGTTCATATATTAATTTTATGTGTTACTATTGTTTGTATAATTGTTAATATTTTTAAATATAGTTTGTAATTTTAAGTTAAGTTTTCACTTGAATTGCTAATAGTAATGTATATTGTCATAGTGTGTTACTAAGTTTGTAGGGGTGTATGGTGGGAAGTTTAATATTAATTGATTATTGATTATTAAATGATTATCAATTATGTAAGGTGTGTAATAATTGTAGTTTTTTAAAGTTATATATTAGGTTCAGGCTACTGAGTTTGTAGGGGTTTAGGGTGGGAAGTTAATTATGTAATAATTAATTAATAATGTATTAATAATATATTATTATTTAATTAATTAATAGTTAATTGATTATTAATTATATGAATTATTTATTAATTGTATTTTTAAGTTATATATTAGGTGCAGGCTGCTGGGCTTGTAGGGATATAAGGTGGAAAGTTAATTAAGTAATAATGAATTAACAATTTATTAATAATGTATTATCAATTAATTAATTGATTATTAATTATGTGAATTGTTTAATAATTGTATTTTTTTAAGTTATATATTAGGTGCAGGTGGCTGGGTTTGTAGGGGTATAGAGTGGTAATTTAATTAAGTCATAATTAATTAACAACTAATTATTAATGTATTATTAATGAATTATTAAATATGTAAAATGTGTAATAATTGTATTTTTTAAGTTATATATTAGGTGTGGGCTGCTGGGTTTGTAGGGGTATAGGGTGGGGAGTTAATTGAGTACTTAATTAACAATTAATAATTATTAATTATTTAACTGATTAATAAATATGTAAATTGTGTAATAATTATATTTTTAAGTTATAATTATATTTGTAAGTTATATATTAGTTGTGGGCTGTTGGGTTTGTTGGGGTATAGTGTAGGAAGTTTTTTTAAAGAATGTATTATTTAATAATTATTTACTTAATTGATTGCTAAATATGTAAATTGTGTAATAATTGCATTGTTAAGTTATATATTCGGTGTGGGCTGCTTGGTTTGTAGGAGTACAGGTTTACTAATCATGGTAATTGTTTAACTGATTTTTATTTATGTGTGTATATATATATATATTAACTACTGGCGGTCGCCAGTAGGTAGTTATAGTTAGGACCTATTATCCATAGGAAAAGCGTTTTTTGATTTGCCAATATTTTTGGCGCCGTTTGACGAATCTTCGCGAAACTTACAAAACTGGTGGGGCGCTCCGGTCAGCTCCTGTCCTGAAAGTTTTGGGGTGATTCGTCAAGCGGGGGCTGAGAAAAAAGGGGGGTCCCAAAGCGCATTTTCCCCATGTTAATTTCTAAAGGAATTTTTGGAAGACTACAGCCCGAACTGCTGAATGAAATTACACCAAACTTGGCAAAAAGGTAGCTCTTGGTTCAGAAAGTGCCCTTTTTTTTAAATGGTGTAAATCCGTTTAGTAGTTCCTGAGAAATTAAAAAAAGAAAAATATCGATATCTGAGCACCGAGGAGGAGTCGCGACTCCTCCCGAGCACGAGCTGACTTCTGATTGGCTGCCAACACTCCAAACCAGGAAGTGTTGGCAGCCATCTTGTGACTCGGTAACCGAGTCACAAGAAAACAGTAAAACAAAGATGAAAAACAAGAAAAAGGGCAGGGTAGAAACACCCTAACCCCCTAGGCCTGCTCAGGGGGTCCCACAATATATATATTCACTGAAAAAACCATAGGTTTCAGGCACGTTATAATTAGAAATTAGCATTTAAAAAACCTTAGAAATTCACGGGAAAAAACACAGGTTTCAGGGACGTTATAGTTAGTTGGACATTTCACTCGTACAAAACCAGAGAAATTCGGCCGTTATAGTTAGTAGAGCTAACTATAACTTGCGCCCCCGCAATGCACTGCTGATGACGTCACATATTACATCACTCATGACATGGTCAGTGACATCACTGATGACATCACTGATGACATCTCAAATGACATCACTGCTGACATCACTGATGACATCATCCAGTGAATGTGTGTTTCTTTAAAGTTTAAATATGTTTTATATATATATATATGCCAAGGTGTATTGAAGAATGAGTGGGTGTATAAGTGTCTGAATGGATGATTTAGTAGGTGCGTGACTGATTGTATAAGTGACTGATTAAGCGTATCTTACTGAATGCATGGGTTAGTGAGTAAACTGTGTAAATGTCTGTATCAGTCAGTCAGTTGGTATATAAGCGGCTGCATGGGTTGGTGAGTAGCTACATGACTGTCTATATGGGTTATTGATTGGTTGTCTGAGTATCTGTATGGGTGCCTGAGTGTCTTTGTGAGTGGGTGGGGGTGGATGACTCTGTGCATAGATGTGTGAGTGGGTGATTCACTGGGTGTATGGGTTCAAGAGTGCATCTGTGAAGGGCTGTATGGGTGGGTGAGTGTGTGTATGGGTGTGTTGGTGAGTGAATGGATGTCCCAGTGGTATATGTGTGAGTTACTACATATGTGAAAGGCAGTATATGTGAGTGTTGGGGTATATAAATGACTATACGTGAGAGTGAGTGATTGTGAGAGTAGCTGTATGGATGAGTGTCTGCTTGTATGAGTGATTGTATAAGAGAGTAAGTAAGTGTTAGTATTTGTATAAATAAGTGAGGTGGTCTGTGTATAACTGTATAGGTGAGTAAATGGGTGTGATTGATTCTTTGCATGACTGAGGAGGTGTGTGAGTAAGTCTATGGATGAGTGGCGGTGTGTGAGTGTATGTATAGGTGTATGAGTGCATATGATAGTGCTGTATTGATAAGTGACTGCATGTATGAGTTACTGTATGGGGGAATGAGTGGATGTGTGTGTAGACCTAAGAATCAGTGAGTGCGTATGTAGTAACTGGTATTGGTGTGTCTATGGTTTCGAAAATGGTAGTCTGTATTTTAGAGTGGGTGTATCAAAGGTTATATTAGGGTGTGAGGAGGTGCATCAGATTATCACATGGATGATGTCATCAGTGATGTAATTTGAGATGTCATCAGTGATGTCACTGACCATGTCATGAATGATGTAATATGTGATGTCATCAGCAGTGCATTGCGGGGGCGCGAGTTATAGTTAGCTCAACTAACTATAACAGCCAAATTTCTCTGGTTTTGTACGAGTGAAATGTCCAACTAACTATAACGTCCCCGAAATCTGTGGTTTTTTCAGTGAATATATATATATAAATGTGTGTAAATATATATATTTTTTTTAGGTTAATAAAGTTTATTATATTTGTTTTAAATTAATAGGGTTATGTTTCATATATGTTATGTGTTTGAAGTGTAGTATTTTCCCTACAGACTGAGTGGGAATAGTTATTGTTACCCCTCCGAAGTCCAACACTTTCCCTACTGTTGCACAGACTGGAGTGGGAATAGTAGATTTTACCCCTCCGGAGTCAAACGCTTTCCCTACGCTTGCACAGACTGGAGTAGGAATAGTAGATTTTACCCCTCCGGAGTCCAACACTTTATCTACTGTTGTAAAGATTAGAGTGGGAATAGTATATGTTACCCCTCCGGAGTCAAACGCTTTCCCTACTGTTATACAGACTGGAGTGGGAATAGTAAATTAAACCCCTTTGAAGTCCAACACTTTCCCTACGCTTGCACAGACTGGAGTAGGATTAGTAGATTTTACCCCTCCGGAGTCCAACACTTTATCTACTGTTGTAAAGACTAGAGTGGTAATAGTATATGTTACCCTCCGGAGTCAAACGCTTTCCCTACGCTTGCACAGACTGGAGTAGGAATAGTAGATTTTACCCCTCCGGAGTCCAACACTTTATCTACTGTTGTAAAGATTAGAGTGGGAATAGTATATGTTACCCCTCCGGAGTCAAACGCTTTCCCTATCGTTATACAGACTGGAGTGGGAAAAGTATATGTTACCCCTCCGGAGTCAAACGCTTTCCCTACGCTTGCACAGACTGGAGTAGGAATAGTAGATTTTACCCCTCCGGAGTCCAACACTTTATCTACTGTTGTAAAGATTAGAGTGGGAATAGTATATGTTACCCCTCCAGTGTCAAACGCTTTCCCTACTGTTATACAGACTGGAGTGGGAATACTATATGTTACCCCTCCGGAGTCAAACGCTTTCCCTACGCTTGCACAGACTGGAGTAGGAATAGTAGATTTTACCCCTCCGGAGTCCAACACTTTATCTACTGTTGTAAAGACTAGAGAGGGAATAGTATATGTTACCCCTCCGGAGTCAAACGCTTTCCCTACTGTTATACAGACTGGAGTGGGAATAGTAAATTAAACCCCTTTGAAGTCCAACACTTTCCCTACGTTTGCACAGACTGGAGTAGGAATAGTAGATTTTACCCCTCCGGAGTCCAACACTTTATCTACTGTTGTAAAGACTAGAGTGGTAATAGTATATGTTACCCCTCCGGAGTCAAACGCTTTCCCTACGCTTGCACAGACTGGAGTAGGAATAGTAGATTTTACCCCTCCGGAGTCCAACACTTTATCTACTGTTGTAAAGATTAGAGTGGGAATAGTATATGTTACCCCTCCGGAGTCAAACGCTTTCCCTATTGTTATACAGACTGGAGTGGGAAAAGTATATGTTACCCCTCCGGAGTCAAACGCTTTCCCTACGCTTGCACAGACTGGAGTAGGAATAGTAGATTTTACCCCTCCGGAGTCCAACACTTTATCTACTGTTGTAAAGATTAGAGTGGGAATAGTATATGTTACCCCTCCAGTGTCAAACGCTTTCCCTACTGTTATACAGACTGGAGTGGGAATACTATATGTTACCCCTCCGGAGTCAAACGCTTTCCCTACGCTTGCACAGACTGGAGTAGGAATAGTAGATTTTACCCCTCCGGAGTCCAACACTTTATCTACTGTTGTAAAGACTAGAGAGGGAATAGTATATGTTACCCCTCCGGAGTCAAACGCTTTCCCTACTGTTATACAGACTGGAGTGGGAATAGTAAATTAAACCCCTCTGAAGTTCAACACTTTCCCTACTGTTGCACAGATTGGAGTGGAAATAGTAAATTTTACCCTTCCGTAGTCCAATGCTTACCCTACTGTTGTACAGACTGGGGTGGGAATAGTAAATCTTACACCTCTGACGTCCTAACGCTTTCTCTACTGTTGCACAGACTGGAGTAGGAAATATATCTAATATTAATATTTGTATATTTAAAAAAATATTTGTATGTATTTGTGTATTTTTGTATAATTTTGTTTGTAATTTTCAGTTAATGTTTTTTCATATTTATTTAATTTGATAATTTATTTAATATTTTGCATTTGATTAAATTTTTTATGTTGTATGTATTTATATATAAAGATATATATTTATATATACACTTTTTATAGTAGTTAATGAAAACAAAATGAATATAATGTAAAATATATTTTATAATAATAGTGTTATATTATATATATGTATTCATAAATATTCATCCACATATATTTATGTGTTTGTTTATAAATGTATATATTTAGATATAGTTTTAAATGTTACTTAACTTTAATTTACATCATATTAATGTAATATATTTAAATATTTTAGATTTATTATATTAAACCATATATATTATAAAAACTATTATTATTATTTTTTTTTTTGCAGAGTTTTATATAGCGCGAATTTGACCCGAATAGGGTATCAGGGCGCTTTACATAGCACCAGTTACGTTATATTAGGACACACATTCATTTTTGTTAGGCACGGGGAGATTAAGGGGTCGATTCCGATTCGGGCCGGAAATTTCTCCGACCGAGCCGGACCCGGAGAGATTTCCGACCGAATCGGACCCGTGCAGTCCGACCGAACGAGTACGATGCGTCCGTATGTTATCGGACTCGAGTCGGTCGGACTCCCATTGAAGTCAATGGGAGCCGGTCGTACAACGCGTACGCGGGCTCCCATTGACTCAATGGGTGCGAGTCGGACAAGGGCGCCCCCTACAGCGGGTACGCGGCGAAGCGATTCGCGCCATACACGCACAGGTAGGGGGGACCCATGGGTCCCCCCTGTGTGCGACTCGCGCGGCTACGCGTACAGGGGGTCCGACACGGACCCCCAAAGTACGGCTCCGACAGCTCTTACGAGCCGGAGTGCGCGGCTCGGTCGGACTGCTCGCGGCGCGCATCGTACTTACCCGGCCGGGAAACGTCTCCATTGCGTGGTGCGAGTCGAGTCCGAGCGAGTCGGTCGGAGCGGTTTGAGCCGGGAGCGAGTCGGTCGGAGCGGTCGGGACGCCCGGACGAGTCGGTCGGAGATTTCGCATCGTACTCGCTCGGCCGGACCCGCGTACGGTTCGGTCGGGAAACAGGGCTCCGAATCGGATCCGGTAAAGCCGAATCCGATTCGGAGCCCTACCGGCCGAGATCGGAATCGGCCCCTAAATGATTTGCCCAGAATCACAGAATGTTCAGCGTCATTGCCGAGACTCGAATCCCCAGTTCCGAGGTCGGACGCCCTAGCCGTTATGCCAACTCCTCTCCTGTTTTTTAATGATATTAGTGTAAAACAATAGCTTTTTCAATATTTTTCTACTTACCATTATAAGTATACGTAAACAATTTTTGACACAATATTTCTATATCTCGATATTGTTGTGATCAACCTTATGTCAGTGATCCAGAGATCTAGTACACCAGGAACATTTAATGAATCATTTCAGTTTGTGAGATACCAGATATAAAATATCAAGGATCTACTTGTTCATCAAAGTATTGTGAGGTCCCTTTGAAAATAAGATGGACCTGCAAAGAAAAAGAGAATAAAGAGGTCGCAGAGTTATTTGAGGGTGAGGAACCCCTTTCTATGTTGAATTTCTATTTATATGTTCAGATTTTGCATAATCTTGAGCAATGCCAATCCTATGACCGTTCCATACGGCTTGTTGAAGTTTCTTCATGTGGTGCAGAATTTCTTCAGCGTATCTGAACCTCTAAGGTTTGAAAATCATGGCTCTTGGATGTCTCTGATTTTAATTAGGTCTGAACTTGGTTTACTTGAGTGAATTCTATGGGCTCTTTCAATTTCGAAGTCTTTTGTGAAGGTAAGGCCCAGCGTTTTAGGAGTTCAGGTTTCTAAGAACTCCGCACATGATTTGACTCCATCTTCTGCACCTTCAGGAAGCTCATAGGATACAAAGACTACCTCTGCGGTTGCGGTCCTCCATCACTGTGACTTCCTTAGTGTGGACGGAGACTTTGGAGCACAGAGAATTTGTCCGTTTTTGGCTTTGGACTTTATTGTCTTCCAACAGACTAATCCTAGATTCCACTTCGAAGATTTCTGAAGTCTTGTCTTAGTCCTTGTATTTCCACTTGCATGCCCTCCATGTTGTATTTGGTGTCTTGAGCTAAATCCTGAAGAGCTGATAATTTATGCAGTATTAATTCCATATTGGCTGCCTGATCCCATTTGGATCTTATAGGAGAGTCAGGACTGGAGGTTCCGATTCTGATCTTTTCTGGCCTGTCTTAATTTCTTTATTGTCCCTGGAATCTTTTTTCCTATTGTCCGCGATGGTAAGAGCGAAGCGGGATCAGAGGTAAGGTGTACGTTACTTGGAGTGACTGAAAGGTATTGATTTGTACACCTTGGTAAAGGAGGATCGGACTGCAGATTGTCAATGAGACACTTAAAGAGGATTCCAATAAGGTCTTGGTCAAGAACTTTGAGCGGGTTCTCAGGCCCTTGCTTAGACTGGAATTACGCCAGACACAAGAAAATGAGTGTTGGTAGCTTGGCAGGAGTAGCCACCAGAAGCCATGGTTTTTCAATCGATCTCGGTGCTGAGTAGTTACTGGGTATCAATCAGAGAGAGACAGCAGTCCCGTTAATGCGTATTATAAGTTTGTTGAGGGAGTGCCAATGGCGTAAAAAAGTACACTAATAGAGAAATGCACCACTTAAGGAACACGGTTGCTTTTTGTAGAATGTGAAGAGCTCATGCTTCCCAGATAGTCGTCAGGCATTTTGAGGACAATCATAGCAGAAGTGACAGTTTTCAGCAGTGTTTGTGGTTATGACATCAGCTGATATTTGGTGACCAAAGAAGAAAACCCAACATCAGGTAATCTTTCGCAGAAGGCTCTTGGAAAAGTATTTAATGCACCTGGAGCGAGAAGTGCTGTGTTAATGCCTTGATGGTTATCGGCGCGTCTCTGCGAGCGGCTATGTTGGGGTTAGTCAACATGATACATTAGAAGGCACTGAGTGGACCACAAGCAGCAAGAGTTTAAAGAGGGAGGAGAGGCGCAGAGGAGGGGGAAGTACCCGATGGTAGTGAGGAGCCAGGTAAGGGTCCAGTGCTCGGTTTGTTAACTGCTAAATTGACATTGTCCGATTGCCTCTTGAAAGAAGCGGCCTCCTTTTTATGTTGCGGAGTATAATATGATGCTTCGGCACTTCGAAGTCGATGTGTGAGTTATCAGATGGAACAGCAGAGGTTCACCTGCCTGATTTATACCTTGGAGGGCATCGGGAGCAGATATGATCAGGTAATTTGCTGCATGAAGAGCGCGGTCGCAAAGAAGGACAGCACTAATTGGCCATCTTGCTTGGGTACTAGCCGAGCCCCGCCCCAAAAAAAATCAATATTTTAATTTTAATGGGAAAGTTGGAGCTTTGATAAATTTATTTGAGGACACCCACGGTCCATATTGTATTCTGTTTGATGTCCTTGCACTGCTTCCACAAATCAACTAACTTTTTAGCCTCCAATTTGAAGTGGCTTCACATTTACAGAACGTTTTTAAATTTTCAGTTTTAGATTTTGTTGTGGACCACCAGGGGTCCTTAGCCCACAGATTAAGAACTGCTGGTGTAAAGAATTTGTCCCAATTGGCAGTGTGATGTGATAGAAGACTGCCTTGGTTAGGAAGTGGATCTCAAGACCCTTGTCTTTTTTTAATCAAGCGTTTTGCAATTTAGCTTTGGCATGCATAGCTTAAATCAGTCTCAGAGCCTGACCTCTTATCTGGTCTTGTGTCTCACCCTCCATGGGTGGGCAACCCACACGGCACACAGAATTTGGCTATGTGCAGCGCGGGTGCAGCACATGTCCTCCAGCTGGGCCCTGTGTTCCGCCATCTGCAGGTGCCCTACTCCTGCTGTGCATGGCCTTTGGCTATGCACATTGGGGGTGAAACTCAAGGCCTTAACACCATGCAGAGGAGGCGTTGTGTGGAGCGCCTGTTTTCTGGCCAGGCCCTGCACCTTGGTAGGCAGCTAAAGCCCGCTGCGCACAGTCTTTGGTCATGCACAGTAGGGGTCAGGCACAGGGCCTGAAGTCCTTGCGCAGAACGTGCTTGGCCACCTGGGGCAGTGCGCAAAGCCTGAAATCTGTGCACAATGGGGCTGGGGGTGTATGGCCAGGTCAAGCGAACTAACCATGCAGCATATGGCCCTCTGCTGTGCACACCAGTGGTGGTATACAGGTCCTGCACCTCACGCCTCTGTGGGCTTCTGCCCCTGAGCGCTGAACCATAGGCCCAGAAAGAGGCCCTGTTCAGCGTGCCTCCATCAATGTGCCTCTGAACGCAAATGCACACAGCTTTTGACCATGCGCAGAAGCAATGGGCCCTGCACTCCACTCTCCACAGGGTTCCAACCCCTTACCCATGGCCTTTAGCCATGCACAGTGGGTGTGGGGCACAGGGGCTGAACGCCTTGCATTGCAGTAGTGGGGCACAGGACCTGGGCTCTGGCCCACTCCATGCTGACATCTGAGCCCTGTTGCCCACACCTTTCTGCTTTGAGACATACGGGTGGGCCACAGGGTCTCCTTCCCACCCTCTACATGTATCTGATCTCTGATGCACTGGGCCTGTTGATACTGTCATCCTCTATGCTGGTGCTCTTAAAATAGTTTTGTGCGATGCACAACCATGATGCAGAAGTATGCACATTGATTTGTAATGAAAGCATACCCTTCCAGTACAATATCCTGTAACTAGACAAATTCTGAAACATTTCACCCTTTCTACTTTTGCTGTACAGTGCAGGACACATGCAATGTGAGGAATATTTGTGGAAATTAAAACATTTCTCTTTGTTAACACCTTCAAGGAGGTGTTATTTTTTACATAACGCCCTGTTTGGTCATCACAGTAGATGTAGCTTTGTGTCAAAAACCATGGACACTTTTAAAAATAAAACACAACACATCGAGAAGCCAAAAGTCCAACTAGTGTTTAATGCAAAATTGCATGCATCACAGCAAAAGAATCAAGCAAATTGTCATTTCAACTAACCAGTGCTGTCACTAGAAAAGGTCAGCTGGAGCATAAAGCTAAACAAATTGAATATTATACCAGAATATATACAGTTTTTCTCAATACCAGTCAATGTAACCTAACCGCTTGACAGAAACTTGTTACTTTCAGCAAAAACATATCTAATAAGCAGGTGGGAAGATCTTCTCACCGAGGAAGTGCAGAATATCTTTGAGGAGAAGATATCATTCATACATACAATAGTGGACTCATTGTTCTCCTGAAATCTTGCTTCCGCTTGCTAGGTTAAAAAGTGAAGTTGCACGTCTTACAAATGTGCAAATGTCCAACCTTATATTAGATGGCTTACAGGACTACTTGAAGCATGAAAATTATCAAGCATATTCAAAGTTACTGGAAGCTACAAATCACTGTAAAATGACATCCATACTCATCCATACTTGATTATAAAACATTGATCTGCTCTTGATCACATGTTTAAACAATTATACTATAATGCATAGGAGTATATGATCATGATACAAACAGGATTTAGGTTTTAACAGTACTTACACTGATCTGCCCAAGTTACACAAAAAGTAATAGCACCGTAACGTAAGGTAACACAAAACAGCACAAAACACTATTTCGCACAGATTAAAAGGCAGCTTACCAGTGCTTTGTGTAGACTTGCAAGACTTTGTGTCACTTTTTTTTAAACTTGTTTTTATAAAGAGTTACACACCTTAAGGCAGTACATTCGACCTTGGTGGGGGCCCCCAAGAAGGCATCATGTACACTTCCCATTGTTCTCAACAAGAAGTCGAACCCCATTCCCACTATGGGCACAAGTGCAGTAAATAAGGATATAACAGTGTCAATTTCCACTGGAGAACAGT
This sequence comes from Calotriton arnoldi, assembly GCA_963921515.1. Taxonomy (NCBI): domain Eukaryota; kingdom Metazoa; phylum Chordata; class Amphibia; order Caudata; family Salamandridae; genus Calotriton; species Calotriton arnoldi. The sequence continues at coordinate 30,395 of CAWUFW010012329.1, read as the reverse complement.
TCAAAAGCAGGATGTTTGCCCATTTTCATGTGATATTTGTAGTGCAAAATAGAGAACAGTAAACCGACTATGTGTCACTTTACATCTCTTTAACCCAGCAACCCAACTCTAAGCAAATCTGACACTAAGGGGCCGATTCCGATTCGGGCCGGAAATCTCTCCGACCGAGCCGGACCCGGAGAGATTTCCGACCGAATCGGACCCTAGCAGCCCGACCGAACGAGTACGATGCGCACGAATGATATCGGACTCGAGTCGGTCGGACTCCCATTGAAGTCAATGGGAGCCGGTCGTACAACGCGTACGCGGGCTCCCATTGACTCAATGGGTGCGAGGCGAACAAGGGCGCCCCCTACAGCATGTACGCGGCGAAGCGACTCGCACCGTACACGCACAGGTAGGGGGGACCCATGGGTCCCCCCTGTGTGCGACTCGCGCGGCTACGCGTACAGGGGGGTCCGACGCGGACCCCCAAAGTGCGGCTCCGACTGCTTCTTCGAGCCGGACGGCGCGGGTCGGTTGGATTGCTCGCGTCTCGCATCGTACTTGCCCGGCCGGGGAACGTCTCCATTGCGCGGTGCGAGGCGCATCCGTGCGAGTCGGTCGGAGCGGTCGGGACCCGCGAACGAGTCGGTCAGCGAATTCGCACGCGCTCGCATCGTACTCGTTCGCCCGGACGCCCGTACGAGTCGGTCGGGAAAAAGGGCTCCGAATCGGATCCGGTTCAGCCGAATCCGATTCGGTGCCCTACCGGCCGAGATCAGAATCGACCCCTAGGTGTGTAGAAGTTTAGATAATGTACCTGAAGCGCAACTTTGCAAAACCACATTGGCTTAACATTTAGTTTAGAAACACAATAAATTAAATACACTGAAACTTGCAAATTCCAAATCATACTTAGGGGCCGATTACGATGTCGGTCGGAAAGCCTCCGACTGCTAGTCGGAAGCTTTCCGACCGCGGTCGGAGGCTTTCCGTCCGACACGGTCGGTTTGCCATCCGACCGCCGAATTACAATATCGGCAGTTGGAACGTAAACCGGCCGGTCATTCCGACGCGGTTCCGACAGGCTCTCTGAGTTTTCCGGCCGGTCGGACCGGCACTGTAATCCCCTATGGACGGAGTTTCCAACGTCGGGATTACGATGTGGGTTTCAGACAGCCTTTCAGTGCTGGCCTTTCCGACAGGGTAAGGCTCTCGGAAAGCGACTTTGGGGGCCCCTAGCAGGGCGCCCTTGCCTCCGCAGCCTACGGTTGGTGGCCGAAGATGTACCTAGGGTGCCCCCCTGTAAATCCCTGCACTGCGTAGCAGGCACCAGGGGGTGCCTGCCACAGGGTGCAGGGTTTTCCACACCCCCCCAATTCTCTATGGGAGCCTGTGTTACAGCCGGTGTACGACGATAACACAAGCTCCAATAGAGAAAAGTGGGTATGCGACCGAACAGTGTTTGGTCGCATCGTAATCATGCGGTCAGAACAGCCGACTGGAGGTTGGTCGGTCCCGAGACCAAGACGCTGTTGGTCAGAGGCAACTCCGACTGACAGCATAATGAGGCCATTAATGTTCTATATGTTGTTGTATGGATAATGCACTTGCTACTATATTTATCACTACTGTACTTTAACAGTGGTCAACACCGCTGCTTTAACTATGAAAATACATCACACTCACTTATTTTCCTTATTTATTTTCTCATTATATTGTCATGTAAAGATCTTTACCATAAAAATACAACAACAACGTAAGAAAACAATTCACTTGCAAAAAAGAAACTGCTTTCTGGAACTACAGATTCTTTTCTCACTTGTAGAAACTATTGGAAATATTCCTATGAAAACCTTCATAAGTAAATTCAACTACATATATACTTTCATAGAGCAAGAAGTGATCTCTGGTTTATTAAGAAACGCTACCCTCATACAAAACTCCAGGGTCACTCTCTAATATCTATTTAGAGGTCGGCCTTTTTTTAAATATTTGTTGCAAAGAACGGCATTGATTGAACTTGGCATTACCTTAATATCTTTACCCAATAAGAAAAAGTCAGTTTCTTCTGTACATTAGCTTCCAAAGTTACTAAATGTAAAATGTAAATCCTTATTTGTAAAGCGCGAACTACTCACCCTTACGGGTCTCAAGGCGCTGGGGGCCGTCATGGAAATTAAGTGAGCTATTGCCCAGAGTCACATGGTGCTGAGCTGAGCTGCCGCCGGAGCCGGGGATCGAACCGTGAGCCCTGTGCTCCGACGTCAGCTGCCCTGGCCGCCGCACCACACCTCTCCATCAGAGCATGTTTACAGTTTCTAGTGAGGGCAAACCTTCATCATGGATGTACTGTTCTTTCGTTTATTGGGAGATTGCAGCTTTAAAATCATTGGTTGTCCTTCGTGCCATGAGTTTAAGCCAGTTGCTGAAAAGATCTATTGATTATGTCTCATTGTACCTTAATTTTCACCCTAACCTTTCATTCTAGTGGAGAGACAATAGCCAATTACAATGCAATTGTCTCACTTCAGTACTTTTTTCTGTTAAAATTACTGCTTCTTGGTGAAGGCTTTACATTGCAACTCCTTCTCTGAGAATCAAAAGGCCTTCTGCAACATGGTTTGTAGTTGGTCATTCATTTGACCACTGGGTTTGTTAGTACGCGAGATCTTGTGGCGTAGACAAGAATATGTGGTTGCCTAACATGTCGTGTAGTTCCTATATAACCTATACAGGATCTGCGCGTTTGGATAACATAAACTGTGGGATTGGTGGCGGACTGATTCCGTGCACCCCCACCGTATACGTTAGCCTGTCTGTATCAGCTAGCTCACAGTGCCACTATAATCTCCTCTTACCAAGGAGAGAATAGATTCTGGCAACCTCAGAACATGACAACCCTGATCCCTCAGAATCGTCGAAATAATATAGTACCTTTCGCTCAGTCACTCATGCTTACTTAGTTTGTCTCAGAGAGTTACACAGAATAAACAGTCTGGGCGTTTTCAATAAGTATTTATTGAACAGTTGTTATTCTAGTGTAGAATAGATGAGCTGCAACAATCATTAGACAGTAGCAGAGATATATGATTAGAAGTACTATGAAAGTAAAGGGATGGTAAAGTTCTACCATCTTGCAGAAATCATGAATATATACAAGTACATAAAACACATGATAAAAAGTGCATACTCCTACAATGCCTTCCTAACTAGATGTACCTAAATGTACCTAGCATCTGTGTAGGTGTTATGCCAAGAATCCCTCTAGGATCTAGTCAACCCCATTACCTGAAAATTAGAGAATATGGGATCCCGTCCTGGTCTCGAGTTGGACACCCCGCGAGGGATGTTAGACCACTGCGAGCTGGAGTGTCTGCATGCAGGAACCTCAGCGTCTCTGGTCAGTGTGTCAGCCGGGAAGTCTCGGTCTCCTCTGCCTTTCTAAGCAAGATGTGATGTATATATAACCATAGGTCTCCCCCGGGGTCCTACCTTGCTGTGTTACTGTGTCGGCCTAAAGGATGACGTCGGGCCTGAACTTTATACAGAGATATTATACAGGAGATGTTAGTTCTGCTGTGCTTCCAAGAAGCCTCATGCATAACGTATGAGATTCGAACTAGGGGGAAACCTGAGTTCTGAATGCAGTGTCGTATCTAGGTAAAAGGTCAGTCCCTAGGAACCATTATGTATGTAATGTAGGGAAGAATATAGGTGAAAAGTTACAATGTTACCTGCGCCTATATAGGGTACCTATATGGAATATAACACCCACTCCTCTTCCGACTGGATGACATATGTAACTTATTACCATACTACTAGCCTAACTAGATATTGGTACGCACAAAGTTTGAAAACATTTGTTTAGCTAAAAACGTTTAAAATTTCTAAAAAATGTTCTAAAAATACTTAAAACTTTCTAAAAAAACAACGTTTCAAGCCCTCGCTCTAAAGTGTCCTTAGTTATAGTCCGAAGCACTATAAGCATTAGAAAGCCATGTATGCCCAATAAATTAAAGGAATGTCAATTTTTGTTTTGAGTTCCAAATTTGAGCTTGTTTTTAAAAAGGGCGAATTTCTTCCAGCACACGACAAGCCAAATGAGTCAAATGTTTATGTGTCCTGGCTGGTAGACGCAACATTTTTGTTGCTTGGTTCCGCAGTAGACTGCCCCTGTAGCACCTCGCAGAGTACGTCAATCGAGCACAGATGCTGTTGCACACTGTCCGCAGCCGGTGCTGGGGCAGCCTGTGTGCCGTCCGAAGCCTGGGTGTCAGAGGAGGAGCCGGTGTCCATACCAACGGGTGCCGTTACTACCTGTGGGGGCTCAAGGAATGCCGCCATCAACATCGGAATACGCTGAGGACACTGCAGAACATGGGCCGTTATCGGGTCCAGTAAAGCATTCACGTCCGGTTGCGCACATGATGGGAGTGTCAAACAAAGGTCTAACACGCATTCTTCTCTGCAAAACAGGCATCGGAGGACAGGTAAGATGCAGTCCATCCAGACTGGTCGAAATGACAAGAACCAAGATGCACTTAGTTCCCTTAGGAGAGGCGTGCCTAGATGTTGTACCATGCGGTCACGGTATTTACTCTCCAGGAGTGCTCTTTCCATCTCCTTGGTGACTGGGACGTCCATTGCGTAGAAAATATAAAACAATCAGAATACCTGCGACTAGAAACAGGATGAGGGGAAATCCACCAAAGATGCTTCCGAATATGGAGTGTATGAAGTTTGGTATAACTCCAAGTACCGTCTGAAAGGTGCTCAGAAGTCCAGAACCTATGGTCTTAAATAGATGCACTATGCCTGTCGTATCAGACATGCTAAAGATACGATTTACCATTTCTGCGAAATGGAAAGGGCAGTTGGTATGAATAAGCGCCTGTATCTCTGCCGAAGAACTTGCGATCTTTAGATCAAAAGTCTCTCAAGCGGAGGTTAAGGGCACAGACTTTTGTAAAAGCATGGCTTTCATTCTGCTTAGAGTATCAAACCGTATTAATGAAACATTCGGTGAAGGCCATAACGGCGCCTCCCTGACCGTATGTGTCAGTGGAAACAATACTTGCATACAACAAGTAACCCTGGAACTCACGGTTACCAGATATGCGATGCCCGGGAGCATTCCGCAGCAGCCTTGACTGTTCAGCATCTAGTAACTCCCATTTGAAAGTAGCCTGAATGCTGGAGTAATCACTGCAGCTGGGGCACCCCTCAAATGGCAGGACAGGTTTGCTACAGAACCATTACAAGCCCTGTGCAGCATATATCCTGGCATATGAGTGATCCACTTAAAGCGTTCTCACAGTTTGTACCGCTTAGAAACACTTCTCGATCCCAATCAATCAATCAATCAGGAAATTGTAAGCGCGCTACTCACCCGTGAGGGTCTCAAGGCGCTGAGGGGGGGTCCGCAGATCTGTTTAGCCGAAGAGCCAGGTCTTGAGGGTCTTCCTGAAAGTGTTCAGGGAGGGGGCGCGTCTGATGTCTGCCGGTAGCTCGTTCCAGTTCTTGGCTGCAATGTGAGAGAAGGATCTTCCGCCTGCTCTGGCTCTGTGGATGCGCGGGGTTTCGGCCAGTGCGAGGTTGGAAGATCGGAGGTTTCTTTTGGGTACGTGGAAGTTGATTCTGTCGTTGAGGTATTTGGGTCCGTTGTTGTGTAGGCATTTGTAGGCGTGAGTGAGGATTTTGAAAGTGACTCTTTTCTCCATGGGGAGCCAGTGGAAACTTCGTAGGTGTTGGCTGATGTGTTCGTGTCGGGGGATGCCGAGGACGAGTCTGGCGGCGGTGTTCTGTACTGTCTGGAGTTTGCGGAGTAGGGACTTGTTGATGCCGGCGTAGAGTGCGTTCCCATAGTCCAGTCTGCTGGTGATGAGTGCGTGGGTGACTGCCTTCCTTGACTCAGGGGGGATCCACTTGAAGGTCTTGCGGAGGATGCGGAGGGTGTTGAAGCAGCTGGAGGTGACGGCGTTGACCTGTCGGTTCATGGAGAGTGATGAGTCGAGTACGATGCCGAGGTTCTTGGCGTGGTCTGAGGGGGTAGGTGGGCTTCCGAGGGCGGTCGGCCACCTGGTGCTGTCCCATGCAGAAGGGGTGGTACCGAGGACGAGGACTTCTGTCTTCTCGGCGTTGAGCTTCAGGCAGCTGTTGGTCATCCAGACTGCGACGTCTTGCATTCCTTTCTGGAAGTTGAGTTTGGCAGTGGTGGGGTCTTTGGTGAGGGAGAGGATGAGCTGGGTGTCGTTGGCGTAGGATACGATGTTGAGGCCGTGTTGTCGGATGATGGCTGCGAGGGGGGCCATGTAAATGTTGAAGAGGGTGGGGCTCAGTGATGAACCCTGTGGGACTCCGCAGGTGATTTTTGTGGGGTCGGAGAGGAAGGGTGGGAGTCTGATCCTTTGGCTTCTTCCGGTGAGGAATGATCGGATCCAGTCCAGGGCTGTTCCTTTTATGCCTGCGTCGTGTAGTCTGACGACTAGTGTGCGATGGGAGACGGTGTCGAAGGCCTCTGATAGGTCGAGTAGGATGAGGGCTGCGGAGTGGCCTTGGTCCAGGAGGGTGCGGATGTCGTCTGTGGCGGCGAGTAGAGCGGTCTCTGTGCTGTGGTTGCTTCGGAATCCGGATTGGGACAGGTCGAGGACGGCGTTTTCTTCAATGAATCGTGTCAGTTTCCTGTTGACTGTTTTCTCTGCAACTTTGGCTGCGAAGGGGAGGAGCGAGATGGGCTGATAGTTCTTGAGGTCGGTGGGGTCAGCTGTGGGCTTCTTGAGCAGGGGTCTGACTTCTGCGCGCTTCCAGTCGTCTGGGAAGGTGCCTGTTTTGAAGGTGGTGTTGATGGTGCATTGTAGTTCGGGTGCAATGGCGGCCACGGCTCTGTGGTAGATGTGAGGGGGGCAGGGGTCGGTGAGGGCCCCCGAGTGGATGCTTTTCATGGTCGAGGTGGTGTCTTCGGCCGTGATCGGTGTCCAGTTGGAGATGGTGGGCTGGCTGGTGTTTCTGGGGGGCGGGGGGCCGTCTGTGGCACCTGGTGGATGGTCGATGAAGTTGTCGTAGAGGTTTTTGATCTTGAGGTGGAAATAGGTTCCAAGCTTGTCGCAGAGGTCTTGGGATGGGGTGATGTCTGTGGCTTCGCTGCGTGGGTTGGTGAATTCTTGAATGACACTGAAAAGTTCCTTGGAGTTGGTGGAGTTGGCCAGGATTTTGTTGTGGATGAAGTTCCTTTTGGTGGCTCTGATCTGGTTGTGGTAGTCCGTCATGGCGTCCTTGTAGGTGGTGTGGTTTTCGGTTGTCTTGGTGTTTCTCCAGTTCTTCTCCAGGCGTCTGCAGGTGCGTCTGGCTTCTTGGAGAGCGGTTGTGAACCAGGCGGCTTTACTGGGGCGTTGTCTGTCGGGGTTGCGTAGCGGGGCGAGCTCATCTGCGCAGTTGGAGATCCAGGTGTGGAGTTCTCTGGCTGCGTCGTTTGCGCTGTTTGCGTCGGGTGCCCAGGTGTGGTTGTCTCGGTTGAGGGTGGAGTTAAGTTGCTCGTCGGTAACCTTGCTCCAGTTCCTTCGTGGTGGGCGTGGGGCTGGTTTGGGTGCTTTGGGTTTGTTGATGGCGAAGTGTACGCAGTGGTGGTCGGTCCATGGCGGCTGCGTTGTGTGGCTGAAAGGGACGCTGTTTCCTGCCGCGAAGATGGGGTCGAGGGTGTGTCCTGCTCTGTGGGTCGGTGTGTTGACGAGTTGTTTAAGTCCGATGCTGGCGAGGTTGTCATGAAGGATAGTGGAGTTGTGGTCGCTGGGGTTGTCGAGGTGGAAGTTCAGGTCTCCAATGAGTATGTAGTTTGTTGAGGCGATCGCGTGGGGTGCGATGAAGTTGGTGATGGTGGCGGCGAAGGGTGTTCGGGGGCCGGGGGGTCTGTAGACGAGGGTTCCTCGGAGTGTGGCTTTGGGGGTGGTCTGGATCTTAAAGTGCAGGTGTTCGGCGGAGGGGAAGGTTTCGCTGGAGGTGGTGAGGCGGAGAGTGCTCTTGTGGGCGATGGCGAGGCCCCCTCCTGGGTGGTTGGGGCGGTCTTTCCTCTGGATCTTGTATCCGTCTGGGATGGCGGTGCTGATGTCGGGGGCGGAGGATGCGTTGGTCCAGGTCTCTGTGAAGAAGGCGATGTCGGGCGAAAGAGAGTCGAGTAGGTTCCAGATTTCCATGGCGTGTTTGTGTACGGAGCGTACGTTGAGGAGGATGCATTTTAGGGTGTCCCCGGTGGTGTTGGAGGCCGGGGTGGCGGTGAGGGTCTGGCGGCAGTGGAGGCAGGAGAACTGGCCGTGGGTCGTGTTCGGCGAGGCCTGTTGGCATTCTCTAAGTCTTCCTGGGTTGAGTGCGAGGAGGGTGGTGGTGTTGTAGCGATGGGTAGTGGGAGGGCCAGGGTTCCTGGCGCTGGCCGCGGTCGGGTCGCGGACGGGCGCAAACGGGCTTGCCTTTGGCGCGCCCGCTGCATCGAAATTTGTATGGTAATACCCATTTCTTCATATCTGCCTGCCTGCTTTTGTTCGAGGCAATATTGAAACTGAAAGGTAGTGACCGGTAGAGTTATGTGGCCATGGATTAGCCATTCTGTGGACGGTAATTCTGCCACTGTAAATGCTAATCTATCCAGTTTTTTGATACGCAGCATTGTATATTTTGCTCCCCTTTGTGCCATTTCTATCTGTTTATCTGTTTGATTGTATTCAGAAAACAGAGACGTACTGTTGATATAACGCCAAGGTACATAGCCTGCACGCAAAGATTGCAGCGTCCAGCTTAATAACATAATAGAACGTAATTGAGATTGCCCGTGTTGTAATATGGCCAAATCTTGTTCCAGTATGTCTATCGCAGAAGATACAATGTTGCCTAAGGAATATATCCTGGAGGTCAATGTAGTTAACCCATTGTCTACCACTGCTAGAGATTTTTCTAGATGTATACGGTCTATTTCAAGTAACTTCTCTGCGGCCTCCTGTTGGGATATCTTCCATATTTCATTATAGACAGCATAATAGAAACGTTTCTAACACGGCTTCCTGGGATCTAGTAAAAAATCCCTGAGATCCACATCCTGTGACAGTAAGGATAAGTGTTGTTTCACCTTTGTGAGTGTTGAGGTTTTTAGCCAATCAAGGCACTTCCCAACACTGTAGGATGTCACTACCCTTGGATGTTCTCTCTGTACATAACGTGGATCTGCCCTATGGGTAGCGAACCCCTCGGTTTTATCCATGAATCTCGCCTGACAACTATTAGTGTCTGTGGGCCAAATCAACCATTTCTTCCAATCGGGGTCTGATCTGTTGTATTGTATATTTTTTTTAACACACTTTATTGATTTCATTTATTGCCATTACAATCCAACAATTTAGGTCCCTTGTACAATTACATTGCTAATTTGGCATTGTGGACATTGCATTCATGACCTTTTGCCTATTCCAGTATATAGAGTTATCGCAAGTTTCTATTTCAAATATATTCAAGTACAGTGTTATCAATAAGTATGTACATTTATCATTAACTTTGAAAGTGTAACCCCTTGCTACCTAGCCTGCTCCCACCCACCTAGGCTCTGGCATTCTCTTTCGCATTACAAAAAAAATTCTATTACGTCACGGATTGGTGTTGTCCGTCCGGTTTTGTGCGCAAAATTGTACATCGACTCTCTGCTCATGTATTTTACTAGGACCCTATACACTTCCGCAGCATCAACGCCTATTGTGTGTTCAGGGTATTAGAAATGTCGTCTGGGTTAGTGCCTTTGAGGGCTTCTAACAGTATATCCCAGTCTAGTGATATCGGGTTCTTCCTAAGCCCACGGGCCTCCTCCCTGCGCAAGGCAACGCTTTCGGCTCCCCCCCATTTCACGAGTTTGCTGAGCCATGTGTGTATTGCGGGGGGCTTAGCTGATTTCCAGCGCATGGTGATGGATCTCTTGGCTACGATAAATGCCAAATCCAGGAAGCGGAGCTGTACCTTCTGCGACTTCTTACGTTTCCGGAGCCCCATCAAGCACTCCATTACCGAGCCATCTATCAAGATATGCGTGGTCTCTGCTATTATTGGTGTAACCCCTCCCCAGAACTCTCCGAGGCTCGGGCAGGCCCGTAGCATATGTATTAAATCTGCCTCCATTAATTTGCATCTGGGGCAGTGGTGTGTCGTGTTCGGGTAAATTTTTTGTAAACGACGTGGTGTTAGATAAGCTCTGTGTAGGACCATAGACTGTATAAACTTAAACTTAGCATTCCGGGATACCTTCTGTGGGTGCGCCAAGATATCCGACCATTCCCTATCAGTGAGGTCCCTATCCACATCCGTCGCCCACTGAGCCCGAAGGGCGTCCATTGGCAGGTTAACGTGCGCCTGGATGCTCAAATATAGCCATTTAATAAGGTGGCTACCCTGTCCCATATAGTGAAGAGATTTTACTAATTCGGGCGTCTTGGGTTCTTCCCGGTGAGGAGACCAGTGTTTCTTAACATATTGCAGCAATGCAGCATGTACCATGTGTAGCGTACTTGGTGCTCCCGTTTCTTGTACAAAATTATCATGGTCCATTAGGGTTTCCCCGCTAAAGAGTGCCCCTACTGTACTCACTCCTGCATCCAGCCACGGTCTGAGCTTGTGTTTCGTGAGTCTACCGCTCAATAGTGGAATCCCTACTAATGGGATGTTACCTGCATAAGGGCTACAGTTAGACGTGCATTTCAGGGCTTTCTTCCAGCATGTCAGTGCGACTTGTAATAAAGGCGGTATTGTCAGGGGGTTTTTACATTGTGGCAATAGCATGGCGTGTAGCTGTCCCTGCTTGATATTTCTGTTAGTGTAACCTATCTCCTGTAGGTTGCGTCCCGCTGTCCAGTAGGACAGCCACTGCAATTGGCTTGCATAGTAATAGGCTCTGAAATCCGGTGCTCCCAGGCCCCCTCCCTTTGTGTCTATTTGTACTTTCTTAAGGCTCACTCTACGACGGCCCGTACCCCAGATAAGGTCTGATAATATGGTGTCTAGGGCATTAGAAATATTTGGGGGTACTATAATTGGCAGGTTGGCAAAGAAATAAAGGAGCCGTGGTAGCACCACCATCTTAGACACCGCCACTCAACCTATTGCTGAGAGAGGTAACGATGTCCAAAAAGCCACTTGTGAGCGTATACCCCTGATGGCCTTGTTAAGGTTACCGTCCAACATGTTCGCATGTGAGCGATATATGTTGATACCCAAATATTTAAACGTGTGTTGCGCTACGGGTAGGGAAAGCAACCCAAGATTAATTCTGTCAGGGTATGGTTGGTCTTTGAGAAAAAAGACCGTCGACTTTAAGTCATTTATGGCTAGGCCAGAAATCCGTCCGAAGTCAGTGAATATTCCCGGTATCGGGTCCAGTCCTCCCAGGAGATCCCTCGCATAGAGAATTATGTCATCCGCGTACGCGGAGATCAAATGCGTGGTTGTGCCTATTGGTATTCCACATTGAATAGCTTCCCGTCTAAGTCTAAGAGCCAACGGCTCCAGCGCTAATACGAACAATAGTGGGGACAGGGGGCAGCCCTGCCTTGTGCCTCTGTGTGTTTGGTATTCTCGAGAGATGTACTTACCAGTTCTAACCCTCGCCGTCGGGGTGTCATAGAGTAAGCGTAGCCATCTAATGTAGTCAGGGAGGAGCCCAAATTTTGCAATAGCTTTAAACATATAGTCCCAGGATAGCGTGTCAAACGCCTGTCTCAGGTCCAGTGCGATACAACCGGCCTGGGGGAATCGTGCTAGATCTGTTGCCATTATGTGATGTAACCTTCTTATATTCAATGACGTGCTGCGTGCCGGTAAAAAGCCACACTGATCTGTATGTATTAACCTGTTTAAATAGGGTTGTAATCTATTTGCCAAAATTTTACTCAATATTTTGTACTCGGTTGCCAATAGTGATAATGGACGGTAACCCAACATGTCAGTCACATCCCTCCCTGTCTTTGGCAGCGATACCACTAACGCTTGTGCAGTAGTGCAGGGCAGGTGGCCCATTTCCAGCAACTTGTTGTAAAGTTCCTCCAGCTGTGGCAGTAGTGTTTCTGAGTATGTTGCGAAGAATTCCACCAGTAAGCTATCTAGGCCGGGCGCCTTGTTACGCGGGAGCCCATTAATAGCTGCCTTTATTTCGGTCTGTGTGATGGGGCCCGTCAAGGCTTCCGCCATATCCACCGGGGCCTGCGGGTAAGGTAGATCTGCAAGGAACACGTCTATGAGGGCTTCGTCCAATACCGGTGGCCTACTATACAGTGTTTCATAGTATGAGCTGAAGGCCTCGTTAATGTCATGTTGCGTGCATACCACGGTACCCCCTGGTGTCCTAATTTGGCTGATAACTGTGGCCGGTGGATCATCCCTAATAATCTTAGCCAACAGTGCTCCCGCTTTGTCGGCTTCGGGGTGTTTTATCTGGGTGTTCGCCCTGTAATCGATTATTCTAATTGTTTCCAAGAGCTCTGCGTGGCGTATTCATGCCTCCTGCAGTAAAGCATGTTTAGTGGGGTCTTTTGCTGCTTCTTGTTCAAGCCCTCCCATGTTATCCTCCACTGTTTGTAGGTTCTTATGTACCTCCTGCCTTGCTCCCACTGTGGCGCTGATCGCCGTCCCTCTGATTACTGTCTTTAACGCATCCCATTCAATCAGCCTTGTGGATGCAGTGTTTCTATTTTCCGAAAAGTAATGTGTGAGTGTATTGGACAGCGTACTGCGGAACACCGTGTCCTCTAGGAGTTGGGGCCAGAGCTTCCACGTAGGTACCGGGGTGGGTATTCTAACCCAGCTAAGTGAGATCTCCAAGGGGTTATGATCCGAAAAAGTCTTTGGTAAATATGTGGTGTGGGTGACCTGATCTGCCATGGAGCGGGAACATAGGATTCTATCAATCCTGGTATGTAATTGGTGCACCGGGGAGTAAAAGGAGTATTCTTTATTCGAGTGGTTATTTTGTCTCCACACGCCACATAGGGACCATCCATCCACCCAACTGCAAAGTGCTGCCGCATGTTTCCTAGCCACTGTGCCATGAAGGGGTGGATGTGACCGGTCAAGCCCGATATCCATGACTGTGTTGCAGTCTCCCCCAAGTATCCATGATCTGTTGTATTGTATAATGTCATTCAACGTAATCTCTTTCTGTGATGTTATGTTACCCTCGGTGTGTGATGGAGTTGGCAGCCGAGGTGTGTTCAAGTCTTTGTTCTTGGCTAGTCCAAGGCAAGACGTCTGTTGCACTGTCTCGTTCAAAAACATGATTTGTTGAGGGATAAGGCATGCTCTAAACAAAGCTTCTGTTCCCTGAACTTGCCATTCTCTAGTACCCCAGACTGATTTTAAGTCTATGGTGTCTTTACATAAGTCGAAACCTTGTTCAGACAACTGGGCAATAAAGGAAGCAGAGTAGATCTGTTTGGTGTTTGTTAACATATTTTTCTGTGCTGATGTTGGTGCAACCTTATAATAATATGATGCTGGGTCAGACATATTAAACCCTGAAAAATATGGAAACTTTTGTGTAAATGTTTTTGAACTGCCTTTCAGTGATGTTGGACAATGTTTCCACTGGTGGTATGTGAACACATTTCTAGGATTTGCAGATTTATGCAGAAAGTGATGACCATAGTGTTGATAACAATACATTGTTTCGAAATCTGATGTGCTTTCCAATGTTTCACTATTAGAAAATGCAGCAGATTTTTCCAAATCAGATAACATGTTATTTACAGTCTCAAAATCCCAATCATCGGAAAATGTACTTGAGGTAATGATATCACTCAACGATATATTAAATAAATGAGGAACTCTCAAAAGTTCAGTCGGACCAAATATACCGAAATCAACCTTGTCCCAAACTATTCCATCAGGTATAGGAACTGCTGTAATGTTCACTGATGACAAGTCTCTTTGTTCTCGATGAGATGATTGGTGTGGTTTTAAAATTAAGTTCACCTTTTGGGCTGCAGAGCTTTGTCGAAGGTATTTTCCATTAACAAGCATGCTAAAAACTATTACTAAGCCTGACCAGAAAAGAAAGAAAAATATCCCGGTGACTACCTAAGGTGACACCAGGTAAGTCTTTTTAAGAAAGTTCAGAAAGTCTTTAACTTGCGCGATTTTTGGGCTGGCATCGTTTCCGGTTCACTTGGATCCAAAGAAAACGTATCAAAGTTTATGAAGTAGCCAAAAGCAGTTCGATCAATTATTGGTATTGCATCAGGATTTGTAGAAATCGTAGTTTGCTCTTGTTCAGGCATGTTGATGTAGACATCTGTATTTGGTCGAATTGAAATTTGTCTTTCATTTTGGTTCTGAATTTGAACTTCAGGTTCAAGGGGAACGGGTTCCATTGCATTATTGCATAGTCCATCATTCCGTGCAGGAGACTCTTCGAACGTGATGAGTCTTTCCATTTGAACATGACAACCCTGATCCCTCAGAATCGTGGAAACAATAAACTACCTTTCGCTCAGTCACTCGTGCTTACTTAGTTTGTCTCAGAGAGTTACACAGAATAAACAGGCTGGGCGTTTTCAATAAGTATTTATTGAACAGTTGTTATTCTAGTGTAGAATAGATGAGCTGCAACAACCATTAGACAGTAGCAGAGATATATGATTAGAAGTACTACGAAAGTAAAGGGATGGTAAAGTTCTACCATCTTGCAGAAATCATGAATATATACAAGTACATAAATCACATGATAAAAAGTGCATACTCCTACAATGCCTTCCTAACTAGATGTACCTAAATGTACCTAAATGTACCTAGCATCTGTGTAGGTGTTATTCCAAGAATCCCTCTAGGATCTAGTCAACCCCATTACCTGAGAATGAGAGAATATGGGATCCCGTCCTGATCTTGAGTTGGACACCCCGCGAGGGATGTTAGACCACTGCGAGCTGGAGTGTCTGCATGCAAGAACCTCAGCGTCTCTGGTCAGTGTGTCAGCCGGGAAGTCTCGATCTCCTCTGTCTTTCTAAGCAAGATGTGATGTATATATACCCATAGGTCTCCCCCGGGGTCCTACCTTGCTGTGTTACTGTGTCGGCCTAAGTAAAGGATGACGTCAGTCCTGAACTTTATACAGAGATACTATACAGGAGATGTTGGTCCTGCTGTGCTTCCAAGAAGCCTCATGCATAATGTATGAGATTCGAACTAAGGGGAAACCCGCGTTCTGAATGCAGTGTCGTATCTAGGTAAAAGGTCAGTCCCTAAGAACCGTTATGTATGTAATGTAGGGAAGAATATAGGTGAAAGGTTGCAATGTTACCTGCGCCTATATATGGTACCTATATGGAATATAACAAACATGGACAATACATGAATTGGCATCCATGAATGAAATGGCATCAACTTCTACCTTTGGTGGAAAGCATTTCAGCAAGTGAGAATCGAAATGTAATCACCATTGTTGAAGTAATGATTTAGGCACAGATATTGGTGTTTCTTTTTCATTTGGAATGAAAGAAACCCTTGGAAATTGGTATATTTCTTCTCCCACATAAGCTTTGTCTAGTGAAACAATTGTCAGAGGCAGAAGTAGAAATGGTCCGACTAGTTTTGTCTACAAATAGACAAATCCTGGAAATATGTCAACAAAGTGATTTCTGCACACCTTTGGGACCATGTCATGGGATCAATCTACAACAATAACATCCAGTTCAACAAGCCTGGAATTTCTGAAGAGATGAAGATCAGAAGAGAATAGGATCTTTCTTTGCAACCTGAGAAAATATATCCAGTTCTACCAATAAGTTTCATCACAGCACATCATAAACTCAAACACTCTTCTCAGAGCCACCTATTGTTTATACATATTGCTTGCTTTTGTAATGAAAAGTTTTTTTGTAATTTATAGGATATGTGGATCCCTTGTAGTTCCAAGCCAAACCCCCATTTTGTCTGCATGATTTACCCATAGTTTCGTTGAAGGTTCCTCTGTCCAAGGGGCTTCAAGTGAGAGTTCCTGGTCGTGGCTAATATATTGTACCACATTCCAATTTCATTTTCAAAGTGTTAACAGCCCTAAGGGAGTGGCTTGCTTATTCTGTCTCTCTACAAAAATAGATTTAAAGTGCTGAATAAAAAGATCATAATCATGTAGCTAGAGACTCTAGTTCAAAGTAACGTGTCCTTGGTTAAATATGATAGCATAAACATAATGTTTGAACTATTCATAGCAAAGTGCTGCTCCTTTGTTAAAAAATAAATGTAATTAGTATTGTGCTAAGAACATTTGAAATGCGCATGGAGCTCAGGAGAACTTGTCTGATGGGGTCAAATTACTTGGATAGCCACCTTTCATGCCTACCTCCACATGAGGGGTCAACGTGGGGATAATTTTATTGGTTATGCCATCCGCAGCAGAATTAGCTTTAGAAGAAAAAAACAGTAGCATTCTCTGCTGAGGAAAATATTAAGCAAACACAAGGAGATGACGGACGGAGAGCTGAAACTTTTCAGACACTCAGCCCCAGTCACAGATCTGGGTTGAATCCATCACCGTTCTTTAGCTCACTTTGCCACCCCAGTTCAGACCCAGCCATATGCAAATCAGTCTTGACCCTATGCCTCATTGGAACATTCCAGCCTGAACTGCCAAGCCAGGTCTTCCCTGGACCGGAAACAAGCATCCTGGGACCGGTTTCGGGGTAACACCCCTAATCAGCCAGGCTAGCTTGAATCCAGTGGCAAAGTGAGCAAGGGACCCAGTATGCTTGTTTCCGGTCCAGGGAGGACCTGGCTTGGCAGTTCGGGCTGGACTGTTCCCATGAGGCACTGAGTCAAAGACTGATTTGCAAATGGCTGGGTCCAAACTGGGGTGGCGTGGTGAGCAAAAGAATGATGGATTAAACCCAGATCTTTGTGACTGGGGGTGAATATTTGCATTGCTCCGCATTCCGTCTATCATTTGTTCCTTTTGCTTTTGTCGCCCTAAGTGGGAAGGGTATGCCTAGCCCAATGTGTGGCATCAGCACCAATGGCAGCACCAAGAAACCAATTTCCAGTCTTGAGTGACTGTCATAGACAGATGAATAAAAGGAGAATACTTTCTGTTGCCCCACCTAATCCTCCAAATGTCTGACAGTTCGTATTCAGCAAGTATCCATGTAAGGAGTTTAACCTGCCTAAGATAAAAAGCAGAGGACCTGCTCGATCAGTTTAAGGGCCTGATTAGAAGTTGGTCGATGTAGAATAGTATGTAAACCCTTCTATACACACGGGGCTCGGAACTACGAGTCTGAAGGTATGTATTGCATCTGATAGTTATCGAAATCATTAAATAACTCAACTTTCGTTACATTTCAGCAGGCCAAGCCTGCCGAAATTTCACAGAGGAAAAGCCAGGGGCGGATCCTCCTTTAGGGGGAGGAGCCTCGCCCCACTGCTTTCACGCAGTGCGAGAAGCAGAAACATAAAATGGTATTTTAAATGCCATTTTATGTTTCTGCTTCTCGCGCTGCGAGAAAGCAGAATGGTATGCCTGGTTGGGGGCGGGCGGGTGGGCGGGTTGGGGAGGAGTGGCTTGCCCATACTGTGGGCCCTGACTGTTTGGTCGGCCCTCTGAGGCCGACCAAACCAGTCATGCGCACTGTGCATTTTCTCTATGTAGCCTGCATGCAGCCTACATAGAGAAAATGGCCTCCCTCCCTAGGCGCCGTCCCCACCAATCACAACGCTGCCATTGCAGCGTTGTGATTGGCTTAGGGGAGGGGAGGGAGGATGCCTGCTTCCTGACACGAGACCCGGCCAGGAGCGGAGGCGGCGCGGGACCCGGTTAGTTAAGATTTTTTATTTATTTTTCAATTTCTCACCCCCGCGCGACCCCCGCGCGAACCCCTGCGCGACCCCCTTACCCGCCCCCCCATCCCACCTGCGAGTCATGCGAGCCGCAACTAGGAAAAGCATATTGCATTTACTGTACCCAAGCAACCCCGATACCCTTTTGGTTGATTAGTGTGCTATACAAATCAACATAACATAACATAACATTCAGATTTTGGTGCATTAAACACCAAAATCTGCATGGTATACCCTACAAACTCGTAATAGGTGCTATTTATCGCACCCAATAATTAACGTACCTTGTGGTATTGTTATTTATCGCGAGTGATAAATAACACCTTTACTCGTAATCAGGGCCTAAAAAGGGGTCACCACCAAACTGAAGCTGCCTCATCATATCAGTTTTAACCTCTCATAATTTTGCAACAGTATGTCAAGCTTCCCAAAGAACTGGGGTTGACTCTATGTTGGGGGCATATATGTTAATGAAGTGCATTTTTACTCCTATAGCTATCCTGATACAACTTAGAATACGCCCTCTGGATTGGTTTTAGTGTCTACTGGGGTAAAGTGGACAGATTTCCTAATAAGGATATCCACACTTCTTGCATATGAGCTATATGAAGCTAAGTACCTTGAAAGACCTCATCTTAGGGCAACATCTCGGGGGCAACTTGGGTCCAAGTGAGTCCCTTATAGAAGAGCTATATCAGTCTTGAGCATATCCAACTATGCCAATATGAGTCTCAAGTTAGTTTTGGGGGCTATTGAGTCCTCTAATATTTCAAGTTATACATTTAAGACCATGTTGTGGAAAAATAGGTGTATGAATGATTCACGGACTTGTGTTGCAATGCAGCAGTAGTAATGTGACAAATATGATACCAGTCACATACGATTGCCAAACAACATTCCAAAACAATCCCCAATCCCCATCCCGTCACCCACTCATACTGTGTACCCCAACTCACAGTGTAAACACCCATAACTTCTCAACCCAGTTGAGAAACTTTTAAACACTTTGGGGCATATTCACAAACTGCATTTTGTAATGCCTTTTCTAGTAATTGTAATTTGTATTTATATAGCGCTTACTACAACTGATGAGGCATTGAAGCACTTTAAGCACACAGATTAGAGTTAAACTTAAATACTACATTGTTATGTAAATAAGATCTATTTATTATGTATTATGACATAAATATATATATATATATATATATATATATATATATATATATATATATATATATATATATATATATATATATATATATATATATATATATATATATATAGATATATATATTACCTACTGGCGGTCGCCAGTAGGTAGTTATAGTTAGGACCTCGTTTCTATTCAAATTGCGTTTTTTCTTTTGTTAATATCTTTGGCGCCGTTTGACGAATCTTCGCAAAATTTTCAAAATTAATGGCCCGCTCCGGTCAGCTCTTGTATTGAAAGTTTCGGGGTGATTCGTAAAGCGGGGGCCGAGAAAAAAGGGGGGTCCTGAAACGCGTTTTCCCCATGTTAATTTCCATAGGAAATATTGGAACAGGCTACAGCCCGAACTGCTGAACGGAATTACACCAATTCGGCAAAAAGGTAGCCCTTGGTTCAGAAAGAGACCTTTTTTTTAAATGGTGTAAATCCGTTCAGTAGTTCCTGAGAAATTTAAAAAAGAAAAAATATCGATATCTGAGCACCGAGGAGGGTTTGCGAACCCTCCCAAGCACGAGCTCAATTCTGATTGGCTGCCAACATTCCAAACCAGGAAGTGTTGGCAGCCGTCTTGTGACTCGGTAACCGAGTCACAAGAAAAGAGTGGAAAAAAGGTTGAAAAACAAGAAAAGGGGGCAGGGTACAAACACCCTGACCCCCTAGGCCTGCTCAGGGGGTCCCACAAGGACCCCCAGGGCCCAAAAAAGCATTATTATTATTTTTTTAAAGGCAGAATTCGCGCTGGGTGTGCGAATCCTGCCGAGAAAATTTAAAAAAAATGCCACCCTACACTTCTTGCCTCTTCACCTCACTCTTACAGGTTCTTCTTTCTCCCTCCCGTCGTGACTATTTTCCTATCTTCTTCTTCCTCCTCTCTTCTCTCCCTTTCTCTGCCCCCCTCCGGTTTAAATCTGATGAAAAATGAGCCCGTCCGCCCACACCTTAGTGCCGGCGCCACCGCCGGTGAAATGAAAGCTCCCTGTCTGACTCTCCCCCGCCGCGCTGAAGATGTCCCCGACTCGCCCTGTGCTCGGAGGATGCCGGCATCGCTTATCGCCTGGCACTCCAGCTGGGATTTACGAGCCCCCAGGCGGCGAGCTCCAATCCGCCAGAGTCATAAAAATATCAACAGAGTTCATTGGCAAAATGATATTTTACCAGCCGGCTCGAAGCTGCCACTGCACAGGAGAACGCGGATTTACAGCGCCATCAAACAGGCAACACAGTGCGCCCGTGACAGGATGTCCTCGCGCCATGATTACGCTGCCTGTAAGGGTTTGTGTGACTCTACAGAACGAGGTTTTATGGGATTTTAATAAACCTCGGTTGAGCGCGGGTATCAACAGCGGTGAATGCCATCTAAACCGAGAGGGGGTGCGGGAGGAGGAGGCTATGGCTTCCCTTTCACTGCTGCAGGCCACCGAAAACCATCACAGCCGCGGCGTTAGACAACAACACTCCTTCATAGAGCGCCTTGCTTATAGCTCCTCTCCCTATTCTAGGACCTCCTCGGTATGTCCCAAGTATCCTTGGTGTTACGAGCCCCCGTGTTATAAGGAAAGCTTTATTTGCGCTGCACAGGTTACAACAAGCCCTCCCACCCGCCTTGTAATGAGCCTAGGTGTCAACCCCGCCCCCCTCCCCCATTGCATTAGTTGGACTATCTCATTGCCCCCACCCTTAGAAGGACTACATGAAATGCCCTCTTGTCCAGCAGTGTGTATAAACATCTCGCCCTGTTATAATAAAACCAACGAGTGCCCCAAGTGTAGCGCTGCTATAAATACCCCTTTCCTGGCCCTTCTAAGCAGCTGTAAATGTTTCCAGTTTAGCGCTGTTATAAATACTGCACGCACATTATTATAGCTCCACTTTGGAACGGTCCCTGTGTGGCACTGGTTATAGATGCCCTATATATAGAGCTGGTTACACATACTCCCCTTGACTACTATTAAGAATGCCACAGTACTGAACTGTCATCAGTACCCGGTGCTTGAAATGGAAGGTACTCTCCCTCTCAAAATAAACAGGTGCCAGTACTCAGTACCGGACAGTACTGGCACATTTAAAGCACTGGCGTACCCCTCACACAGCTCCAGATACACGTACCCCCGGCTAGCACTTCTGGGAAATAACGCCCCCTAACCCGCCCCGCCCAGAGCTCCGTAATATAACTCGGGCTGTAAATGTTTCCATTTTAGCTCCGACAGAAGTACACCCCCCCCCCCTGCCTTTTATTAGATGACCAGCTACGAATGCCCTCTGTGTAGCAGAGAGGTGTGGTGCAGCGGCCAGGGCAGCTGACTTCGGAGCACCGGGTTCACAGTTCGATCCCTGGCTCTGGCGGCAGCTCAGCTCAGCACCATGTAACTCTGGGCAATAGCTCACTTAATTTCCACAACGGCCCCCAGCGCCTTGAGACCCGTAAGGGTGAGTAGTTCGCGCTTTACAAATACGGATTTAGATTATTTTTTTTTAGCACTGGTGAGAAATATTCCATTCCTTCGCACCCCTGTTATAGCTCCAGCTACTTCTCGAACTCGGAATGGAACTGGTTAAAAATACCCTCAACTCCCCCGCCCATTATACCTCCATCTGAGTGTGTCTTCTGTACAGCTGATTCCAATACCCACCCTCCTGCCCCCTTACAGCCCCCGCTATAAATGCCCCAGTCTAGCGCTGTAAGTAACTCGCCCTCTCCGAGTTGTGGAAGCGCGATGTACCGCGCAGTTAGTAATAGCGCCTCCGCCGCTCTGCCTCCCCAATCCCCACTCCCCCCCATCACAAGAGTAGCTGTGGCACCCCCAGCGCGCCCTGCTACAAGGCTACAAAAGTAGGGGAATGAACACTAAGGAATTTTAAAGGCCCTGGAGGCGGACAGCGCAATCCCTAGGCCCGGGGCAGCGTTCAGCATTCTGGACAGCGGCAGCGCAGCCCAGAGGATGGATCCGGCGGAAGCCAATTCTAGTCCACCCGTTCCACACTTCCTTCCGGAATATAGAGTCCCACTACTGCTGTCCGCCGCACCCACCCCGCGCACCCCCGTTTCTGCATGTTCCCACTCCCCAAAGAAGACAGTAGACTAAGCAAAGATGCTTAAAAGCACTCCGCTGCCAAAATGATTCAAACAGGCACTGGCAAAGTCAAAAGGCCTGGCTTGCAGTCGGAGTCCTGAGCAACATATTTTACAAAAGCCTGCTCAGTGGGAAAAAAAAACAAATCACACATATTAAATTCTGTATAAAGTGCATCTAGGGGATAACTAATTTATTGTGTGATGACTCAGAACGCTTTTGAGAAGTAAAGTAGTCCCTCATAAATTCCGATGCAAGCACTCCACTGGAGGCGGAATGATCCACCAACCAAACAACCAACTGCATGGAGTGAGAGGGTGATTACTCCTCTGTCTGGCCCAAAGGCCCCTCTTGGTACATTTTAATGTATTGGCAACAGTAGGTTGTGCTCCTTTAAGTCAGGCCAAAAAAACACCTTTCCTCACAGTATCCCGTAGAAATCTAACTCGAGGCGTGAGGCCTATAATATTTTGGAAAACACACATCACCAGGTTCCAACTAACACGGTGGTACACACTGCACTTGTGCTGGGAAGTGCGTATATGTGTGCATACGCTACATGGGAGGGGGCAGAAGTATATGGGAAACTTAAACACCTGTAGGGTTTCTTCCTGACAGTAGGAACGCATGTGCAGCTTTGTGCGTCTATTTCTATAGCGTGAATCCAGCAGGAAAGCTGCTTGGAACTACTTGTCAATAGGTCAAGGAAAGTGGGGGAGTGATACAAGATCACTCGCAATGAGGAAAGGAGTTCGGTTGATGGGACAACATATTTTGCTGTCTGCGAGGAACCTCACTTCGTTTTTTTCTAGGGATCAGTTTGAGTAACATATAACACAACACAGTATCTCTCAAATACACAAAACTAAGCACTGATGTACACCCACACCTACCTTCTCCAGATCCGCATCGAAAACTTCATCTTCCCCTGAAATCTACCATACTCCACACACATCAACACCAGCCAGGGCAGCAGCCTTGTGCACTGGCATTAGCATCTGCTTGTTCAACCAACCAGCTCACCATCACCCCTACAACTATTGATGCGCCACTTTCCTGGAGACCTCTCATCGACAAGAAGCCGAAGTCCACTGCTTCCTTTGTGCCCGGTGCACTTCACCTCCCATTGCCTAGATACGTCTCCCTCCTAGTTCTAACAGAACAATACATTGATAGTGATCAGCCTGGCTGATGAGGACTGTTAGCCCGAAACCGGTCCCAGGATGCTTGTTTCCAGTCCAGGGAAGACATGGCCTGGCAGTTCGGGCTGGACTGTTCCCATGAGGCACAGGGTCAAGACTGATTTGCATATAGCTGTGTCTGAACTGGGTTGGTAAAGTGAGCTAAAGAACGATGATGGATTCAACCCAGATCTGTGACTGGGGGTGAGTGTCTGAAAAGTTTCAGCGCTCCGTCCATCATCTCCTTGTGTTTGCTTTGTTCGCCCTTAGCAGGTTCGTGGATTTAGCTTTTGTTCTTTTCAAGAGCTGCATTGCACCTGATATCAAGTGCTGGCTACAAGACCTACACAAAGTGGCTAATGCCACATAGTTGTCTTCATGTTGGCCAGACAGAGGAGTGAGGAAAGGAGTCCAGTTGTGACCATTTGGGATGTGCATGTCATGAAATTGGAGACCAAGAGTGACCTCAGACCTCCTTGAAGACCGACCTGTCGCCCAGCAGGGTCACATGAAAGGTAGTGCTGTGGGCTCTCTAAACCCACTTTATCATAGTGCAGGCCCACAACAAGTCACCCCGAAAGCTCTTAGCATCAGGTTTGTACACTGTCAGTTCGACACCCACTGGTCGCTATGACCCCCTTCCCTCCCCCTGCCACACCTGGATCATCAACATCCCTAACTCACCTGCAACTAGGGTGGGACAATCCACCGCTAATGTTGACCTGTATAGTGTAATACCACACCACATTTCCAAACACAGTAGAGAGTTCTGTACTGCCCGTCACTGGGGACAGGCTGCCATACCCCGGTGTAAGCATAAGATACTAAAAAACTGTATACTCCACACCTCAGTAAAGCTTATAATGAGGTCTGTAATAATATGGGGCCATGCCAACCCCACAGGTGGTATGTGAAAGTTAATGTACAACCACGCCATTGTTGTTCTGGGTGCGGGTTAGCACCTGCATTATTACTGTTTTGTCAACACTCAATAAATATATTTGAAAAGAAAATAGTCTACACTTTTGAGTAACTTTACACTCTGATTCTGTGAATAGCCAAAAGTAGTACATTTACTCAAAGGTGTAAGAGTAAATTACACCTGTAAATTGTTCACAAGTGTAAGTTCGTGAATAGCCCAATGAGTGTGGGTTGCACTAAGGATGGGCATGCCACCCCCAGCCACCTGCACGTGTCCATACAAATGTCAGTCAATAAAAGGACTGATAGTAGAAAACATGTTACTAACTTGTGCAGACTCTCTGATGAGCCACCCACCGTCCTCCAGCACCTCCAAAGCCCTTATTCATTTCACCATCATTGGATTAATGGTTTAACAAATTATCTGAGCAGAGAGAGCCTAAGTAAACTTTTCAACATTGTTCAATGGGTACTGAGAGTCCCCTACTTGAGAAGATGAATGTGCATTGTTTTTTTTCTTGGTAAATGTTTTACAGAACTTAAGAGACTCATCAGGCTTAGTGAAGAAGTAGATGTGGCCTTCAAGTGTTATGCAAAACCTGGAAGAACATAGCATAGAGTAAAGGAAGCTTGCAGCACTCAGTATCTCCTATGCCTCCTTGAAGAAACTCATAGGGGCACATGCATCAAAGGTTTTTGCGATCGCAAACGGTGCGATTCGCAAAAATCGGCCGTTTGCGATCGCAAATTGGCCTTTGGAGATGCATGAAAGTAGTTTCCTATGCGCAATTTAAGAATTCGCAATTATTTGCGAATTCCTAATTATGATTGCATTTAAGGAATCGCAATTTGCGATTCCTTAAATGCAATGCTAGAAGCACTTTCAAATAGCGATTTCGCTATTTGGGACCGCAAATTACAGACAAATCAAACTTGTCTGTAATTTGCAAAACTTTGAAAAATGCACTAAAATGCATTTTTTTAAGTTTTAGGTTACACACACACATGCCCTTGGGGCATGTGTGTGCACTAACATGGGTGCACATCGCAATTTCAGGGGTGCAACAGGGTGTCATTTTGACACCCTTGCACCCTTGAAATTGCATGAGCAATTTGCGAGTACCTACTGGTACTCGCAAATTGCGCATGCAATCTCCAATTCATTCCTATGGGCCTGTAGGCCCATAGGAATGAATGGGACGGCATTCCTTAATTGCGAGTCGCAATTTGCGAGTCGCAATTAAGGAATGTTTAGGAATCGCTATTTTTATAGCGATTCCTACATGCATAGGCTTTTGCGATTCCTTAATTGCGATTCCTTAATAATCGCAATTAAGGAATCGCAAAAGCCTACCTTGATGCATGTGCCCCATAGTCTCTTGCACAGCCAGCATGAAATCTGGAAAAAAAGGAGAACCTAGCCCCCTGAAATTCAATTACTTTCTTTGCCCTGGCCATTCTTAGGACAAGATCTCAATCCTTGAAATTAAGAAGGCGGGCAATAATCGAGCACCTGGGGGTTGGCGTGGTGGTCTTTGAGCCAGGGCCCTGTGTGCTCTCTTCGCAATAAAACACTTCAAGAATTTATCCCTGACAAAGATGTCGGAAAGAAGCGTTTCCACAAAACGTCACAGTTTGACAAAGTCAGTAGACTCAATAACGCCAATGTGGATATTGTTGTGCTCTGAGGACACCTCCAGGTCTTCACATTTGATACGGGACATGGCCACCAATTTGTCAGTTTGAGTAAGTGAAACACTTATATACTTCATGTCATCTTCAAGATCAGAGATACGATGCTCAGCTTCTTCAAGTCAGGAAAACTTGCCTATCAAGGCTCTCTTTCATCTGGTGCAAGCACAGGGTCACATTGGGCATCTTCTGATCGATTGCCTTAATGTTTTCTTTCAGTTCTAGCACTATACGTTTCATGTCCTCCATAGCTGTGCCTGCATGTTCCAGAGTAGTAGCATCACCACACATCAACTCGGGTTCTGCTGCCTTTGATGATTTTATGCCTTCAACCTTGAGTTTCATCTGCTTGGAGAAAGATTTGCCCATGTTTTCAAATTCAACACAGACAAGAAGGTACAGAAATCACTTTCAGCAATGGGTGCAATGTAGTGGCATAAGATGTGCAATTCTCAGCTGAAGGAAGTATAGATCACCTATAGGTAGTGCAGGTCAGTGCCTGGGGCTTCCGGCACCTTTTACACTCATGCAATGCCTGCCTTAGTTCAGCAATATTTCCCACGCTGGATCCCAGGGACGTTGAAAAACAGTTTAGAGGTGCAGCAGGTGTACTCACAGTTAAAGCTAACTAAGGTCATCTCAACCTGGGGTGCTCCTCTGCCCGCAGAGCCCCCGAGGCACATTCAACCGAGGGAAGCCCCTCCATCTTCAAAGCGCATAGATGTCGCCTCCACCATCCACAGTGGTGGACAGGGCTGGCGCTAGGCATGGGCAGTGTGGGCAGCTGCCCAGGGCCCCACGCTCAGCTCAATAACATGGGGCCCCGCTTTCACACTTTCACAATCAGCCCACCTACTCCTCCAGGCCCCCCTCCCCAACCCGATCACATTGCTAATGTATTTATAAGCGAGGTGTCTTGACCTCCCTGGTCAGGGCATGGTGGCGTTCCTGGGTGTGAAAGATGGGGGAGGGTAAACAAGGGGTAGAGGACGTGAGAGCAGCAAAGTCAGCAATTATGTCGGCTCTCAGGGACAAGGGCGGGGCAGCACCTCTGTTAAAAACCTGTGGCGAAGAACTTGTCTGCCCTTTGTGTATTCCGTTTTCAGGCGACAGAAGGCACTTTTGTTTCTACGAGGAGCCGGACATTAACAGGTAAGGAGAGATTGATGAGGGGAGGAGGGAGCTTCCAGCTCAGACTGGCACAGTAGGGCAGTGTTTAGTAAAGTGTCTCCCTACTGCTTTGAGGCACAGGGGAGGTGGTCCTTTTCCCCTGGGCCTCGAAGCACTGAATCAGGCTGCAAAGTTAGGTGTGGGGCCCCTTTCACTGGGACTTGAGCCATTTTCTAGTGCTGCGAAGTCCAGGGCAGGTGGGCCTCACAGCTTCCCATCAGGCTGCAAGGTCCAGATCTGGGGCCCCCGTCGCAGGGCTTTGAAGTCATTATGTAGTGCTGGGAGGCCCAGGTCAGGGGGGCCCTGTCCTTGGTCTCACAGCGCTATACTGTTAGATCATTACATTTTATTTTCCAGAGAGACTACCATGCTTGCTTCCCAGCCTAGGCCACCAGTGATAAACTTAGAGGGCTGTAAATGCAGCTAAGTGCGTAAAAATTGATTACCACCCAATTTCCCCAGCAGGGAGCTCCGTGGCCCCTCTTATCAGGAATGAAGCAGATTGACTGCTTTGTGACACACTTTGAGTCCCTCACTTATGTCCGAGCAGCTGTGAATTTCTTGTCCATTTAATTACTTGTAGGGGATTTCATAGATACTGTTTTGACAGCCCATAATTGTGCTGCACCTGGGTCTTGTTTAACAGGGCAGGGATGGTGGGGTGTGGTGGAAGGCAGAAGGGAAGTACTGTAGCTAGACAATGCTTTAACACATAATCGTTCAGTACACCTCCAATCGGTCCTACTCTAATCCATGCCAATCCAATCCACCCCACCTCACCCCACACCAATCCGCCCCACTTAATCCAATCCACCCTAGACCAATCCAAACCACCCCACTGCACCACAATCCAATCCTCCCACCCCACATCCCAATCTGCCCTACTCCATCTAAAACAATCTTCCCCACTCCAATCTGCCCTACTCCATCTAAAACAATCTGCCCTACTCCAGCTAAAACAATCTGCCCTACTCCATCTAAAACAATCTGCTGCACTCCAATCTGCCCCACTCCAATCTCCGCACTCCAATCTGCCCCACTCCAATCTCCGCACTCCAATCTGGCCCACACCAATCCAAAACAATCTGCCCCACACCAATCCAAAACAATCTGCCCCACACCAATCCAAAACAATCTGCCCCACTCCATCCAAAACAATGTGCCCCACTCCAATCTGCCCCACTCCAATCTGCCGCACTCCAATCTGCCCCACTCCAATCTGTCCCACTCCAATCTGCCCCACTCCAATCTGGCCCACACCAATGCAAAACAATCTGCCCCACACCAATCCAAAACAATCTGCCCCACTCCATCCAAAACAATCAGCCCCACTCCAATCTGCCCCACTCCAATCCGACCCACTCCAATCCGACCCACTCCAATCCGCCACACTCCAATCCGCCACACTCCAATCCGCCACACTCCATCCCAATTCACCCCAGTCCAATCCACCACTATCCACTCCAATCCAATCCACCCCACACCAATTTAATCCACCCCAAACCAGCCCAATACAAACGACCCACTCCAATCCAATCCTCCTCACCTCACCTCACCCCAATCCAATCCATCCCTCTCCCTCCCCAATCCATCCCACTCCATTCCAATCCACTCCCTCCTAATCCACCCCACTCCCTCCCCAATCCATCCCACTCCATTCCAATCCACCCCACTCCAATCCCCCAAATATCTGCCCCACAACAATCTGCCCCCTCCACTCCAAAACAATCTCACCCACTCAATCTAAAACAATTTGCTCCACTCCAATCCAAAACAATCTGCCCCACTCCAATCTGCCCCGCTCCAACCCAAAATAATTTGCCCTACTCAATCCAAAACAATTTGCCCCACTCCAATCCAAAACAATCTCACCCACTCAATCCAAAACAATTTGCCCCACCCCAATCCAAAACAATCTGCCCCACTTCAATCCAAAACAATCTGCCACAATCCAATCTACCCCGCTCTGACCCAAAACAATGTGCCCCACTCAATCCAAAACAATTTGCCCCACTCCAATCCAAAACAATCTGCCCCACTCCAATCCAAAACAATCTGCCCCACTCCAATCCAAAACAATCTGCCCCACTCCAACCAGCACCAATCCAAAACAATCTTCCATACTCCAATCTGCACCACTCCTGTCTGCCCCACTCCAATCCAGAACAATCCGCCCCACTCCGTTCAACCCCACTCCAATCCAATCCACCTCACCCCTACCCAATCCACCCCAATCCAATCCACCCCACTTCAATCCAATCCACCCAAATCGAATCAACCCCACTCTAATCCAAACCTCCGCACTCCAATCCAGCCCACCCCAATCCAACCCACCTCACCCCAATCCAGTTCACCCCACCCCAATCCAATTCACCTTAATCCAATCCACCCCACTCAATCCAGTCCAACCCACTGCAATCCAATCCACCCCACTCCACTCCAGTCCACCCCACTCCTGTTCACTCCAATCCACCCCACCCCAATACAGTCATCCCTCCCCATTTTAATCCACCCACTCCAGTCTAATCCACCACATTCAGTCCACCCCACTCCAATCCACCCCACTCCACTGCAGTTCAATCCACCCCACTTTACTCCAATCCACCCAACTCTACCCCAATATAATCCACCCCAGTTCAGACCACCCCACTCAGTCCAATCCCTCCAGCCCACCACACTCCAATCCACCCCATCCAAACCAATCTAATACACCTTACAACAATCCACCTCACCCCATTTCAGTCCATCCCACTCCAATCCAATCCACCAAACCCACCCACTCCACCTCACTCCACTCACCTAACTCTCTCTATCCCAATTCAACCCAATCCACCCCAATCTACTCTAATCCAATCCACCCACTACCTCAGTCCACCCAACCCACTCCACCTGATTCCACCCCACTCCAATCTACGACTCTCCACTCTACGACTCTGCACTTGATAACACTGCACTCTGTTATGTTATGTTAATAACTTTTATAAAGCGCGGCAATTACCCATGGGTGTCCTGGCGCTAGCAAATACATCCTAAGGCAAAAAACAAGGAGGGAGGAATTATTCAGAAAAGAGCCAAGTCTTTAGGCCCCTCCTAAAATTTAAGAGATCCGTAGCGTCTCTGAGGTAAAGAGGCAGGGCGTTCCAGGCCTTCGCTGCGCTGACAGCGAAGCTTCTGTCCCCCCACAAAGCAGTCCTTCTGAGTGGAACTGAGACCAACTTAGCACCTGTCGAGCGAAGTGCTCTGTTAGGAGTGTACCAGTGAAACAGCTGGTTCAGGTGGTCTGGGCCTTTGCCGTGGAGGGCTTTAAAGACCATGGGGTCGATTCCG